>JAUBNY010000886.1:609560-641731 GCA_032275445.1 Crypturellus soui
AGTTGAAGCGCCTTCCCAACGCAGTTTGGTAACAGATCAAAATATTAAAAGTCCTCCAAGGAGCCAAGGTGTTCTTGGCACTGAATTTAAAATGAATTTGAATAATAAAGGCAATGGAATAAATTCTGAGATACGTGGGTAAAAGATATCCTTCAAGATATCTTAGCAGTGCTATTAAATGGTACCTGGTTATCTATTATCACTTCCACAAATTTTAATTGCTTTTTCCTTTTTATGGTCATTTTCAGACATGCCCATTTCTCTTGCCAGCAGCTGGTTCCTCCTTGCCCGGGTCCCTGACGGGCACTGCCCCTCCTCGGAGTGAGACGAGTGGGGACGAGGGCACCTCTCTCGTGGCTGGGGCCACCTCCCCACCAGCCTAGGGCTTTTCCTCACCTCAGCTCGGGCTTCTTCGTGTTATAGCAGAGGGACCAGGCATGCAGCTGGAAAACTGACAAGCCTCTTATCAGATTAAATCAACGACTGCTTGTGCTTATGAGGCAAAATTAAGAGCCCGGTTACAGAGTGCATGATAGGGAGGGCTGCCCTGGCTGGGAGGAGCGATGGGGAGCAGAGCATCTGGTGGCACTGAACCTTGTTTTTGCTATGTTGGAGTCATAGACAACACCCAGCTGGTGTCCTGGGACTTAATTAACCAATAAAGTGGGCTAAGTGCCCCAGCAGTGACATATGAAGCCGACAGCAATGCAGAGTCTCACCATGATCCCTGCAGGGATCCCTATCTCCTGGGGCAGCTGTCACTTCCCAGAAAGTCTTCACTTTCCCATAGTTTTCTGCTACCCGGAGCAGAACAGGGCTTGTTGTCAGCCTGATGCTGATGTTATGTGTAGTAGTGGTACAGTCACTGATTTAGGGTGGTGGAAGTTATAACAGGTCACGGACAGAGCCCATGTCTCACAGGGCGGTCCGGAGCTTTGTGGTATGATGGGAGCTAATGCCTGGTATTTTATGTTCCCTTTCCTTGTACGAGCACAAGGACTAGTAGGTGCTTTTTCTTCTTTTCCCTTGTGAGATCTTTGCAAAACTCTCTCCTTTTCTGTCCTCATTTTGAGCAACACCAAGTCATCAAACACTAGATATTCCTGCCTCTGGGTAATCCAGGTTTAAACGCACAACTTGATCTAAGGGTACTTAAGGAGCTGTTCCTCTTGGTTCCATGAGGGAGTTTCTAATCCCAAAATGACTTAACACAGCTCAGTGTGCTGCAATTTCCAGAATAATCTAAAAGTTGTCAGAGCCTTTATTGACATCTTACAAATAATCTAACCAGCAACCAGCTGGTCTGTTCCATAGATGATACTGGATGGCACTGCTTAAAAACCTAGTGACAGCCAACACGATGGGAAAGTCTTCAGTCCAGCTGAAGGGCTGTGAGCTCCCCATGCATGAATATGGCTTTTTCAGGCAACCTCCTCTTCAGTTAGGGGGCTCTTTGGATGCTGTCATAAATTCATTTTAAGCCCAATGCAACATTACAAGAGCTGTTGTAATCGGGAATTTGGGGGTGTTCCTTTGGTGTTGCCTTGTATAATCATTGACACTGCCTTGAAACACTACCAGTGACAACCAAATGAGGAATTTGGATAATGAGCAATGATGTACCAAAGCTTGGAAGTCAACACTGCATTGCTTTCTCTTCCAGTGCCCATGAAGGCCATTCCAGCCAGGCACCTGAGATACAACATTGATGTGTGTGTAAAATTGCACCCCCTCTTAACCACTGTTCACATATGTCTCTGAGCTGAACACACTAGGTGAGTGTTTGCTTCTCTACAAATCTCTGCATTTTTCCTCCTATTTTAGCCATGGGTAGAATCCGAAATAGTATCTGTGTGACAGTTCTGAACAGATGGAAAATACGAGTGTCAATGTCTCAATTATTAAGCTTATGTGTATTCCCAGTGATTGCTGCCATGCTCTGATGAGCTAAATACTGTCACTAAGCCTTTGGCCTAGACTTTCAGGTGCTGCCAAGTTATGAATTCTTAGTTCTGCAGCACATTACTTACTTAGAGAAGCCTGTCCGTAATAGTGGCTGGTATTTCTCTCTGACATCTTAACTCTAAATCTCTGACATACATATATTCCCAAACAAATCTTTCTTGTTCTTCCACTACCATTTTTGTGTACTGCCAGAGGGCATGCTGCGGGCCACCACCAAACTAAAACTTTAATTGCAAGTAGATGTTTCCAACGCAAAAGCCTCAATGAACAACAACAAAAAAATCTACTTTTGCTTGCCAGTAGGAGTCTGTGGAACCTGAAGTTTCTGGGTCTTATTTGCAGGTAGCTCTACCTTGCTCTAAAGGGAGGATTCACAGCTGTGCATGTGCACACACACATACAGTGGAGAACGTAATCCTATAATCTGGTAATATGTGGTGCCTAGGTGCTAAGGAATTACCTAAATTATTGCAGCTGTCAGGCCAAGGAAACTCAATAGTCTTTTGTGCAGATACACAAGAAACCCAGATGATGTCAGTGGAACTTCTCTTGAGTTCAGTGTTAGGCACATGCCTAAGTCATTTCCTGGGGCTTAACCTGGAAAAGCATACGTGACCATTCAGAAAACAAAGATGTGTTGCTCTGAATAACTCTAATAATGCTTAGAAAAAAAATTTAGAAACACACGGTCACTCTGCACTATTTTTTTTCTAGATAATGTGTTCCTTGTTGCTGATTCATCTTATAATTAGTAAACCCAATGGGATAAATCATTGTTTCCACAAGCTTATAGTTCGTTGGACATTGGCCTGGAAACTTGGTACATGACTGTGTATCAGCTGTTTCCCATAACCTGGCGGCCAAATATAGATCCCTGGAAAGTGTTGCTGTTGATGTTCAGTAAAATTGCTACCAGCTTCTTGGTGTGCTGTAAACTCTGAATTACCCACGCTGTACCTCACTAGGCTGCTGGACCTGGCAGGAGGCTGTTATGGCTCCACTACTCATCCTCATCTACAGGAATATTGATTATTTATACCCCAGCTGCCTTAAAACTAAAGTGGTAGAAAAAGGCAAGAGAGAAAAGTAGTAAAATGGCTGAAACAGGTCCAGCTCATGGTTGCCTCATGCAGCAATTCTGATTTTGGAAAGAACTGCAGTATTTAAGCCTGCTATTCTTAAGGGAAGCACTTAATCACAAACTTAATTCTATACAGGTTTAAGTGGTTTGCTGATTTTCTGCCTGAAATGGAAATCTGAGTTCAGAGCCAGGTGCTGGAAGGCAGGATGCCTCTTTGGGAGAAGAAAGTGGGTGTAAAGAAAACAAAAGAGAGGAATCTTAAAAGAGAAAGTAAAGGGAACACATAAACCAAGACAAAGAGAAATACAGAGGTGTAAGCAGGAATAAAAAGGTAGATATTTAACTGCAGATGGAAAAAAGGAGAATCCAGAAATAACAGAAGTGAAAATAAGAGCAGCACAGGACAAAAGGAAAAAAAGAAAAAAAAAGCTCTAGAAATAGAAACCAGATAAACTATATTGCTTATTTATTAGAATAATATGTTTTATATATTTAGAATATTAACACTAGTTAATATTCTAGAGAGTCAAAATAAATTATTTGTATTTGACAGCTTGCTTTGTGTTTTCCTGTTCTGCAAATAGAGTTGTTTAGTAATAGTAGTAGTGGCAGTGGTAGTAGTAATAGCAGTAACAATAGCAGTAGCTGTCATTGTTGTCCAGCAGCAGTAGTAGCACCTGTTGTCGTTGTCATCATAGTGGCTGTTTTTGGGGGGGTACAAACAATCATGCTCTGGTCCGTCAAGATGAGTTCAAGTGAAATCAGAGCTCACAGCAGCATGTGGCTCTCAGGTGTAAGATGCCAGGGTGCGATGCTCAGTCGCCCCGGGTCTCAGCTGTGTTAGCACCTGAGGCACCACTACTTTGATGCCTCTCCCATGCTGCGCTCAGAGAACTTGAGTCATCTGTGCGCTGTTCCTGCCTGCGTAGCTCGTGTTCATCTGACTCAAGATGGATGCTAAAAATCTGGTCTGATAAGAGGAAAACCTGCCCTGTTACATGTGGTTATGCTCTGCGCTAGAGCTTATGCCATGCTGCAGAGCAGGAGCGTACGTCGTACGTGCAAGCTTGAAGTGCAGACAGTAAATATAGTAACACAGTTTTTATGCCTTCTGTTAAATTACATTTCCAGGGTAACATGTGCCGGGGGTAGTGGAAGGTGCAAGGATTCAGGGCTGCAGCAAGGCAGGAGTGGAGAGGATCAGCTAAGAGACTAGGATGGTGCTTTTAGTGCAATCGTAGATGAGCTCACAGCATCTTAGGTGCTGTCGCTTTTGGTGTTAGACTTGAGCACAGTGTGAAGAGACTGTCTTTGCAAGAGGCTGATTGCAGGGGTGAGGGCAGAAGAGGTGAGAGACATGTATCCAAGGGCAATAAAATGCTTTACAGTGCTATTTGTATATATGCATATATTTTGCTCTATCACACACCTTGCTGCTCAGCAATCCTTCGCTGCGGGCAACTGCTGAGCTTTAGGTATCAAATCCTCGTTCACAGTATGTACACCTGCTATTGACTCTTAATGCCATGAGACTGCAATGCCAGGAAGAGTTAGTGGAGTTAGGAGGAAAATAAACTCTCAAACCCCTTGCTCTGCCAGCAGGCAGTTTCCCTGCTGCTTCACCCGTCTATGATGGGGAGCCATAGCCTGGCTTCGCACTGGGATTTGACTCCCCTGGCTACTAGGGAAACCCAAAAGGCAACAGCTCAAGCTGTGAGAGGTTCAGGCAGAGCTGATACCAGCCTCACCTGTTAGCCCAGAGGAGGGGGCAGCTCCTGGAAACTGCCGTGTGTGCCGTGCGGGCTGTGCGAGCCGCTGGGGAGACGCACAGCGCGGCGAGGGGAGGTGCAGGCTGTGGAGAGCAGAGCAAATCTCCAGTTAGCAGAGACACGAGCATGGGTAGAGGCAGTTCTCTGTAGGCTGAGGGTAATATATGGTCTTCCAGTTGCTAAGCTGAAGGCTAGGGAATACAGGTGGTAAAACAGCAAGGGAGCTGCGTGTGTTCGGTTATTAGTCAAAGACCCCTGCAGCTTGGCAGACTGCAGTGCTGCAGGCACTGAGCTGCCTGCGGAAAGGAGGAAGAAGGGGAACAGCAACATAGCAGGGCACCCAGGCACCGGCACCGGAGTGCAGAACTGGGGACCTTCGTGTCTGAGTGTACCTTAACCAAAACACGATCAGGAAAACAGCAAATGCATGCAGGAGGGAGGACTTGTTGCCCAAAAGACCTTTATTTCTCCCCAAAGCATCCTACACTTCCATCTTAAATCTCCAATCAAGGCAGACAAGCTCCCACACAGACTCTCTGCCCTGGGGGAAGGAGTAGAGAAGGACGGAGGAACAGGCTTCTGAACCTTATCAATCTGTGGCCAAGAATTTAATTACATGGCTTCTTTAGAGTCTGTGCCATACCTTGCTCCCTCAGGGACTGGCTGGTTTCTTTCCTTCTAGAAAATAATCTGCTTCACCTTGTTTGGATGCTTTAACTCATTGGCTGGCCCAGATGCCTTATTGTTCCTGCCAAGACACTGTTGCATCTTGAAAAATCAGTTTCATAACAGAAGACTCCTGATGATACAGATGATCAAGGCCTCAGTGAACAAGATTGTTTGCTGGTTCATTACGTCTGGGTTCTTTGGCTACCTAGCCTTGAGACAAAAGTTTATTTGGGAGGAAACACAACAAATCAGTGGGGGTCTCTGGCCCTTCTTGTTGTTAACTGCAGGTACCTGCAGGTACAGCATTAGCCATGCTGTACAGACAGATGGACAGAAACCTGCAGTGCTCTTGCTGGCTCAAAAGGAGTGAGACAGTAAGTCCAGAGTTATGGGGCACCACTGACTGAAAAAGTGATAATGGTATCGGTTTAAATAGCCAGCTCCAAATACTGCAGGGCAAGCAGGCAAGGAACTACTGATGAAATGATAGTCCTTCAGTAGCCAACACCAATCACTCCTACCTGCGTGTTGTGCCAATACTCATAAGAGGAACGAGCGCTTCAAGAGACTTGCAGCCACTAGGTGCAATAAGGGCCTGACTGTTACCCCAGAGGCTGAGATCCATACGTAACTCCATGAGATGTGCTTGTTTGCATGGAAATGGGTTAGTCCTGGACCTAGGCCTGATACTGTATTTGAAGCTGTGATGCTCAGTCCTCAACTGTGGTTTGAGTTGATGTTGAGCTCTGAGCCTTGGTGAGGTTCAGCACACCGCGTGAAACCTGCTTGCTCTTGCATTTCCATGCTGGTCCCAGCTGTTTGCACATTCTCTCTCTGCTCAGTCAACGCACAGTCTTCATTACCACTGTGACTTGGGTTTCAGGTTTTGCTGTGATGTGGGAAAGCAAAGGGAGAGAACACAAATGGCATTCAGAGGCCAGGGGACATGTGTGACCTTCAGTCTTGTCACAGCAGCTTACAGATGAGGGTGCTCAGTTTGTTTCATAACTGCTGCAGTATCCTTCACAGGTGGCTAATGCATTTTACCAGCACATGAAAGAATAATTGGATAGCCACTTTTTTAAGCTGTATGTAACCAACCATATCAAGTTTATCACTAAATGTCACAGTTTATCATAATCTAATCACCAGAGAGCAAGAAAAATGAGCATACTTGTCTCCATCAATAAACGAGTGATTATTCAGACAATAACTAGGTTTATTTTCTTTATTTCCTTAAATGTTTGAAGTCTCATGAAGATGCTATAGAGAAAAGATTATTTATGTTGGCATCCAGGCACTACACTGAAAGGAGATTTAGAAAAGCCAAAAAAAGATGTTCATTTAGAAATGCAAAATTTTTAATGATTTTCATGCTGCAAAAGGAAATTGAAACACTAGGTTATTTATCAGATAAAACAGTCTTGACTATTCCATTCTTTAGGCCCAATACACAGAAGAATCACTGCAAAGCCCGTAAGAGGTAAGAGCTAAGTTTTTTCCTTTGTCTCTTATTTTTAAGATAACACTGTTTGCTCTTCTGTCGATTGGCTCTTCTTCCATGCCCCATTTTTGGAAGATAGGTAGTATCAGATTCTGACATGTTATCAATGAAAACAACTCCCTTGGCAATAGTAAAGCTGTTTTGATCAACATCAGGAAAAATCTGGCCCAAGTCTCCAGCACATTTTAACAGGAAAATAAAAAGGTATATATATATATATATATGTATCTTATCTCCAGAGGGAAGACAAAATGCACCGCTGATGGCTGAGCAAATCTAACACCACATGGCACCTGCATAGCCGTGCATGCCAGCAGACAGGTGTGTGCTGTGGTATTTCATACAAACAGGTGTCCTCACGCAGTTGCCTGAGCCTCTTCGGACAAAACAGAGATGTCAGGAAAGGAAAACAATTTCCCCTGTGATCTGTTTGCCCCTGCAGCCCTTCCTCCTGCCTCCAGACACAAGAGTGAACATGTGAAGACCACTCAGCAGCACTTCTGGGACTGCAAGGAGGAAATGTATTCTGAGGAAAAGCTAGAAATTTTTTGGTTTTTTTTTGTCAAAAAATAGCACTCTGTCAACGAGTGATTATAGATAAGGACTTTTTTTCTCGTCTAAGAGCAAATATTAGTGACAGCTTTCTAAGGACACTTACACAAATTTGGCCAGTAGAGTCTGATGGATACTTGCTATTTAACCCTGGTTAATGACTTCCTCCTTTACCTGCAGAGTTACATATTTCAGAGCAGCCTTCTTCAGTCTCCCTAGAAACACGTTGCTGATCCCATGAGGCAGGAGTTTCGCTGCAAGTGCCTCACCTGCCTTGAGTGTGTGTTCAGGATGACAGACTGAAATCCCCAAGCAGGGGCCCAGGAGATCTGCCTTCAGCTCTCCTCTCTCTCAGAATTTCTCCTCTCGCTCTGAGCGCTGAAGCTGAGGCATCTCGTTAGAGTTGAGTTCCCCATCTTACAGATGTGGAATAGCCAGAATGCCTTTTTTCTGCCCCGGGTCTGTTTTATCATATTACACAAGCACAAAGTAGCCAGCAACAGAAAGAATTAGCTGGTATCTTCAGCGTCGCTGCAACTTAAGCAAGCACATAGTTCCGTGTAGCTTCTCGTAAAGTCTTCCAAGACTCTCTGTGACTCTATAGCCAGACAGTTTTTATTGGAGGCACTGAGGAAGGGCTTGTGCTAGAAAATAACTACTTATTTTCTAGTAGTTAGTTTCTATCTGTTAGTTCCTGGAAAAAGGTCAGATCAGAACTTGGGAAAATTGAAATTTGGGTCTTGAGCAGCATTGGCACTTCATGACTTGGGTCTATAGCTGCTGGAAATCTCCTTTGAAAAAGTCCTTTATCCCCTTTAAATCATTCATTTTAAAGGTTCTTCTGGCCTGACATTTCTGTGATACATTGCTGCAAAATACTTCCTTAAGAGCTGGCGGCAGTTCATGGCATCTGAGTGACCTAAATGCTACGTTTGTGCAACAGTGGCCTGCAAACTGCAAACACTCGTGGGTGATTTCACATTTCTCACAGCCCAGCTGCAAGGAAGAGGGGAGAGGAAAATAGTGGGAGAAAGAGGAGGAAGTAAAGCGAGGGACAGGAAGATGAACTGATGTCGGGAGGCTCCATTTCTGGGAAACCGGAGTTAAATTCAAGGCTTAATGGGAACTAGGTGACAAGTAGAGCCAAGCCATGCTCTCGCGTTTGCTGTCAGGTGCCTTGTTAGGGACAGGCCGGCACATTTGCTGTCCGGCCTTCCCAGCAGCAGGCAGCTCTGCTGCTTCGGGGTCCCCATGCAGGGGAGAACATCCTGCACCAGTTGCCTGTGGTTCCTTAGATGGAACCACCACCTTTCCTGGCTTAGCCAGGCTGGCTCTTCTGCAGGATGAGGCTTCAGACGGCTGCTTTCCCATTTTTTAACTGAAATGATGGTGATTAGGCTGGGAAAGGCAAGGAGAGCCTGTTCTGCTCAGCACTCTGTGTACATAAAAAGAAGCAGAGTGCGCGTTGCAGCGCTTCCAGCCTAAAAAGACAGGTCAAAGACTGACAGATTTTTTTTCTCCTCCTCATTTATACAAAATGAGCTGAATATGCATTTGATCTCCTAGTGAACAATGCCTTTAAAAAAGCCAGACAATGCTTTCTTCTTACCTTTTTCAATTACTGTTTACAACTATTTTTCCACTGCATTTATGAACTACTTCAAAAGCTTTCTTGGAAGTCATACATCTCAGAGTCATTTGGATGTGATGAAAACCAAGCAATCAAAAAAGGAGGGAGGGAAACGAAAAAAAAAAAAGAAAAAAATCAATTATAGGTTAGTAAGATTTCAGATCGTAGGAAAAAAGCAGTGGCTCAGAGCTGTTGCTCCCCCAAAAATCGAAATCTATTTCTTTCTTTTCTCTCACTTCTTATTTTAATACATCCAAGCTGTGCTAGTCTTGGCAGAATTTACAGCCCTTCGGTGCATTGGGTACTCCAAGTCTTCAATTTCCCAACTGGTCCTACGATCTGTTAATTACCTTGTTGCATGCAAAGCTCAATAGGGCTACTTCTCCACAAGAATTCTTTGTCAGGATGAAATTAGTACCAGGACCTCATTCTGTGTGGTGTCGAGTGTCCTCAGCTCCGCACAGGGGCTGTAAGATCCTCCGTGCTTAGCAGGCTGCATTCAGCTCTTTGCGGGGTGAGACAGTGTGTGAAGTAAATGATCAAAGTGGCCCATTAGAGCCATCCATGGGCTTATCACTAACCATCCTGAAAGTTGCAAGTTTATATTTTTCCTTTTGCATTCCAGGCAGCGTGCTTAATTTTGATATTCCTTCTCTTCTTAAGAACAGTCGAGTGCTTGGCTCTGAAGGGTTGAACAGCATGTAACAACTGAACTGGGGCTGTAAGAGATCATCTTGTTTCCTCCTAACCCAGAGGATTTGTCATAAGCCAGACGAGGTTTTGAAGGAATGATATTTCTTAAGGGATGGAGTCATTCAAAGGCAGGTTTGCATTGCAGCAAACACTTCAGAGACAGACTTGAGCTTTCTTCACTTACATAATATCATCCCTGCATAGCAGAGATACCGGCTGATTAGACACACACACACACTTTCCCATTCACTGAACCCCATGCCACAGTTTGCTTTTCTTCAACAAAATCTGATGATTTACTACCTTCCAAAACAGCAAGTTTTTACTTTTGCGAGTATCGAAGTCCCCAAGGCTCAAGGCAACAGCATTTGACTGCAATTCCAGCATCCATCACTGTAGAGCCAATACCACCAAACTGTAATGCACCTTGCAGGAAAAATACTGTTCCAGGTGAGTGGGTACAACCATTTCGAACATGTGGTAAAAATAAGCATATCCCTAGTTGTTATCGTGGTCAGTTATGGCACTCCAGATCTTTAAGCAATTGCACAGTCTTGCTAAGCCAAAGATGAGAGAGAGCTCCAAGGTTGCATTAGGAAAAACTGTGATTTAATGAGGACAGTGTCCTGCAGGAAGGGTAGATTTTAACCATCACTGATTCGTGCATGACCTTCCGCCTGCCACTTCTCATTGCCTTACCTCCCTTCCCCTCCTTTACCGTTTGTCTCTTTAACCACAGTCCTGAACTGTACCCGCAGTGAGAACCTTGCTTCATAAAACACCAGTTTTGGCTAGGATGCTCCCTTGATCTCCATGGTTACATCTCCTCAGTGCTCCTGAAATCCTTACGAGGCCGAGCAGCTGCAGGGTGAGCACGTTGTCACTGCCATCTTACCACCTGGGGCTTCTTTTCTGCCTGTGCTCATCTGTATCGGGGAAATGTAACCAACTCTCCCCCAGCCTTGGTGCTCCAGCCTTGGCATTCCCACACTGGGAATGGGCTCCTGCAGCATCTGTGCTGAAGGAGCTGCACATGGGAACCCCAGTTATTCACCTGGCCCCGGGACTTTATGGAAGAGGTTTCATACCGCACAGCTGAACGACTGGATCTAGTAGATCTCAGCCCTTCTGAGAGCTATACTGGTGACAGCTAGATTGGTGGCAGTGTCTAAGGCTTGGAGGAAAGCACGTGGAAGCATTCCCTGGGTAGCCTTGCCCTGTGCTTGTGCTAGAGGAACGTAACCGTCAGTCACGGATGGCCAATATATCCTTGTGGTTATGTCATGGGAGTGTCACAAACTAGAAACAGGTTAAGTCAGTAAAAGAGTCACTAGAGGATCACACTACCAAGCGTGTTAGCAAACCTTACAGCACATTCATAGCAATACTCTTTTCTCCTAGCCTAGCTACTAGATTTACTGTTTCAGTATTTTGAAATACCACGCTCAGCAATTCATATTTTGCTGGCTGGTACGATTTACTACAGCCTTATCCTCAAAGCCACATTTAGCAGCCTGCAAGGTGCATGAACATCTGATTTATAAACAAAAGCACAGTGACTGCATATCCTGTGTTTGGATTATAAATATCAACCAAGTGTTTTGAGGGTCAGGCCTACCCAGTGTGCCCTGGTTTTGAAAGGGACTCTGTTAAATTATATATGTGTGTGTATAAAAATGGCTTGCCACAAGCTGGATTAATAAATAGGTATGTTGTATACATGCCTCATTCCCTATGAAAAGAGTAAGTCACCTTGTCCCGCAGAGTGACCCAAAGCCAAAGCTAGGACTGTGTTGGTCAGCTCAGCTTGGCTCTTCCTAGAAGTGTTACCCATGGGTTTTCTGGTCAGTTTTTGGTGCACTGGGTTTGCAGCAGCACACTCCTGGGGCTATGATTCCAGGGTGGGATTTCTATTCAGCTCCCCTCTCTCCTCCATGTCATCCCTGCTCATAACTATGCCCAGGCCCTTTAGCTTTGCGGAGCACCCTTCCCTCTGATCTCCAAGTTGGACAGAAGTCCTCCCACCTCCATCCCTTCTGCTGGTGAGACTGTGTGTGTTCAGAATCAGAAGGACCAGGCTTCATCCCATGTCAACGAGCTGCAGTGTGAGCTCCTTAAATCTCTACGTCCAGCCGGGATCTTTGTCTCCTTCTGAGGCTACGTTGTCTATGTCTCATAGTCTTTGGAAAGCCGTCAGTGTGACCAAGGAGGGTTGTGCAGCACAGCTGGCTTTGACACTTCTCTCCTGCATCCATGGCCCTGTCACTCCTTTGCTTGGACTTGAACGGCCTCCTGTAGTTAAGAGCAACATAAATGCTGTTTAATGTCCTGTATATCACTTTGATTAGCAGCTGGGAGACATTAACACTAATATCAGTCTCCACACAGCAGAACTAGTCAGAACAAAGGCAACAGCAAAAAGTCTTTCTCTCCTTCCTAACCCCTCTCTGTAGGTGGGTAAAAGTGCTAAACTTTCCCTGCTTGGAAAGAGGGAAATGATCATATGAAAAGGAGCGTGTCAAAGAAATAGCTTCCATTTTCAAATCCTCCTCCGACTTTGTACTCCCCTCTGCCACCTCCTCCCCACACACACCTTCTTCATCATAAGCTTTAGGAACTTTCAAACTAAAAAATGAGATGTTCATAATAAAGAAGTAGGAAGGGTGGTTGTCAATACGATGGCCTCCCATGCACAGGCTGGGTCTCCATGCCTCGCATTGTCATGGTCGGAGAGCTCTGGAAGAGAAGACTATTTCACCTGGGAAAACTTCTCTTCTGGGAGCAAAACCAATGAAGCTCAGTTTAGACTTCCATCAACTCCCATAGCAAATAGACCAAGGTCAGAGGAAACGTGTCATTCTTCAGCCCCCCTCAGGGTTCCTGTAATTGTACTTTCTCTTTGGAATGCCTGAGATTTAATCTTGAACATTAGCGCAATTAATACGGGATAAAAGCATTTGCTCTGGTACATAGCATTGATATTTTGACAAAATGTAGGTGCTGAGAGCAGAGAATAAAATACATTAATGACTAATAGAAACAGCTGTTCTTTATTCTACTCCTCGCTAAATTAAATCATTTTCTTCTAGTTTGCTTAGCTCCTGAGTAGGAAAATTGCTGAAAATGGACAGGACTATTAAAGAGAGTTATCGCTGGCATAAACAGAGCTTCAAGGAGAGACACAATAGAACTGTCTGAGAATACAGTGCAGCACGATGGCTTGAGTTCACACTGTAATTTGCAAAACCTGCAGGTGATTGCAGGCATACAGACAAGCTAAAAGTCAGTGGTGTGAATTATTAAAAAACAGCCAGCCAGATCTTCAATTGGTTTGAATGGGTATGGTCCTTACCTTCTCTAGTATATAGAGAGAATCATACCTGTGTTTAGACAGACATCTCTGACGAGAAAAACAAGGGTCAGACAAGAAATTATCTTGCATTTTGGGATGAGTATTATTCAGTGAGGCTTGGAGTAAATCACTCTGACTATTCCTAGAACAAATTGAAACCTCCCTTAAGCCACTCTACTCAGTCATAAATATTGTGTATGGTAAATGCATTACCAAAAACAGTTTGAAAGATGTTTTAGAAAGCTAAAAATACATCCTAATGCTGTTTATTACTAATCCCTAAAGCAAATTTCCTTGGCATCATATAAAGCATCTGAAACACCTGAAATTACTTTAAAATAGTCATTCTATATATGAAAATTACCTAGGTAAAAATACCATGTTTTCAATCAGTGGCAGAATTGCTGTCAATTCCAACAAGTCCAAGAATCTGTGCCTGATGTGGGGGCTTTCTACAGCGAGGGTGAGCGATAGCTCCTTGTGAAGCAAAGACCTGCCCCTTCCTGCTCTGACTGAGCTACAGGGATATAGCTCCAGCCTAATAGTTTTGAGATAGAATTAGTTTGGAATAAATTTGATAGTCTTGGCATGCTCTATATTTAGGGGACCAGACAGCAGCATCCTCTTATTTCTGTACAGAGGTATTTGTCAGCAGGTGCTCACGATTCTTCTGAGTTATATAGTGCCTGATCCTTTTTATAGCACAAACTCATTACATTGATAGTTAATCCAATAGCCTGTATGTCTCCTGTTATCTCAGGAACAGGCTGTCTGAACGGTAAACCATTAACACACCTTGCTATTTGTTGTCTTAGAGTGGTGAGGAAAATGTCCCTCAACTTCACTGCCTCTCCTTCTAGTCAGACCTCGGAGTTGCCTTTTTTTCTTTTTTTAGTATGTTTTTGGTATGGTGATTTTCAGTTATGGTGCAAAGCCTGGTTCTTGGTGCTGGCTGTGGTGTTCCCAGCAAAGAAATGGAGTCTAAGGGGACAGACTCATGGGTGGAACAAGTGGAAGATACCTTCTCCTGGTGACTTCTGCAGCAGTCTGGGCAGAGGCACTTGGTTAACCCATGGCAACCCATTAGCGTTGCAAATTTAAGCTTCAAAGACTTATTTCATGCCTCACCAAAAAAGAAAAAAAAATAATAATGTTGGACTTTAAATCCAGCATTAGGTGAAATCATTGACTAGGGCACACAGCGGCCTGCACCAAGAGCCTGCGCCTGGCTTTAGGAAACCCAACCTCGTGCACCTTGGGCCTCTGCGGGTCAGTTAACCCTGCGGGAAAGATGTTTCCATTCAGTCACAGATTGTGAGCTTGGATTTTCTCATTTCCACATGTCTGAAGAAATCAGTGACCAGCAGGGCATCCATTTCCTTTGGAAACGTGCTATTTGCCTCGCATTCCTGATGTCATTACAAAGTCCTAATACGGGGAAAGGCAATAAAGAGCAGACTTCAGAATCAAGGAGACGGCAGTAGAGAAGCGATTTTTGCAGAAGCAAATGAAGGGAGGGGGAAAAACAACAGAAAGAAAATCACAGAAGAGCCATTTTGTCTCAATTACCATGCTTTTCCTTCCAGCGCAAGCTGAATGTAATGGTTTTCAAACAGCCTGGAGATGAGAATTCAAATTGAAATTTTATATCACCTGCTGCTGCCCGCCACAGCCACTGGACGAGGCTGAGACCAACCCGAGGGCCGGCCACGCCGCGGACACAGGGCTCGTGCAAGCTCATTGCAGAGTCCGGAGGGCAAGAAGCGGAGACTGCCGCAGCAGCGCAGCCTCAGAGCAGCCATTGCTTCTTGCCCCTGCCCTCGAGAGGTCCTCGCTTCGGCGAGCGGGACTGCGGCGTCAGACCGAGGCCCCAAAACAGCCCCGATGGGTCTTCTGTCTCACAGCGTGCGGCTCCCTCGCACAAAACGCATCACAGCAGAGGTAATCAGAGACCCCACGCCGGCAGCCTCACCACCACTACAAACTTCCTCTCATCTTTCCACCCAATTACGTGCCGTAAAATGCTTTCTCTGATAGTAATGAGGTTGTCTAGTTGAGTCCCTGCACAAGTGATTGCGGAGAGGTTCTTGCTCCTGTGAGGGCTGGAATCGCTCGCAGCAGACACGGCCCAGATAAAAGCAGCCTTGCCCGCGTCTTGACATGCTTCAAGAGCTTATTTGTGGCATCTGGTTTTAAATACGCGCCCCACACGGAGCCCGTGTCTCGTCAGCGCGTCGCGCCAGCCGCACCGCGGGAGCAGCTCTTAGCCTGTGCCGCGCTGAATAGGGAGGAGAGGAGCACTGCTGTTCACTAATTAAAAAAAAAAAAAAGGAAAGAGCGCTAAAATCTCAACGTTTGTGGTCTCAGAGGAGCAAGGAGGTTGATGTGGAGAGCTGAGTAGCCGAAGGCCGTGAAAGCGTCAGCATTCCTGGAGAGGCCCAGGCGGCCTGTCTCAGAGGATATTTTCCATTCACATCCCTGGTTCGTAGCTCTGGAGTGAGCAGTGCTCATGGCAACTCTGTTTTGGAGACGATGCGCGGAGGGGACGATCCCTTTCTGCAGACAAGTGAGAGGGCGCAAAGGAGGCCAAGCTGTGCCCGACCTTTGTCCACTCGCGTACTGCGACCTGAGCGCTGAGCCCACGCGGCACAGAAAAGAGAGCCTGAAAAGTGCCAAAATAAAGACAGGCGGTCAGGTAGGACACAGTTCCTTAAATTGCCTGTTTGGCAGGTCACGACTTCAGCAAGACTTCACTTTCCTGCTGCAAGAGTTTGATCCTGTCCGTCGGCGCTGGCCCTGCTGCAGCCGCCGCCGTAGGCCCTGGCTCTGCTCATGAGCATTTTAAAGCCGTCGTCAGCAGGTGTTTACTGCAGGAACGTAAAGCTCTATACACTGCCCTGCTTGTTTTCTCATCAGCCTCTTCCTCTCTATCCCATAAACCTGCCACCGCTACCACTCTCCTGTGTTTCACTGCCTTGTGTCAGTTTTTAAAGAGCTCCCCCAGGAATAATTTTATTATCTGCGGCAGGATAGAGGCAGATTTAAATACACTTAGCTGAAGTTGTCATCCGTATTCTCTAAACAGACTTTCTTCCACCGCGAGGCCACAGTCTGCGTTCGCATGGCTGTCCCCGAAGGCGCCATCACAGGGAGCCGGGGATGGGGTTTGAGATGGAATTAGGTAACACAGGACCGTGCGGGCTTAGCCGTCTATAGCAAGCGCTGATGTTATTTCAAGCCACGTTCTGCGCAGGTGGAACACGGCGGCTCGTGCGCTGCTCTGCGGGTGACACAGGGTCTCCCTGGGCACGAGCTGACCGCGAGCGCGCGGCCCTTCTGCAATACGCAGCGCCCTGCCTGCCCCATCGACTCCTTTTACAGAGTGTTGGCTCCATCCTGCTGCCCACCTTGTTGGCTTACCAAAGACATCACACCCTGAGGCAGGGGCAAAATAGACGAATCTACAAAGAGGAAAGTGAAAACTTCACGATGGACAGAGTTACCACCCGGAAAAAGTCAGTTTTAGGGAAATATTCTGTTCAGCTGATGCATGACACATTGTGCTTGTGCAAAAACTTATATATGATCTTAACTTTTGGAGGACTTTGCTCTTTCTCTGCAGATGATGTGATGCTATATACCCTTGATGCTGAACTTGCATCGTCTGGCTGTAAAAACAATTCCCTGCAGCTCCAAACCAATTAGCAGGCAGCTCCATCTCACCCGGTGCTATTCATTTATTTATCTTAATAAACAAGGGCCAATTGTTACAGAAAATTGTTCTGTGCGTTTTAATCAGGAGGAGGATTAGGCAGTGCCCGAGGATGATGGCCAAGGGAGACATTCCAGGACGCTCATCGCTTTCTGAACTAACGCCTCGACTCGCTGCTAGCCCCGAGACAGGCCGTGAGCTCAGGTACACGGGTTTCTGCAGCGTTTGTTTTGGCCTCTTGGTGCTTGACCACCCTATGGACTGCCCTTTGCCAGAGAAAAGCACTGAGGTAGACAGTCCTCTTTGATGCTCCAAGAGAGGAAATGCCCGTTGCTTGCACCCTTAGAAGAAGCAGCAGAATCACACCATGGCTCTCCTGGAGCCAGGGTTGCCAGTGCAAGGGTCTTTGCAAGGGTGGAGATGTCCCTCTGCTTTTCTTTGTATGCAATTATTTATTATTTATCTGCAATTTCTGTGATCTGATCACTTGAAAAACCTCTCCGTGTTTCAGTGGTTATTCCAATCATCTGCTTTGTTTTACTCCTTATTCAAGGCAACCATGCAGAATCGAGGCATTTGTCCACCCTCGGGCAGCTCTGCACAGTTTCTGGTCCTTCCTCCTTTACTACCTGCTCTATTAAATCACTGCTTCCTAAGGCAGCCGATTGCCTTTTTGCAGCGGGTTTGCAGAGGCCACAGCAGTGCAACACTGTGTTCACACAGGACCTTCAGTCTGTCCTCCCTGTAGCAATAACTCTATATACAAAGCCTACAAAAAAAGCAGCATTAGGCCCCTTGCATTCAGAACAATGACATTTTAATAGCAGTAAATGACCACTGAACGAGAATTAGTGCTAGCAGGTGGATTATGACTGTATAACCCTTAAAATAATACTAATAGTAGAAGGTGCTGTGTTCTTCAAAGCATGTTTTTGGTTTACCAGCATTTCTTCATGTTGCTGTGTGTTTCTTCACTCATGTGCGTGTGTGTAGATGCTCAGAGAGGCAGAGTGATGCAGCTATATGCGTGCATGCAGCGTGCACACACCGCCTTGTACGTGCACATCAGCGGAGTTACAGGTTAGCAGCCAAAGCAGCTGCCCTTTTCTATTCCCTCCAAAAAATAAAAAGGGATGCCACCCTTCATCTTTTTCCATTGTATTCACTGATGGAGCGCTCAAACACTCTCAGTCTTGCTGCATTTTTTATGGGCCTCATAATAAACTTCTCACAGAAGAAGCCTCTGATACCTGCTAAATATCAGCTGTAGGGACTCAAATGTTTTATTTCCTCCCCCCTGCCAGCCCTTTCTCTCTCCCTCTGTCAGGCAAGTTATTAATATGGTTCTGTGTGAAAATCAGCAGCTTCTCCCTTGTGTGCATGCCAAAATATTACTGGAAATAAAAGGCAGAAGGCGGGGTGGGGGGAAATCATCACTTTTTTATAGACAGTCACCACTGTGCTGCCCAGATTGAATGTGGCAGGGGAAAAGCAACCAAGTCATGGTGCTGAATAAGAATCAGGACATATTCCCCCCTCCCCTTCTTTGTTTGTTTAGTTTGGAGAGGTTAAAGAGACAGTCTCACTGCTTTCTGTAAAGCTTCATTGCCGTTTCCTGAGCCAAGGCACGGGTTAAGGCACAGAAGTGAGCAGCTAACAGGGCAAGTTCCAGGCTGGGGTAATTGCCTGGGCATGAGCATGCCTAGATTAATGCCATTTTTGTGAGTCAAAGTATTTAGCATGTTAATTGTTCACCTCAAAGCCTCCCTGATTATGCCCATTGATCAGAAAGATCAGGAAAACGTCTACTCGGGAGCAACGTGGAGCAAGGAGGGGATGCTACGGCTTTACAGGTTAAATGAGTGCGACACCTCCGTGAGCCGGAGCCCGACCCAGCCAGCACCAAACAGCGTCACGGCCGCCCGTGGTGCCCCTCGCCTGCTGACACTACTGCTTCCTCAGCAAATATTAAACCCACTTCTTTCACTCCATTTTCCTCTTCCAGACCTTCAGTGCTGGGATCAGACTGAGAAAAACAGCCTGTCTAAACACGTCTAAAACACCTCTTGCAGCATCAAACCAAAGCTCTTCGGGCACTGTGCAAAGCTCTGGCATGTCCTTAGCTCATGTTTGGCTTGGCCATTTGGCAGCAGGGGAGGCTGGTTTTAAAGAGCTGCTCCTGCTTAGGTGCGAGGAGCAGGCTGCAGCTCCAGCTGCGGCTCCAGACCTGGCCCCTGGTTTGCTTTCACCCTCCTTGCAAGGGTCCTGAATGCCCTGGGTGGCTCTCAGCTTAAGGAAACAGCAACTGCTGCTTTGCAACAAAGGCTGAGACTTAGCAAAACAAAACAGTGCCACTGATAAGCTGTGTGCAGAGAACAGGGTGAGGAAAGTGCTGGGGAGGTTGGCGGGTTTCTAATTCAGTGGGAAAAAAAGCAAGTTCAATGTCACCTTCATTTCCAAATTTGTCAAAACACATCTGATAAAATATGTGTTTTTTTCAATGCTCAGGTACTTTAATTCTAACCACTTATTTAGAAATACTCTTCACTTTTTTTTTTTTTTTTTTACATTTCAAAGTTTCTAAGTTTACTATCTTATCATATCCCTCCCCTCCAAAAGTGGTTTTTTGGCCTTTTTTTCCTTCTTTTTTTTTCAAACTGGAAAGGTAGATTTTTTTTTCCAGGGATCCAAAACTCAGTAACTCACACAGTAATTCTCTCTGCTGCTTTAAAAACAGGCACATCTCCCCAGCAGATTAAGCCGTCTTGCTCACCAGACCAGCCAGTCCGGAACTCTGCCAAACGCTCTATTTACATTTCCAAACTGGAATCTGTTTCTAATAAATTTTTATGGGGCGTTTTTGACCCTTTCTATTTATTGTTAATGAGCTTTCATTTCTCTAATAGCCTCTCATCCCCAAGGATCCCGAAGAGGAATTGTAATAACCTGGCATACAAAATATACACAGAAATCAATTTGCCGGCCCTGGCAGAGTGACCACAGCAGCGTGCTGAGAGGCAGGGACTGGACCACAAGCTGAGGACCTTGGGCACTTGGGTGGCCCAGGGGCCACCAGCAGCCGAGCCCTCATCCTGCAGGGCGACCTGCTGGCCCAGCGCGCACGTGGCCCCTTCGGGACAGTCTCGCTCTCCGGGGAGCTTGCAGGAGGCTGGAGCACACGCAGAGCCCTCGTGAGCCCCGTGCTCACAGATGGGGAGCTCGGCTTGCTGTAACTTCACAGCCCCACGGGCTCTGCTGGTCTGAGCCTCGGGAATGGCAGCGTGCCGGGCTCTCCTTGCCCGCCTGCAGCTCGAGAGAGCTGCCGTTCGATGAGTCGGGCACACGGAGGAGAGCGGGGAAGAGGTGAGTAATAACATTCGCATCCGTCACTGATTTCCGCTGGGAAGCCTCAGCGCTTGGTTCATCTAAAGCACCGCTCACCGAGCAACCTAAATTATTTATTAATGGTTGCCTCCGTTTTCAGCGTTTCCATGGCTGCTCGCGCCGGCGTTGCTCGCGCCTGGCGCTGTCAGCGAGGGGCGCTTTGCTTCAGGGCCCCGCGCGCGTGCTGCTGGAGGCGGCACCCGGCGCCCACGCGCCAGGGACCTCATGCGCATCCACGGTGGCACCTCGGGATGCTGGAAGGGGCTCCGGCTCTTCTCGCAGCCATCCGGCAGGTCGGAGCAGAGCAGAGCGCCAGCAGCGCAAAGACGAGCCTGCCCTAAGAGGCTTTTCCACTTCCTCCTGCTCTGCTGTTGCTGTTCATATTGCAGGAAAAAGCCTCTTGGACACTAATCCTGCGCCTGTCTTCCCAGCGCTGAGCGGCTCCACTGTAATGACATTGCCTTGATCACCCTCCTCTACCTGGACTTGTCCTGGATTATTTTCTACCTACAACCCATCAAGTGACTGTCACCCACCCTCCCAAGTAACGTCTCAGTCAGAGGATTTTGCTGTAATTTGCCTGCAAATACACTGTGAAGTGCCCAAGGGGGTGTGTTGTGGGGGCACCAGTGATGCCGAAAGGCACCGGTCCAGGCCAGGACTGGAGGCCTCCAGCTTTTCTGGGAAGTCGCGCAGTGCCCCGCATGGGATCCCTTTCACACCTCTGACACTGCGTGGCGTTGTCAAACGCGCACGAAGCAAAAGTGACAGCCGGAAAGAGCTTTCCCTCCACTCCCAGTCCTCCCCAAAGTCATTTTCTGTGGCCTATTTTACAGGAACTGAAAATCTATTAGAGCAATAGCTTAATCCAGTTTGACTGTAATAATTAGGGTGCTTTTAAAAAAAAAAAACTCGACTAATCGTATAAAATGTGATTGTAGACAGTTGAGTGCACGACCCTTACAGTTATCTCTGGAGGTATTATTACAACCCAGAAGTAGCTGGCAAGAGTAGAGGAGGAGGACAAAAGAGGAAAGAAAAAACACATGCAAAGGGGACGCGGGCTGTTCCTTTTCTGATCTCAGAGCCAAGTCCTGACATTACTTGGAGCTGCCTTTCACTCATGGATCCAAAGCATGGAATGGCCTCCCAGAGTTAGTCAGGCCTTCAAACGATACCACTGCGGTCAGTGCTGCGCAATCCAGCTGTGCCCTTTCCTCCCCTCCAGGCTGGCCCTTGCCTTCAGCACCCTCTTTTCTCTCACTGTTTTTCTCCATGTGGAGACAAGTTCCAGGGGACCAGCCTGGCTGGTGGAGTTGGTCACTGCAGGACGTCAGCAGATGTTTGTAGCAGCAACGGGCAGCCCTTAGTCAAGCAGTATTCAGTGCTTTAGGATCACCAGGTTAGAAGACAAAAGCAACTCTTACGTACATTTCTTGGCTGGTAGTAAACTCTTTCTCTCCTCCTTTCTTTCTTTCCTCCTTTCTTTCCAGCAGCCACAATTGTTTCCCTCCCTTCCCAAACCTATGCTGAGGAGCAGCTGAGCTCCCACCCCAACATCCCCACACCTTTAATCCTGCTGGGTTTTTCCCCACATGTTCTGCATCCCTTGACTGGAGTCATTAAGACAGAACTTGCTGCCCTGTCGTGTGCCGCTGTCTCTCCGACGTGTCACCGTTCCTGTGCTGACAGGTCTCGTTCATCACCACTCCAGCTGCGACAAACAAGGCAGGCACACATCTCCTACAGGGCTGCCCCAGAAAATAAATGAACTCCTTCAGTCCTAGGGGCCAAAAAAGGAATTTTGGGGATAGCATTCACAATTCCAGCATCACACCAGTAACTTACCATGTGTTAGCTTTTCCCATGTACCAGAAATAGCCAACAGCAAAGAAAACAGAGAAATCTTGTCGAGCCCCCACAACAGAACTGTAGTGGTGAAGACGGCCCCAGGGAATGCAGAGACACAGCAGCCCCGACCCTCAGGGTGAGGCTCGGAGATGACGAGGAAGGTGCTGACTTCACCTGGCCTCCCAGTAGGCACTGGGAGGAGGATGAGGAAGGGTCCTGTAGGACCATTAGGAGCTTGAGATCTAGTCCCAACCCGGACGCCAGCTGCTTCAACACTATTCTGAAGAGACGGTCGGCAGCTTTAGTCTTCACAAAGGAAACAGTCAGTCAGGATGAGATCGTATATCACCAAATAAGCTATTTTATTCAGCCCTAAAAACATAAGATCAGCCTTGAAGAATCTTTTAAAGATTGAAATAAGAGGAAGATACAGTTTCAACTTAGTCTCTCTCTCTCTCGTGATTAAAATGTGTGTCCCATCTTAGAAGATTTAAAGCCGCTTTTAAAATATATATATATATATATACAGCATTTGTAGTAATGGAACTTTTAGTCAAAGTTGGGCTGTCTGGTTTCCTTTGATTTCCCATGAGTCTTTCTTTTTTCCCATTCTGCTCTCAGTAGATTTTGGACTTTCCTCTCAAAAAAAGAAATGGCAATCCCCAGCGAGTCACTTACCTAATAATAGCTACAACCTTTCAATACAAATGATTTGGTTCTTTTTTTTTTCCTCAGTAAATATACAGTTAGGGTATTAGTCAGAGAGTGGCAATAGAAATACCATAGTCAAATTATACCATGACTCAATTTTGCAAAGTGCACAGAACCCTTTTTAAAGCATTTCAGAAGTACTTGGTGGTGACCGCTAACACCGCAGTGGTTTCGCTTTTGCAGTAGCTCAATTTTGCAACTCTGAATACTACTACTTTTTTTTTTTTTTTCCTGAAGGGAATCTACCCAAAGGCTTTTATAAAGCATTCTTGAGCCTTTGGGAATGAGCCAAATTAATGCAAGAGTATCATTCCTTTTCAAAGAGCTGAAGGATTTGAAGAAACACAATCTGCCTCCTGAACAGCATGAAACGGATATGGTTGTGGTTTCGTTAGAAAGCAAGTAGCCGAGTTCAGATGCAGATCTAGGCTTCTCCGGAGTTCAGCGGGGCCAGACCCAGGCTCTGTTTGTCAGCTGTGCCTCCTGCAGCCCTCGTTTTGCAAGAGCCGCCTGCACCGTGCCTGCTCGGGAGCATCGGGAGCATCGGGAGGAGCTGGGCAAGGACACTGCTGCCAGGCAAAGGACCCATCAGTCACTGGCCTTAAAATGGCAGGGAAGGTCCCTCAGGAGAGTCGGGAATCACTGACAGAAAGTTAGCTTATTTTCAGCTGTTACATCACTGCATTTGAGAAAACATTTGAGAAAGGGCAGATGTTGCTCTCAGCTAACATTACACCCCTGAACCATGCTCTGTATGCGGCAGCCAGGCCCTGCCCGGTGTTTTTGCAAGATCACAGGACAGTCCTGAGATTGCCCTGTGTCAGGACTCGCAGCAAATGGCTTTTGTAACCATCACATCTCTGTTACCTCTATTGCACTGATAGGAATAGCACAAAATACTCATGTCATCATGGTACGGGCTGGAGAAAAGCATTTTTGCCCATTTTCTAATGTCAAAAGATTGGGGAAAAGACAAATAGGCTTCTATATAACAGAGTAATGAACCCAGAAGTTCTGGGCAGACAGCATGATCCATGTTCTTTGCTTTGAAGATCAGCTTGTTTTTAAGCACTGGCTTTATATTTTATATTGAAAAATACAGGGAAAAAAAACCCTCCAGTCCAAGGGGTAATTAAGAAGTTCTGAAAATGCCTCCCAAAAGCTCGAGTCACCTCAGTTGCCATGCAAGCAAGCACCCACATCCAGCAGCTGCAGCACACAAACCTCTCGGCCGTCACCGCGCAGCACACAGCAGAGTCAGACCAAAAAACGTGCCAGAGCCACCGAGACGCTCAGTCACATCTAGCTTTATTTTATCCTGTCAGAAAAGTTCAAGAATTACACCAAAAATACTTCAGTCTCTGCTACCTACTGACAAAAAATACACCACAAAATTATAAACTGTTCAGTGGTTTGCTGGAATTTTGATTTTTGGTGGAGGGAGCGGTTTGTACACTTTGAGTGAGAAATGGATTTACAGGTTTGAAAGGGAAGGCGGGATAGGAAATCAGACAATGGCATTTGGCACTACATTTTTAGCTACACTATACAGTTATTTATCATGATGCCTGTTCGGACTGAGGAGTTCTGCCCTCATTTACACCCTCTAGTGTCTACGTATGCAAAATGGAGGACAAAACTGCCCAATGCAGGGGGAAAAGGGGTCGGTTCCTAATTTCTGTCCCAGTCTAGCAACAAATCTGAACAAGCAGCCTTAGTGAAATGCGAGCTTGCCCTCCACGTGTGTCTGCTCCTGCAGCTCAGTCACCCTGCAAGGCCAAGGCGCAGAACCAGCTTGCAGCAATGGGCCAGGCGGCAGCTCTGGGAAAGAGAATCCCCTTCTGATCAAGCATTAAAACTCCCACCAGTCTGTACATGCCACCTCTGGAGAGAGGAGAGTCCAGAACTGGGCTAAGCTTCTGGTCTGGTTTATTTTTGCAGACAGAGCTCAAGTGAGACCCTTGCACTCAGAGCTCTCTAGCCATCCCTTTCTACCTACCTTGAACGTCGTTAAACACTAACGCAGCTGAAGGACTGAAGCAGGAGCATCCTCATTGGGTGGGTGAGGAGAAGTTAGAGGCTGAATGTGCTGACGTACTGCAGCCACACTTGAGGGGTGCCTCCTTCCTAAGGAAATTTCTTGTTCTCATGGTGACGCTCGGTGTGCAGGTTCCTAAGGCTGCACTTCGCAAAGGGAAGTTACAGAAAAGCCATGCCAGAAGCAGGAATAAAGCCCTGCTCTCCTGTCTTCCAGTGCTATGCTAGGAAATATATTTGTGATTTCATTACAGTGGCCTCTTTCTGCTCCCATGTGGTGCCATGTCCAAATACCAACCAGGATTTGATCTGCGGAACCCACTCAAGAACAGCAGCACAGGGTTAGCTTGTTAAAAATGCCTTGATCTTCCTGAACTTACTGTGCACAGCTACATGTGTACACGCTCAAGGGAAGAAGGGATGCATGTATTTCTCCATCAGCAAATGTATACTGAAACTAGATTCAGTTTGCAGCAAAATGCACCCTTACCTCTTTTGGCAAAATAAACAACACAGCAATGTGGTTTGTAACAGGTTCTCTCTACTCCTTCTCTCAAAATTGGTTGCAACTATTCGTTCTTTGCATGTTATGCTCCTGTCACAACTTTCCAGCAATGAAACAACTCTGTGGGAGTCTCTTTGCTGCTTTTATCCTCCCTGGCTGTTTATCTAATTTGCTTTTTTTGTTTTTTAATTTCTTTTTCTAACAAATAGTTAAGCAATGATTTAAAAATATTTTACATTGTAAGGTACAGTCAACATCAAACATGCCTTTGTACAAGAGCTTGACTCGGTTACAAATCAACAAGAACAATGCACGAAAAGAAATATCCATTAAGATGACTCCTGTACTTGGGTTTTATTTATTCTTGTCATGCTGTTAGCACAGCGCCCTCTCTCAGCTACAGCTCAGAGAGACATGGTGGTTTTTGCCCACCCTCCCACTTTCCCATCACCACTCATTAATTTTAATGACCTTCTGTCTTGGCAGCCTTAGCGTCGTGGTTTACGGATCCTGAAGAAAGCCAGGGCGATACAGACCGGGAGCTGGTTTGCTTGGCCATGCTGTAGTGGCTGATGACGGTATAGAATCTGCCCCGGGAGTTTGAATCCTGTGCTGAGTAGTAGGCATCCAGGGAGGCCGGGATGCATCGCTTATGCTGGAAGGAAGGAAAGAGCAAGAGAGCTAAACAGAGGTCCTGCCAGGCTCAGGTCGTTTTGCAAATCTCGGTGTCAGTAGTTTGCAAGGACGGTGTTTGCGCAGATGTGCTGCGGTCAGCGTGTCTGGGCAAACCCTGCTGCCCCGCGGCTGCTGCGCGAACGCGCAGAGCTCTCGGCTAGGACGCGGTCAGCAGCCCTCCAAACCTGTTGCTATTGGCAACCCTGATGTCAAGTTGATTCCTTCATGGACTGGAAACGGCAACTATAAAATGAAGATGTCACTAATTCCGTACATTACTGGTAGGCAGAGAATAAGCCCCTTTGCTGGAGTCCCAGCAGAGCATGTTGGGCTGCTGCTATTATGTGCTGGGTTGCAAGCTCTGTAGAGCGAAGCCCAGAATTAACCTCAGACAGGTAGAGGACTGGCAGAGTAAGCGTCTTAGATGCTGCTCTGCTACAGTGTGGTACCTGGCCGGTAGCCTGACCACCTCGAGAGGTGCTGGTAGGAAGTGTAGCCCAACTGGCCAGCCCTCCTCAGAGCTCCTTGTCTGTGCAGACACCGCCAGCGAGTCACCTCTGCTCTAGTGCGGACACTGGTACGCTAAGAACTGCACGGATAAAACAGTTTATTTTGCAGTAGTCGTAAAAGGGCAATCAAATAGTAACAAACGTTGGACCAGAAGCAAAGTATTACCAAGGCTATAAAGGGTCTCAGGAACAATTATTATTAAACCATGAGATAACCCAACTCCCAGTTCAATGTTACCAGCCAAAATCTGAGTCCAAAACCTTTAGTCTTCTCAGAAGTTCAGGTTTGGATCTGATTCTGAAATGCGTGATTCAGTCCCAAATCCACTTTTTTATAACCCAAGAGAATAATTCACAGTGACTAATACACCAGCATGCTTACTCTGTTTTCCAGCTCATAGACTATGCCCCGTATAGGCAGGACTCCTGGGAGTTCATGAGTTTATCCACAGCAGTCAATGAACTAGTTTGCAAACTTTTTTTCTTTTAAATGTCAGCAGACCAGACAAAATTTTCTCTGTGGATATTTGATATAAACCCACTGGATAGAAGGGCTTAAGCAATTAAGCTATATGGTTTTGGTCCTGATAGAGGCTGAAAAGCAACTTGAAAAGTGTACTATGTGGGTAAATTTGGATTTCTTTCCGTGTGCCAGAACTCTGGGAGTTTGCTTTGTATCAAAATGTATGCCAGCAAACCTCAGTCTCTTGAATGTGTGGGAAGCAAACACAGGATTCCAGCTGCAATAAATCCATTCACAAATATGAGAGATTGTTCCTGAACATCTGTCTGCAGCGTTCACCAAATGTTAATCCCAACAATTACAATGTAACAGGAGCTGACAGAGGCAAATGCAAGTCCACATTTCCCATAACACTTTTCCCATTTCAACACATTCTTGCCAAATGTTCTGTTTGGCCTTGTCAAAAAAAAAAAAAAAAAAAAAAAAAAGGCAGGCACTGGACTGTAACCATGCAGTCAATTAGAGCCTGTCATTATCTCAGGCAATTTCTCCATCTGAAGTTTCTTACCTTATAAACAAATCCATCTGGGCAACTGTGGTCGTAAGTAAAGGCTTTGTATACCACAAGAAACACTATGCAGGCAAGGAATGCAAGAGCCAGACTTATGAGAATAGTGACCTACAAAAGAGGGATAATATTACTCTACATATGTTAAAATGGCATATGAGCAACCTCATAATTAAATGACTTATAGTAACATCCATCCTAACAGACTGCAGTCTTCACTCTACTGTGTAGGGCTTAACTAAGCATGGTAATTGAATGAATGCTACATTCAATAGCTCTGAATTCCGACATCGTTTCTTCTCCACCCCTTAGTCCTTTAGTAGAGCATATTCCTGTGTTCAACCCCTTGCAAATATATGGGAATTTATGTGTTCTCAGAGACTTTTTGTTCCCAGCTCTCAGCTGTTCAACAAAAGGCATCATCTGCTAGCCCAGCAGGATCAACCAGCAGCCACCGGAGTCCACAGGCACGGTCCAATCTGTGCAGATAAGGCTGCCTTATAGTCCTGGCAAGATCTTAGTTTTCTGATAGCAGAGGTAGGTGAGCAAGTATGAAGAATAAAGCCTCTGTAACACAGGCCCCATTGCACTTTCTGGGTGATGCTACAAAGTCAAATTCTGCCTTGAGTAACTTGCAAAAGGGAGGGCAAGAGAAAGGGAATCCTTTTCAACCTATCAAAGCTGTAAAATGAAAATATCACAACTACTGCGAAAGGCCAACTGGCATGTCCCACAGTGTGTCCAAGAGCAGACTGCACGCGTGGCGGTTGTCTCTGCAAGCATCTCAGCTCCCAGTGCTGGAGCACCTGCCTGTTGAGGTGCATTCCTAAGCACGCAGAGCATTTTCACTGTTACTGACAGAAACTAAAAAAGTCCCGTCTATACCACCTGTAATGCTGGAGCATCCACAACTACAATTTGGTGGCTGTTTTAAGGAAGAGCAAATGAAAGAGTGAAGTTAAATCTACATCTGCTGTTAAATTTGACCCAACAGATCCAGTTCAAAGCTCAGGAAATTGAGAGGGATGGAGATTATGTCTAGCAAGAGAGATTCGTAAGTTCATTGTTAAGTCAGAATGCTTTAGAATAAAACATAAAACGATAAGAAGATTGGGGCTAATGGGCTTTCCCATAAATGAAGAGTTCACTGAGGCTCTGACCCTCTGAGCATAATTATTCACACTGTCCTCCTCCCTGGGTCCTAGTCTGCTGCAAAAGGGGTCAGTTAAGCAAAAGGCAGCCTCAAAGGGAAAAGCATGTACTGCTGGCTCTCAGCAAAATACATGTGCAAGGGAGTCCTAGTGCACTAAAGAGGTAGATTGTAGACACAAAGAACAACTGCCTGGATTTCACTAGTCTGACCAAGAAAATAGGTCCAGTTCTCCTCCAGCAATGCAGATTTGCGTGCAAGTTTGAATTGAAAGCTTGACTGGAAATTCTGCCTCCCAACCCAAGAAAGCGATCTCCCTTTCTATACTGCTGCAAAGGAAGAAGCCTCAGTGGGATTCTGGAGACCTAGAGAAGCCAACAGAATTTGACAGGGTTTCTGCCCCAAAAAGAAATCAGATTAAACATGAAAAAAAAAGTCACTTAAAAAAAAAAAAAACAGTCAAAAGGGGAGACTTCCTGGATTAAATATGCCAACACTGTCTGCTTTTCCAATGGAAGACCAGGGAAAAACTCCCATTTTTCAATATGACACATTACAACCCAGCCAACATGGAAGAGTATTTTTCCCTTGTAAAATAAATGGCCTCTTCCCCATTGAAAATAAAGGCAGGCTAAGTCTGGCAGCTCCTTGGTTAACAAATTCAACAGCATTACCAAGATGACGATGCCACAATCCCTCTTCAAGGTTAATTTGAAGGCACTAATTCCATGTATGTTGCTCTATCAAAGCCAAAGTTAGAGAGCAGTTCTAGCCAAAAATTCAGCAGATAGGAACAGTTCAGCTTTCTGATGTGGTTGTGCTGTTCTGCTCTAATTACAATGTGCAGTGAATGAAGAATTCTCACTTGTGTTAACCTGAAAGAACAAACTAGGGCTCAAGAAGAGGAGGAGAAAAATGCCACCAAGATTATACTGAATACTATCCAAAAATGCATAAGACAACACTCAGAGAGAAAGAACCTCTTGCTTCTGTGAACCTGGAGCTGCTCATCCGCTAGCCATTTTTACTGAATACAGTAAAATCCTAATAAATACAGTAAAATCAGTTCATTTTACTCAATACAGTAAAAATCCCGTACTGAATACAGCCCATCCTAAGCAGGGCTAGCTACAGCCACCGACATACAGACACACACACTCTCCTGCACACATAACACCTATTGCCCTGGCATCTATTTTGTTCCTTTCCCCTGCCCTGCATCAATCCCAGAAGACTCTTCCTGTGCCCAGAGAAGAGGACAGGAAAGGGGAATAGCCCCTGGCCTGTGGGATATCTCCCTCACCCAGAATGACTCCTTAACTTCCTTCCACAAAAGTGGCCATCAAAGTCTCCTTCAACTCTTATCACTCGGAGCTAGCTGAAGTGGTCAAGTTCTTCCTTTATCCTTTAAGAAAGAAAGAACTGAGATGTCTGCAACTGGAATGAATTTCTCTTGTATTGTTAAATACAAGCCAGTGGAAATGACCATTAGTAATGTGACAAAACTGGATCCTTTCCTCTTATCTGCCCACCAAGTCCCTAAAGATAATGAATTCCCTGTGCTCTGCTGCTCTGCTCCAGCAAAGTGCTGACACCCAATTCATCACCTCCCAGGAGCAGGTCCCTCCCGTGAGCTTTCACCTCCCTCCTGGGTGTAATTGAGGCCACTCTCACCTCCTTTCTGCCCCTTCATGCACTGGCAAAATTACAGCATGACACAGTATTACACATGATGATACATAGTGCAAAACTGATCGGGGATGAAATGTCACATAAGATGTTAAAACCCAGAGGAAAGGGAAGAAAAACTCATCGCTGGCTGTATTGCCAAGCCAGAGCTAAGATCCACCTCTAACTATTCCAGAGAATACAAAGCTTCATTAACATTCAAACACCAAAGAATCACAGGGCTGCAATACCTAATAAACCTCCACTTTTTTTTTATGAATAACATGAACCTTGGCAGTCTCTAAGCAATATAAACACTCACAGAGGGGAAATAAAATTTAGTGAGCAGATAAAACCTAGGAGTGCTGCAGGGATGAATCTGTCATGTGTGACTGCTCTATAGGGTAACTGGAAGGGGGGTTTTTTTTGCCCTTCCCATCTCCAAAGCCATATATAGTGTCCAAAGATTCACTTAAAAGGGGGTGGTGTGCCAGAATGAAGAAGAGACAACATTGCTACCATACTAAAAACTCCGCAATAACCACAAAACAAGGGGGAAAAGCTTGATCTAAAGCCCTTGACATCAGTGAAAGATTATGTCAACTTCCTAACAACAACAGCACACTTGGTTCCTCCCCACGTTTCCCATAGATGAAGGACATGCTGCACTTTCCCAACAACCTGGATAAAAACAGAGATATCCGTAGAAAGCAAGAGGACATAAGTGGCCATTAGGTCTTCCTCCAGAGAGATGATATCGAATTGCAATTGTGTTCCTGTTAACTTGGCTTTCACAGGGTATCCACCCAAATATCTTTCTAACTGGGTTTCTTTCAAATGGCTGCCTGTTATCCCTCGCCAGGGACAATGAAAAGTCTTAAAACCGAATCACAGAACAGTGCCACATCCGAACAGCAGAGCTTCCCTTTGACAGGGGCTTTCAAGCTTCCTACATTTTTATTCCTTATGTTTTCCCTCGCAAGATTTTTCTGTGTCTTGACCTTGGTTCTCAGAGAGGATGTGCACTCTTCCCTTCCCATGGAAGTCAAAAGGAGCTGGGAGTGCCTGGTGCCTGCGCAAACGGAGCCGTGTGGGCTCCGGCTTGCACGTGAGGACCCGACGACAGCCCTGACACCCCGCTGAGCTGCTGAGTCTGCAACGAGCCGCCCTGCAGGGGCCTTTGGGCTGGTACGGGCTGACCCACAAATCAGCAAAGTCGTTCAGTGCCTGAGAGCCCCGGGTAATCTGAACTCTCTGGAAATACCCGGGGGGAAAGAAGAAAAGTAGATCCCGAACTGAGGTTGGTGGGAATACTACTGTGCAGGGCAGATACCCACAAGGAACATTCTTCAGGCAGTGTTGGAGGAGGAAGGGTCTGTCAACAGATGGCAGTTCCCCCACATTTATGCACTGTTTGAACTGACTTGAAAAATATATGTTTTTTTTTTTTTCCCCAGAATGATTGGATGGAGACTGCTCTCTATTAGTATTCTGCAACCAACCCATGCTGGTGAGTTGTGGGGGGGTGATTTTTTCCAACGTAAGCCACATATTACTTGCATTACCAGCTGGAGGAACATAACTTATAATCATGGCTCTGGTGTCAGAGCTTGTTATTCTACCTTTATGCTTTGTTCACAGGCTGTGCCGTTGGGGTAGCTTACTGTGAGGACCCAGCATAAAATGGTAGAAAGAAAAAAATCAGACAGAAAAAATAAGATGG
>JAUBNY010000886.1:682580-693779 GCA_032275445.1 Crypturellus soui
TGCTGCAGTTCTGATTCCAAAAGCAAATGCAGCTCAGATCCCATCTATTATTGCTGACAAAAAATGATGCCATTCTGCAGAACAGGAAAGCTCAGCTATTCTGGCTGCACACTGATCCTCAGCCTCCTTTCCACACACATAAATTGCCCCTACCAGCTAGTCACTACCGCCAGTGACACTTGGGTGCTAGTTGTTGCTCTGAACAACATCTCGGCTTCACCACTTTTTCAACTGTCTGGTTATAAATAGATCAAATTCTAGCTTTCAGTCTGCAACTCATCATGCCATTTGTTTTGAATTCAAATGTCAGCTCTCCAATTCGGAGCTCGCATTGTTTCCCAGATCCCATTGTTCAGGACGCCTTGTCTCCCCCTGTTAACCTTGATTATTGTTTTAAAATACCGTAGGTTTGGGGGTTGGCACGTCTAAGCTCATGCCACGGAGCAGGATGGGGAGCGCCACGGGGACGTTCCTGCGTGCACATTCAGGGATTTATCTCATCCCTGCAGAAAGGAATCTCGTTCTGCTGCTTGAGATGTGTTGCTTCTCTGGGAGGCCTCTCTGCAGTGGACTTGCACAGAATACTCACAGGATTCAACATACCGCTGGCAAGGCGGAGCGCTTATGAAATATTACTTTTTCTTGATCACTTTGCCATCTTGAAAGTATGAATCTATCTGAAATAGGAATCCTTGGCACTGTTAGAAAGTTTTCTTGTGGAAACTATGCCAGTTCTGAGAACGACGGCCACAGTCAAACCTTGTTAACCACCCCTGCTGCAACAGTGCAGATAATTACTGTATTTCCCTTGTTTTCACAGACAACTTATTAAGAACCACTGGAATGAGGTGTTTTTATTAGAATGTGGTTACTTTACAAAATACACTGGACACTATTTATTAGCATAACAAGGAATCATTACAAAAACAAAACTCACCACTTTCTGGTAAATCGAAGAAATGCATTATGTCTTCACTTTTTGCTTGCTTTTATATTTCTTGATTTACTCTAGGTTTCACAGCTAATGCAAGCAACAACACAGTGCTGCAGAGATAAAGTGGCCGGCTGCATTAAGACACCTGCATTTCATACCAATGAACTTGCATAGCTCTGATGGCTTTATCAACCATACCTGTGGGAATCGCTTCATTTGCACCACTCATAAGCATATTCTCCCATTTATCCATGTTGCACATAAATTTAGTTAACAGATTATAAAGTTTGTTACATGAAAATCTGGCTTTCTCCTTGAGGGATTTTCAAATTACGCAGAAAATCCACGGACCATAGTCATAACCCTGATCAACAAGACTGCAACCCTTGGCTTAGAAAAACTTTGTGTTAAAGTTTTTAAACAAAGAATCCTGATCTGAAATAAAACTATAGGAGAACTCAAGAAGACAAAATTACTGAAACTGAACAACACAGTTACAGCCTTATCTGGGGAGAATATTTATAGTCGATGGTTGTGGCACAAGGCTGACTCCCATTTTCCCTTGTGTATCCGTAAGTTACTGACATTAACGATGACACAATTTTTTCCAAATTGAAGGGAGCAAAATTTCATCTTCACTCTCTCAAACGATGGGTTACAGGGATCACAAAACTACTTGTTCCTTTAGTTATTCTGGGGAACATGTAGTGAGGCCCTTGGTGAGCACACAAAATTTCCTTTCACCCAAGATAAACCTCCAGATACTGTTCTCCCACATCCTGGAAAAACACTAACTCATCAGATTTAGCAGCCTGGACCCTCCAAGACTCATTTTCCAAGCACAGAAAGTTCACAGTATCTTAGCTGCTGAAACCTAACATAATCTCAGTCCGAAGCGTGCCTGCAGGCTACTGTAATCATCAATACATCTGTCCACACACTTCAGACAGTTGTATCACTGAACATACTTGATCCTTAGTAAAAGATTCACTTTGCAACAGTCCTAAGGTCTTTGCAGAACTACTTCAAATCCTGTACGTTCACTGCCTTCTAGCCTCAAAGACAAGGCTGCTGCCAAGAAAGAAACAGAGTAGGGCTTCAGTCTCGAAGGATTGCTAGTTCTGCAAAGAAAATTAAAGCAGTCACTGCTTTGTTCTGTCGTTGACTTCTTCCAAAGACATTTCCCTGAGAAAAAGCAAGCCTTGAGCAAATTTTCTTGCTACTGACTGAAGAACTGAGTCAATTCTGCCAGTGTGTACAGAGCAGCATCTGCCTGGGAGCAGCTGGCCTGCTGAAGCCAAGCTGGGGGCTATTCCATGCTGCTTATGATGAGAATGTTCCTCAGAAATCCAAAAGTCACATTTAACTCACTGAAAGAAAATTTAGAAACACTTGGTATGACTGTGCTCAATACCCAAGCCAGTACTGAGCATGCACTAGAGCAACAGGCACTGTCTTGAAGAAAGGCACTTTTCTCCGATGACCTCTTAATGCTTTCGCATGCATAGCAAGGCACAAACCATCCCCGAGCAAAATGATCCCTGTTCATGAGTCAGCAGCAGTGAGTTAGACCGGTCAAATATTTTCACGAGCATTGGACTGGGCTGTGAGGGTTGGCAGAGACATCAACTTTTTTTTTTTTTTTAATGTATTATTTTGCATGTGAATTTGATACCCTGCACAGAACTGCATTAGTGCAGTACGCAGCTCCTGTCAAATGCATTTACACTACTGATCCATCATTTAAATAAAACCAATGTCCTCCATTCATAAAAAGCAGACTAACTCGCCCTGCCATATAGCTTCAGAATTGAAAAATGCCACTTAGCTAAAACTCAATTTAATAAAACTTTTAACACAAAACCGACAATGTGTTCCTCCAACAACCCTTTACCTACTTCATGTTTTGAGGGTTTAATCTCAGCTTAATTTCAGAAGACAAAATCAAAAACAGACTTTATGTATTTCTGTATTTGACGTATACAAGAAAGACGGATGATTTTAGATACCTTCAAATAAAACAACATTTAGAAATCAAAAACCTTCCCAAAACCAGCCCTATAAAAATCAGATTTTGGTTTGGGTGCCAGGAAAATGGCTGCTATCTGATAGAATTAATCAGAGCATCGAGTTTCAGAAAGCCTCTCCTCCCATCTCAGATGGGGAGTTCAGAAACGTACACAGAGCACCAGTTCATCTCCCCCCATTCAGCTCCTACAACTGCAGAGACAGCTGCAAGGATATTCTTATCCCAGAGGCTGTTTTCATACTGACAGACTGAATCAGCTTATTTTACACAAAGGAGATGTCAGTGTTTCTGCCTCATCTATCCTTCTGGAGGCTGTTACTAGCCTTGCATTTCCTTAGGCAGGCAGCGTGCACCCAGGAGCGGGTGGGCCTGGCCCGGCTCTCGTAGCCCGGACCAACCTGCAGCTGCGGATTCAGGAGCCACAGCAGGAGCTGCCTGGCAATGGCCCAGCAGCTACAAGACTTTAAAATACACTTTTGCCTTTAGACTGCAGATAGCATAGATTTATCACTATACCACCACCCATCACCAGATTTTATCCACCTCCACCTGAGTTTTTTTTTTTCACTGATGTGAAATGTAGCAGTTCATTTACTGAAAGTAGCACCCACGAGAAAGCTGGTGGCTAACTAGGTGCTCAACAAGCAGCTCGTGCTGAAAGAAAACAGTTGTGATTCGCTTAGTGTGGAAATTCTCCAGTTTTACCCCCAGGCATACCTCCAGCTTCTGCAGTCCACCTGTAGCGTTTATTTGTAGTTTCAGGACAACTGAAACCCAAAAGGGATTTGATGCATCATTTTCTCCAGAAAACTGCCTCTCAGCAAGTCAGATTCAGGCAAGGCCGTCAGTACTAAGAGTGATTGTTATTTTTGACCACTCCAGACTTCGGGCATTTCATCTTATTGAACTGAATTTTTTAAACTCTGTGAAAGGAGATTAGAGTATTTCTGCAGTCTTCAGACAGGAAAAGTCAGACTTCTTCGAGTCTCATATCAGAACTGCGGCACATGTAAAAAGACCCCTGGTTCATCCATGCCATGCTTGGCCATATCCAGTATCCTTCTTGGCTTGGCAGGGGTTTCTGCCTGAAGTGCAGTATTCCCTGTGCCTCGGTGCTGTTCCCCTCCCCGAACCACCTGCCCAGGTACGCTGCATTTCTCAGCTGGGTACTGCTTTTATCTCTGTCCCTATTGCTGAGCTGCAGGGAACATGAAGTAGAGGCAAGTGATCAAACACGTGGCTACAGTTCTTGGCCCAACTGGACACATTTAAGGCTGTTTAAAAATGGGGCTGAATCTGAAGCGTGCTTTGGAAGCTGGATGAGAATTCTAAACAATACTCAACAAGCAGCAAATTCACAAAATTTAGTACATTCCCTAAAGAAGTCATCCAGACCGCAGCAGTACCGCTTCCTCAGCCCTGAACCAGAGTGCAGTCCTGCAGTCCTGAAGAAACATCCCTTTCCATTTCGGCAATACTGCACATCCACCTCACACCAATTTAACGCAGTGCTCAGGGTACCAACATCTCCCACGTGGTTTGTACTCCCCTATCACACTTACCCCTAAAAAACCAAGCTCCAAACCCATATGATTTTTGACCAGAACAGAACTGCGGAACTTGGCCTCAGCCCCATGCGCCTCCGCCACAAAGGAACGTGTTTCTACAGGAAGCTTAAAATAAAACGGTTAAGAAGAAAAACTGAGTTAAAAGTTTTATTCATTCAACATCTCACATTACAAATATTTAAAAATTATATGCATACTGGTATAAATAGTCATTTGCAAACTATTTAATAACATTAATTTTTCACTAGCACTTCAACAAATGAACTCTTTAAAAAAAGTAACTTGTGTTATATAACTTAGAGTAGAACATACAAAAATATGAACTTAAAACGTGAAAATGACTTTAATAAAAAATGAATTACCCTTATTTAAAATGCTATAATAAATACTACAACCTCCCCATACACAGTAAAAACTATATGGAAATTCAGCCAAGTAGTACAATTAACTGACATACTTAAATAACTTTTCCTTCTGATAATATGAGCAATACATTGGGGGAAAAACATATTAGGGATTAGTAAAAACTAGACACCCACTTGCTAAAAGTTTCACTTCCAAAAAATATAACAAAAAATCTGATGAAAATTATAAAAACTAATTATACTTTAAAATTTAAAAATATAAAAAATAAAACAGTTGAATACAATATTGTCCCAATTCTTACAATGCTATCACAGTAGCTTTAAAATAAGATAATAAAATAAAGCAAATGACCAAAACCTTTTATTCCATTTTTTTTAAAAATAATCTCAAATTTACATTAGTAGAAAGATTGATTTCTGATTCTTTTCTTTAGAAACACCAGCAAGAAAGAGGATTTACTAGAACAGTAGAAAATGACATTTTTAAATGTCTGCAATTAAAAACAAAGAATTACACTGCAAAGATCTTCCAGAAGTCTGAAATAGGTATTGCACATAACTTGAAGTTAACTTGCCACAATTCATCACATTCAAGTTTTAAATCACCTTTTAACAGAAGGTTTTAACTCTTCAAAAACAAAAGGGGTGAATTATCAAGTCTTTCCAACAGCATCCTTATAAAACGCTAAATTCATTCACTGCAAGTTTTAAATTTGCATTCTGCAGAGGTCTGTGTATGGAGAAGTATATACTATACCAAAAAGCACGGGGCAGTGGGGTTCCTTTACATATAAAATAATCAGAAACACTTTATTTTACATTGCAAAAATAACCATGTAATTACTCTGTAACTACATTGTAAATACATGGCCAGTGCCATGCTAGTGTGATAAAACTACATGCTTGTTAACCCCTTTGCAAATCGAAGTGATACCCTAAGACTTGTAACCTAATTACATGTTAATTATATTTGGAGTGACCTGGTCACTCCAACTACAAATCCCATGTAACCAGAAGGACATGTAATCACTATTTAAGTACAGAGTAATGTATATAATTGTTTATGCCCTGTAAATCGAAGTGTAACCAAATAATCTGTAAACACGCTTGTCACACAATCACAAGTGAATATTAGTAGAATAACAATTTCTTACATTAGTCATGCATACTAACATTACATGCCTGCCACCTAGCAGGCTCTCTTTTATTCTTTAAATATAATTTAAAAGAGCAGACACATTTCTGCATCAAACACCTAACATCAATTTGTTATTAATATTAAAAATGGCTAAACATTCACCAAAAACGTCTGCATTTGTGTATAATTTTTAAAAACTTAGTAAGAAGCGGTAGACAATTTTGATGTTTCTTTACTTTTAAATTTCTACACTATATTTATGCATTTAAATTTCAGGGTCTAAAGACAAGTGTCATTTGTCACTTTCATGCTTTTCTTCTTTAATTCTCAACTTTACATATACTATTTCTTAAATTATATGTACACCAAATACCTGGTGCTGGGCTAAGATGTTTAAGCAACATGCTTTCTTTTCTCTGCAGATTCTAAAATAGCATTGCCAGTGCACAACATCCATAATTCAAAATGTATGCAGAGCACTGAAATGTATAAAAAGCAGAATATAAGAAAATAAAATTTATTAAAATTATTTATATTAAAAAATGAAGTATATGAAGATCTCTCAGTAATAAAAGTACAAAAAGCTACTCTTTGCAATATGAAAAATTGAGGTATTGCATAAAGAGATATCCCGTCAGTGAAAAGTGTGCCTAAAAATGCTCACTGTTGGAAAAACAAGATATACAAAAGTAGTGCATAACAAATATACATTATGTGCATGACAAAATAAGTTAGCTACAAAAACACTGTACCGAAATTCAGCAGGTCATGTACAAAGGGAAAATTATTATTCAAAGCTAGTTCTCAAACAGTGTTATTTCTTGTAATGGTAACCCATCTCACCTGTTAACTGGGTAGGATCGGCACAATAGCACACCCCAAGCCAACTACAAGCATTAAAAAAATTAAAGGAACATTCCAACTATAATTATGTACTTCAGAGAAAAAAAAGTCCCTGACAATCTACACAAGAGCACTCTGCATTTGCATTACTGTTGTCAATATTTTCAGGGATTTCATTAAAAGCAGCTCCCTTTCTATACTTGACTAGTAGACAGCAAATGTCTCCATTTTGACCTTTGGAACTTGATAAGGTATAGTTCATTAAAGCCTGTATTGAAAATAAAAACTGCTTCTCATAAAGATAATTTGGGGCGGGGGGAATGGGATGAGGGGGCCAGCAAAGGCTTTTACGGAGCAGAAGTTATCCAAGCAGTGCTGAGGCAAGTCTTTGGTTTGAGAGAATCCACGATGGTACCATGCCAGTCGGGCAGCTTACAAGATTGCCACTGAGTTTGTTTGTTTGCACACTGCTAAAAATCACTTCAGAACTTGGCCAGGGCATTAGCTTCAAAGCAGTAAAAATAGTTTTCAGAACTACTCCTTCATTCAACTATTTCAAACTAAACCGCTGCACCCACTCGTCATCATTCAAATAACACGGACTGTGTTAACGCTTCTCAAGGTAGAACTTATTTATAATAAAGTGGGCATTAACTCAGCAATGTTGGCACTTCAAATACCTATGTTTCCTTATTTTCCTGTTTTAAGTTCTGAAGAGGAGGAATTTTAGTTGGGATATTTTTCTACAGGAAGAGTAAGAAAGGCGTATGCATGTTTGCACCATCTCACACAAAATTCAGGGAATAGTGCAAAGCAAAACTGGGAAAATACTTACATATATGCCTTCTGTTACAACCAAGTTAGAGGGTATTCAAAACTAACTTTACATCCAAGATGGGAAACTAACGAGCAGCCAATTTTAGTTTGTGTAACACACACTGGAATATCAAAACTTCAATAAAAATCAGTCATATCCTTGAGGTATCTTTAGGTTTTCTACTTTTTTCATGTCAAAATGGAGAGCAAAGGCTGGCCCCTGAAGAACGTTAGTAGATTAGGATATAGAGTTATATTATAGCCATCAAAAATAAAATCTATATATTCATCCTTCAAGAGAGGAAATGCCAGTTAACTAGTTGTCATCTTTCTAGCTTTGGTAGAATTTCTAGGGCTGTAACCAGACAATTGAATTCTTCTCTTAAAGAAAAAAAAGAAAGTGCACTCCCCCCTCAGTAGTAACTTTACTCAACTTTTACATTCAGAAATTTTTAAAATGTAATCATTCTGATGAAAATATAGTAAGCTCTGCCTATCTCATTAGTAATTTGGATGTGGGTGGTCATCAGAGGCATGGTCAGATACATACCGAGCTAATATTCAGCCTCAAAAACCCTTAACAAGATTAAAAAATCACTACTATAATGCTGCTTGAACTTTGCTCATGCATTTTTGTTGCTTTAAACATGCTCTTTCCTGTTGATAGGTAAATGCTAGCTTCATCTGTTGCTGGAAAAACTGAAAAGTCAGAAAAAAAAGAGAGGCAAAAACAGGCTTCCCTGGGGGAAAGTGTCAGAACAGACTGATAGTGTTATTGTTACATGGTTATTTTAATAAAAGTATTCTTATGTTCTTTATTAACAATAATTTAATTAAAAAACCAAAATACTCTATTGTTTCAATTCTCTTAATATTTTTCTCTCCTCTAAGAAAATGTTGCATGAAATTAAGTGTTCTCTCGGTAGTAAAGACAAGAGAATGCAACTTGCTCGCAACATGTTATCAATACGAAAAGGAGTTCCCAATACAGTTTTCAATGACAAGATTCTACAAAATACCCATATTATAGGTCATTCTTCCATTATACTATTGTTAAATTACAGACTACTACAAAAGGACATGCTATCTTGAATAAGAGAAAGGGTCAGGTGGGGTAGGGACAATCAGGATAACAGAAGAGTGCACTTAATTTGAGGCCTGCATATGAGCACTGCAGTAATCACTTAGTTCCAGCGGAATGAAATATGTCTTGGGCGATCTCCTCCCTCCTTCACCAGGGGCTTGTGGAATTCCCTGCCAGCGCGTGAATGGATAGCAGCCCAGCAATATTCACAGTAATACTGCAGACAGGTAACGTTAGCACAGAAAAATGGAGCAAATTTTCCACCACAACGGGCCCCCTGACATTCATCACAAAGCTGATCATCCAAGACATATGGCTTAACTTCCACCTGTGTGCAGAAAACAAGAGGAAAGTTTGCAATTCTTAATAATACAGTAGGCAACGAATATTCCACATTATATCCTATCCACGTAATACCCTAGCAGGATTGTGATCACTTGATCATAGCCATTAAATTAGGGGCACTTAGCTTGAGAAGAACCAACCCTGCTCCCACTGTTCCTCCTGCAGCTTAAAAAGAAAAATTAAAAAATTGGCGCTCACCATCTTCATCACACATGCTGTAATCTATTTACAAAAAGTAACAATAAGCACATTTTTATAGAATTTATGTGCACAGATACTTGTCAAAAACTTGCAGAATTCTGGGGGGCTTAAAAGTATGGGGATGTACAATTAAGCTTCCCTTTCAGGTAGGAATGTAAAATGCTTGCACAACACTAACTGCAAATTAAAACTGCACACAGTCTGCAAATTTCAATGCCTGAATTTTCAGTTTAAAAAAAAAATCATTTCACATCATATCATTAATAAATAGTACATTTCTGATTCCTTTTACTGTGGCTTACTTCACTCAGCAAAAAGAGAACTAGTTAATCCTGCTGGTATCAAATGTGAAGCTTAAAACGCCAACCTACGCAGCTGGCATTAAGGACAAGATGATGAGCAGCAATTCAGCACAAGAACAGAGAGGAAATTTTTCTTCAAGTTCTTAACTGTTAATAACTCACAGGAACTTACCAGCTGGTGCTCCAAGGACACATCTACACTACAACATCTGCAGGCTTTTAATCTATGCATTTGCATACCAAAAACAAGCCCACTGCAAAACCCGGGCCTCAGCACTCCAGAGCGCTTCCTCTGCAGCGCCCACCACTCACTGCCCGAGCTGCTCATGTAGACGTGTCCAAGTCACAACTGCAGCACTGCCTAAAGGGTCTGTTTCACCTCATACCTAAAGATCCCCTTCACTCCCACTCCTCTGCTTTTTAGGATTGCTCAAGGTTGATGCATGGACAGCTCAGAAAGGCAGTACAAAGCCTCAAGTTAAGAAAAAGTGTAGCTACACTACAAGTTCCTATTCTACGACTGCTTATGGGCCTTCTCTGAAGCTTGTGAAACCATTTCCTTTTCAAAAACATTTCCAACTATCCACACCAAGAGTAGTGTCTCGAATGTTATCCTCTGTTTCTGCATCTGGCACAGGGATGTCTTTCGTACACGTTTGGGATCTCAGAGAGGTTTGCCCAGTAACCCAAATCAGGACATTCACAAGTTCCTGTGTTTTTAAACTTGCCCAGTTTTACCATGGTTTAGACAGGTCACTGCAGTATTTGGTTCCATTTGTGCTTATAGTACAAATACACTGCTCACAGCAATGCAGCAGCCTTGCTTTTCCTCTGATTTCTGTTCTGCATTCTTCTGGTTCTCTAACATCTCTCCACACTAACCCAGAACAATAAACGTGTGAAACAGCAGAGACCCATATTCATAACCCTTCAACACCTAGTTTGTCTAACCAGGCTTAGGCGAATACTCAGTGATATGTCGTCTTCTGCAAGCGCTAGGGAGCAGAAGCCGCAGGTGAGCTCCGCAGGCCTCCTGCACATGGCAGGAACCTTCCTCTACCGCCAGCCTTCCCAGACATAGAGGCTGCTCCTGGCTGTAACCTAAAAACCCAACTGCAGCACCAATAATTACCTCTCTGCCTGCCTTGGCCTGCAACTGCAGCAATGGCTTTTGTGCAAGTCTGCAACACACAAACACCAGAGTCTTCAGCCCATTCACTGCATGCTGAAGCACGTATGCCAGATCTTACTTTTTCAAAACATTACCTGCAAATATGACCTGCAATTTGTGCTACACATAATCAAGTTTCCCAAATGTGCACTGTAAAGTAGCTTAAATTACAGCAGTTTCATGAGACACTTAAGTGTGGCAGCTCTCATGAGAACCTCTGCAGCACTGGGTGCTGCAGGCTGATGAGCATTTAACTTGTGTTACCCCACTGAAGGGCACACCCTTTAACCCTTGCCTAATTTTACAGGAAATCCTTCTTTGTTGCTCATTTTATTTTTATGTATATTTTAAAACATTATTACACAAAATAATTAAAAATAGTATCTTAATAATAAAAATTGTT
>JAUBNY010000886.1:696820-712733 GCA_032275445.1 Crypturellus soui
GCCAAGAGTACTAAATGAACAAGAGCCAGAGCATGTCTCTAAGTAAGACTGTGAATATAAGGTAGAAATCCTTCTTGACTTCTGTGGAGGGCATTCAGCCTCTTTGGGAAGGGCTCACCTTGACTATTACTATAAAAATGAGTAAAGCAGAAAAAGGAACAACAGGGAAAAAAAAAGGAATAAAGTAAAGAAAGGAAATTAAGGAAGAAGCGTAAAATGATCACGAGACTATGTTCTACAGACCAGCCATGCACAACTGCCCTAAGGATTCACTTTTTCTTTTCTAAACATAGGGCTACACACAAAAAATTTATTCAAAATGGAGCTTCACACAGAAAAACGTAATTAAAAAGCAGTCATATGATATTAATTACCAAATTTACCTTTAGGAGGAAAATAAGATTTGCTCTCTGCCTTGTGTGGCCAATCTACAATCAGAGGTCCAAAACGGCGAAAACTAGCAGTGATCTCATCTATAAAAAGAAAGGTGAAAAAAACATTAATCGAAAATGAGAACATGAATGAGTCAGCTCTATGACATGTAAGACATTTGAAGAACATGGATCTTGGGTAATTTCTTCCCAGTCTTCGCACATTCTGAAACCCTAAAGTTGAGTAGTTTGTAGAAATGCTTAGTAAGTGACGGCAAATCTTTCTGACAAGTCAGAACATTCATTAGAAAACAAGGCAGTTGAAAGATTAAGATTTTCTTCCTACCAATAGTTATAAACAAAAGCTCTTGACTCTCTAATTCACAGAAACGGAATCAGTGAATCTACACAGCTACCATAATCTAGCTTCAGGCACTTTCCCACAACGAGTTTACAGACAACTTGCTGACTTGCTAGTAGGTCATCAGATCTGCCAAGCTGGCTGGCGGTTGTGAAAAGGCTGGAGAGAAATGGACGAACTATCACAGCAGCCAGCCACATCCGTCCATATCACTTGCTAATGATACATCTGCAAATCTTATCTGAGCTTAAGGCCAGACTAACCAAGTAAACTTGCAAAACACAGTTAAAACATCTTACAGGACAAGCAGCATGTCACCATATCATGAAGCAACTGTCCTATTCATTCAAATTTGTCTTTCACTTCACATTTCTGGAGAAGAATTTACATTTGCTAGCCCCATGGAAGCTTTCTAATTACAACTCTGCTCTTCTTGAGAATGATTATTCCCTTCCCTTCTCCACAAACACACTTAAACCCTCAGCAGGGAAAAAAGATATTCTCTGGACAAAGAATGTTAATTAAAAAGTTGAAACAGATAAAATGTCCTGTTGCTGAAGCATCACTGAAGATGGCACACTGCTCAGCAGCATTCTGCTCAAGGTATTACAGGGCTTTCCATATTAGCAATATTTAACACAATTGCTTTCCCCACAGCATTTCAACATCCTTCCCTTTGCCATACTGTGTTTCTTAGAAAAATGTTTAATTAAGAAATCTCTTGATTTTCATCCGTTACTGACACAGTCTGAAGAGTAGCCACGACTCCACTGGGGGTTGCTTAAAGTTCTCTGACAAGCAGCCCAAATCAAAAGCACACAGGAAGATACTTTATATGGGTTCCAGCCTGTCCTATCCAGAGGGTACTGCAGGACCCAGATGAAAACCTGTGTTTTGCAGGGGGTTCTCAGCACACCCCCTAGAGGAGTTTCCTACCCTCAAACTCTGTCAGGAAGCTGCCAGGGTGCTACTAGCTCTATCCTTTTCGGTCAGTTTATCCTCGTTGGCCACACTGCTAAGGTAACAGCAGCTGGCAGGCCGCTACCCTGGCAGCTCTTGGTGCGCGGCGGGTGAGCAGGAACACACAACGCAACGAGCGCACCAAGGTTACCCACTGATGAAGACACACACCACACAAAGCAGTGCTCACTGTGCAACTATTCTTAAAATAGATCTCCATTCACAGTGGCACTAAGCACAGGCTTAATGTTCAAGCATACTTACAATTCCTCAAAAACTGGGTTGTGCAGTGAAGTTTAAATCGCGTAGTCCTTATCAGCACATGCAATTTACAGGAAGTGCTGGCAGAGGCAACCTTGGAAAATGCAGGCTGCTCTCTGAGCACAGGTTTCACAAAAGTCTTACGCTCCAAAAACTAGTGCCCACACAGAGCAGGCTATTCGTGTGCTCACCTGCTTTTAAAATAACAAAGATGTGGGAGAAAAATATGTTTTCTTGTAGCTGCCATTATTATCTTCAATCTTTTAAAAGTTGAAGGCCTAAGTGACGGTAACCATGAGGCAAGTAGCTCTTATGTTGGCATGCAAGTCAGGTGGACATGTCACAGTCATATGCAATGACCTGTATGAACACTCCCCATCATGTGAAAAGTGGCATTAAAACAAAAAGATTAAGAAAAAGCAATAAACCATGACTTTTCCAGGTTTACAGCTTCCACAAGATATTTTAACCATTGTACTCATATATAGCAAAACACTAAACTCTGCTATAAGACACTTCATGGCAATTGCGTATGATAAATTGTTTTAAGATTTCTGTATTCTGTCACCAATGCGTCCAAGAGAAATTCCTGGTTTCTCAGCATATGCTCTGCATAGGTTCTTTTTTCCTTTTCCTTTTTTTTCTTCAACACACATCTATGTTAGAAGTTACTACAGGACATAATCCCTGGCCAAAAACAACCTCTGAGCCATTTCACATAAGCATCTGATAAAGACCTAAGACTTATTAGGACTATACAAACTTTACAAAAACCAGCAACACTTCTATTCCTACTACCTTTTGCTGTTTATAAAGAGGCTTGCAAATAGTAGGGCATATTTATTTCCCTATCACGAACCCTTTTCAAAATAATTTTATATTGTTAAATGTGTGATGAATACAAGGTTTTATTCTTCAAAGGTAGAACACTGCTGTAGCCGAAACCAGCTGAAATTATCTTACATCTGATGTGGACTGAGTGGTGACATACAGAGATCTATTTACACATCAAAGGTCTTCTGCAGAGTTTGGAAAACAACCATGCCTTAGCTAACAGACAAAAGGTTTCACACTGCAGTTTTGTCACTAAGCCAGGAGGGTATTTCTGGTTACATTTTTCCGGGCATACCTTCATCGATATCTGGGGGCAGTCCACCAACAAAGACTTTCCGGGAATACCGCTCCACTCTTTCTCCATTCTGGTGAGAGAAGCAGTGAGGTGATCCTAAACCACTGTGAAGAGTCTGATCCCCACGTCCATCATCCAAGAACCCGTCTTCCATTGGAAACAGTGAAGACTGACCTAAAGAGAGGTAAAAAAAATCATAAAAATAAAAGAAGAAAAAGATACAGAAGAAAGCACTGCTTAAATGAAAAAAAAATTAAAAAAAAAAAAAAAGTAAAAAAAGAAAATCCCATGCTGGTTGCTGTGTTAGCAGTCTTCCCTTTTAATGAGTCGTTATGCTGTTTCATATAAAACCTTATCGGTTTCAGTACCATTCAGTTGCTTAAATAAATCATTTAAGAGAGTCACTCTCTGCTTCATAACTAAACTACAACTAATGAAAATTTGAAACAAAATAGTATTTCCAATGGATGCTCAAAATGACTTTTCATAATATTTTGTGTTTCTAAACAAATTTAAAAGATGTAAAACAGAAGAAACTGTAAGCCCAATTACTTGAAGGTCTTTCCCAATAGCAGACATTACTCAAGCCTAAGCCACGTATTCCACTTCCCAGTGAACACCCTCCTAACCTGAGCCAATACAATTCCACTGAACAGATGGGAAAACAAAGAATTCTACCAGCTAAATACATTACAAATACAAATCACCTGGTATCAAAATCCTTCATAAACCATTCACTTGTAAATAAAAAGAAACACCCTAATCAAAACACTGATTCACTGTAATGGCCTCCAAAAAATGCCTGAAAAGTAGGCCATACTGTGTCATTTCTCAGGAAGACCAGGTTTACTTAAGATGTTACAAAAATAATGGTTAACGGACTCAGTCTAAGAGAAAATGTTGTAGCATGCTCCTCCTACAGTCCAATGTTCTATTTTAAACTTTTATTATAGATTTTATAGGTTTTTTACTTTTAAATAAGATTCTTATTTTGTATAACATCATAACAGAGCATACTAACTTAACTCTTCAGTAACTTCACCCTTTAGTTACAACACTCAATATACAGAAAACAAACTGAACAGACTTCTATTCATTTAATGGATGTATTAGGAATAGATAAATGTAAGATTATACAAGACAATATACTGAGTCTGCCTTTTGAGAATCCATTAACAATCTAATATAGCAGTATATTGGTATGGTTAATTTATCCTGCTCTGTTATTCTCTGTTATTCATTTTCCATGCAAAAAATCAAAGAGCTCACAAATTTAACAGATAAATAAAGCTCAAAAGCCCATATAATTTATATATATACAAAATGAAGACTTGATCAGCTTTATTTGAACTTTCAAGAATCTGTTTTATGCCTTCAATTAAAACAGCACTCTGAAAACCAACAATCCCCTGTAATCCATCCCATTTCTGTAATTTGACAAACCTGGCTTTCTATCGTAATAAAAATATTGCAAGATAGACTTAAAGGTGATTTTGTTTCCCCCAATGAATTAATATTTTTTGCTGGGTGGGGGGGCTCTTACAAGCCCAATCCTGCAGGTATTTTTGCAAAACAAAGAAAGCTTTTCTCCGGTTCATCAGCATTACTGCTTGTGTTGCCTAACTCAACGTGCATCCTTGCAGGATCTGATTCTTTAACCTCATCAGCCAGGACAAGTACTCACTGCACTCTATGCTGCATCAAGAAAACCATCATCACCCAGTCACCAAAAATAAATTTCCCCAGGATTGTCATTGGTAACATACACACAATGCAGCCCTCCAGGATAACTATTCATAGATGATGTACACTAAAAGGATTATGATTATTTCGGGCTAAAGTGTATATCTGGAGTACAATATAATTCAGTTAAAATGTTTTATGTAGGCATGCAGACTACACCAATTTATGTGAAGCTTACGCTTTTTCATGTTAAAACTGGGGGTTTGCTTTCTAGTAAAAACTTAAGGTTATTTCTCCCATGAGACATTGTCAACATTAGAAAATTAAATAGGAATACTGTTACCTCGCCTTCTCCCATATGTCCTTGCTGCATGTTAAATGAGAAAGAAAACAGCCTTTCAAACATTGTTATAAGGACCAAAAGACCTTGTTTAATCTTCTTTATACTAGCTCAGTGATTCTCAAGCCCTTCCACACTCCGGGTTATTTAAATTGGTATTCAAAACCTTATTTCCCCCACCGCCCACAACACCATGCCTTCCTTGCACCATCTCGTTACTCATCAATATGAAACATTGATAGGAGGCCAGCGTAAGATGTATGTGAACTCAGAGGCTTTCTGAGACTGATTTAAGTTCTTAACTTGCACATTCTTTTTAGCATCTATTCCTTCCTCCTCTGCAGGATGTATGCCTGTTGGAAAATGGATCTTTTCCCATGCACTAGGTCTCTCAACACTCAATCTGCAGGTCAACATGCTCCCTGCTTCCCGAGCTTCGAGCATACTCCAACATCGACCTCCGAACTGTAGGAACAGCCCGAACATAACGAATATGAGGGACAAATGTGTTTATTTCTGGTTTGAGATTAGATCACTAAAAGAGTTTTACGCAACCCACAAAGCGCGTGGTTAAGCTTCTAGTGGCAAACAACCAGCTAAAAAACTTAAGAAGTCAGAGATAACATCTGGGCCACTAAAACTGGTTTTCAGATCTCCTGCAGTCTATGTTCATCCGTATAGATTTTCACATACTAGCTTAGAAATTCACCATAATTATTAAACAACCACCTACTGCCTCCTCCTCTTCTCTCTTCCAAACAAATCAGTTCTACCACAGTATGACATTTTTTTCTTTGCTGGCTTCCAGGACCTGTTGTCAGAATATGGCCAAACTTTCTACTCAAACTCGCACATTCTTTCGGTTTTAAAGATAATCTCATTAAAATCTCTATCTGAAAGAAGGCCAATTGTTTTCAAAACTTGAATCCTCCTGGCAAGCGCTATGAGAAGCTCTGAACATATCACACATTTTATTTTGCTTCCTCTTTCAAAATTGAGCCTGACAATTAGCTGAAGCATTTAAATACTTGTAAACCACAACTAAACACAAGTAGTTTCCTCTTTCAGAATGAAATCATATCAATCCAATTTACTTCATGATTATTTAACACTGGTAAGATCATTTACTTCACTGATATTCTGCAGATAGAGATACTCAAAATTAATGCCAAGATAGTGGGGAAAAAAAAAGAAAAAGAAAGAAAACACAAGCTCTAGTGTTCAGATCAGAATATACCCCCGAGTGCTCATGCACAGATATTAGCTTTACCAAGACCTGTAAGTTTAGGCTGAGGGTCTTTGCAGGTATAATCTCTCCACAGTGATTTTTAATTTAGAAATCCAAGACACTCATGCAATCCTCAAAGTGAAAGTTTTAATGAACTTGTCCCATGCAAAGCGATCCACAAGTTTACCGAGTGCTTTTGCACGTTTTAGAAAACTTCAAGCACTTTCAAAACCAGTCGTGCCTACAAAGCCATAAAATCTTGCCTGTGGTTTCTAAATTACTAACAAAACCACACAAGCGCCTTTGCTTGGTACACCCATTCTTGGCAACAACACTCTCAGCACAGACACCGCTCTCTGCAGTTTTGTGACCATGATTTAGGTCAGCAGACTCCTCACTGCTTTGCCACCTGTGTCACCCAGACAACAGGATTTTTCTCCTTTATCAGTATGGAAAAGAAGCTTGGCCAACAGCTCTAAAGCATTTCCAATGCCAAACATTACTCAAGAGGTTTTGAGAACTCAGATTTTTTTTTCTCTTAATTTACAGTAGGAAATTTTCTGCATTTGCTTCCTCTAACCCGCAAAATACCAAGATGTGACACTTCAAAACACTTCTTGGCAGCCACAGACTATAAATCAGCCCAGTGCAACATGGACAGAAACTTTCTCTCCGAGTTGAATTCAAAGCCCATCACATGCCATTAATTTCACACAATGTAATACAAGCCCGAAACAAAAGGACGCTCTTTTGGCAGGCAGGAAGGCGGCTAACTGCAGCGCACCCATTCTGCCTCTGGCTTCCAGAACTTCATATTCTGAGAAATCTTTCCTCTGGACATGCCCTAGCTAAGCCTCAACACCTTAATGACAGCACCTTATGGTGATCATTTACAACAGGAGGAAGAGACTTAATTCTAAAGATTTATGCCTGCGTATTCCATGGGGAGAAACGGGAGAACTACAGTATGTTTCGGGATGCCTGAAATCTAGTTGTTATTTCTGTTTCTTTCAAGTTTCAGGAAAATGGATCCAGGGCTCAGGACAGATTTACTGACTTTGTAAGGTATTTGAGCAAGAATTATATCACAAAACAGAAAGAGTTTATACAACCAGTTCAACTGTCTATTAATGACTCACGAAAAGATGTTTTCCTATTCAATATGTCCAAAATATAAAACACTATTGAGCGGTTACTTCAATCCTCTGTCAGCTCAGCCCTCCTTGCAACACTTTTATGCAATAACCTATCTCCAATTAAATGTGCTCAGCTTTTTTCTTCATAGGAAGCACCAAAACGACTGCCAGCACAAGGTCCAGAAACCCACATGCAACTGTATAAACAAGCTCTATGTCCTTCTATAAAGCTTCTTTATAAAAAAGCATCTTCATAAAACATCTTTATAGAAGGACTTGGAGCTTGGTGACAGGACACCTTGCTGAAGATCCGTGAAAAATGTGTGAGACGGTTCTAGGTCCCTCAAGTCTCAAAATTACTCCAAACTTCTCTGCAAACAGATTCCTCTTTAATGGATTTCTTGCTGCTGGAGCTACCTACCTTACGGCAGTGACTGCAAGGAGACTTTGTGCTGGGAAAGGTTTAACTCAGGCCAGAACAAGCTGTAGAGTGTTTCAAACAAAGGGACCGTAAGCACAAGGATGCTTGTGCTTAGTGGAGAATGTCACCCCAGATTTCCAAACCACAGGACAAATAGGAGGAGTTACTCGAGCACTGAAGAGCCTGTGTATTAAACTATTTAAGATAAACATAACAGCCTCTTGCAATGAACAGAGCAATTGTATGTGTCAAGTTAAATTATGGGTTTATCTTCTTTATCACTAATTGGTTAGCGTCGTTTTAAGATTGGCAAAGCCCAGGTTGAGGTAATACCTGCCCAATGTGTCCAATTCACATGTTTAGTCCAGGCGCTCCTGGAGGCACCGGTTCTGCTCTTTACAGAGGCCAATATAACAACACCCTGCCATTTTTCACTCTCATGCTCATATGCTCTCCCTGGAATATCAAAATCGACTGGTTTCCTTCCAATTTCCGTTTCCTATTGACATTATCACTGAAGTCACAAGAGAAATATTTTTAAAGTTTAAGAGGGACAAATATTCACATTAAGCTTTTGTTTCCTAATCAAGCTTTTACATAATCTGACCATAAGAACAAGTATGACCCAATCACATCCTTTTACCAGGAATTAGTTCCACCCCTGAGACAATTTCTTATTATTTATCTTCATGAATATCTTCATGACTATATCTTCATAATCTATACCAATCATGTTCTTTGGTCTGAGCTTTTAGAAAACCACAAATATCAAAGATTCACAGAATTATTTCTAGGTGAGCTGGGTATCTTGAATCTACTACACAGAATACATTTTCATTAGTTTTATTTTTAAATTATAGAAAAATAACTGAACTAGATATAAGCTGCTCTTGCAATTGCAACATTAAGGACTTATTTCTACAATATTCTATAGTAAACTATATTTTGTCTGAAAAGAGCATTAAATATTACCAATAATAAATATAGTTAAATTTTCCCACCATCCCCTAAAGGCAGGCAGGTTAGATTATGACTCAAGTTAGTTTTTTTATCATACTTTGTATTTCCCAATGCATTTCATAAGCAACGCATGGACCGTGTGTTTTAAGTAAATTCTACCACAGATTTCACACCACGTGTGTACGAGCATCTCTATCTCGGCTTTACTTTTGAGAAAGTAACCTTATCCGTAATCAAAAGCAGAACAACAAAAGTGATATGGAACATCTACCTTTTGAACAGTCATTGCTTAAATTATCTACACATATGAAGCAGCAACTCAGAGTCCAAGCAGGATGTTTACAAAAGAATATACAAAGTAGAACTAACGCAGAAATCATCTGCATATATATGTAAAGGTGACCGATTTTTTTTCTGATTAAATTCAGTTTTACAACTGAAGTTTCACATCACATTTTCAATCTGAAATAAGACAATATGATTAACTGTTGTAGAGCAGGGGAGAAGAAAAGGCTTTTTATACATTCCTTTATTTTAGTTCTAAAATATTGAGGATAAAATCATTAGGCCACAGTTCCATGATTAGTAACAAAAATTATCCTGTCAAATTATCCTGGGTACAACATAGTTATGTTGCCTGACAGATGCTAAAGACGAAGAGTGGCGCAGACACCTAATACCTGATCCACCATAAAAACTGCCAATATAGAAGGAATCTTCCAAAACTAAAAAAAAAAGAGAGAACTGACAGCAAATTTATTCCACATCAGAACTCTGCATCTTACCAGCCACAGTCATCTGCAGGATATTGTCAAATGAGATTCCTGTTTTAAAACTGTCATCAAAGACAAGCTACTAAAAAGGGACACACAAGAGAGTCTATAATAGAAGTTTCAGATATTGCCAAACTTCAAAGAATGAAAAACATTCAAACAATATTTTCTTAACGAAAGACAATCTTAGAAAAAAATAAACATCTCTGTATATACATGTCGAGAATGCATATCTGTCACACTTTCAGCTGTGTCAAAATCAGCATGAAACCAAAAAAATAGAGTACATTTGGCTGCACTGAAAACATCAAGGACTGACACCTCTGGAACTACTGATTCTGCAGAATTAAGCTGCAAAGATGCCGAAGTTGCTTTTTTCCTCCTAATTTCTTTTCAAATATACATAGGATAAAAAAAATAGTATGTGATGAGAAATATCACTCCAATTTAAGAGGTCTTTGTATTAAAACATTATCAAAAGGATATTCTACTCTGTAAAGGAAAAGGGAACTTCAAAAGGAAGTGGGTATAATTATTGCCAAATGACAGCAGCCTCATATATATATATATATAAATCATATTAAGCTTGTTCTGGGGCATGCATTCTTGAAAAAAAAAAAAAAAGGATTATTGATGCACATTCATGATTTTAAATTAGAAATGCTAAAGCCTATTTACTTTACTTCAACGGAAAAGTGATGACCTACCAAATCCAAAATCTATGTCACACATATCTCATTGGCCACCAGTGGTCCAATGAACATTGTGGGGAGAAAATATATATTTTTTTTTCACTAGCATCACTGAAAATCAGGCATAATATTAGACTACAAGTTAAAAAATTCTAAATACATAAGAATGTCAATACATAAGAATGTCTCAAATGTCATGCATCTCATGGTGGAGAGTAAAACTATTAGAAGGAGCAGGTCAAGTATTTTTGAACCTAGTTGATCAGTCAAATAAAAACAAAACTCTAGAATCCCAGTTGCTATCCAAAGAATATGTAGAGGAATAAACTGGTATAGACTTGTAACAAACACAGAAATTTGTAGAATGAGCTCAAGAATCAATAAGAAAAATATGGATCTTGATATTTAAACTCCAAAATGTCCAAACCACTGCCAAAAAGCAAAAGTACTATTACAGAGATGAGCATTATGCTGTATTTCAAGTAAAACCAGATACCTGAACTATTTACCCATTACTCTTCCAGGAAAAAAAAATAATGAAGATTCAGGTATTACAGAGCACCAGAATACAAGTCTAACTGGAATCTTCCATTTTAAATTCAAGGCTACCATCACACAGCACAACCACCATACAATACACAGACAAGATTCTTTTCTTCTAAACCCTGAAGAGGATCTATAAAAACCTGAAGAATAATTACAAAAACACTGGTTCTCTGACAGAGGTATTGTTTTATCTCTGATCACATTAAATGGGCTCACAAGGTACAAATACAGAAGCTGACTGTATGGCACCACACAGGTTAACCTCATAATAAATATAAGCTAATAATTGGAACACCCAATTTAAGCAACTGGGACACCAAGTCCTGGACATAGCTTCATCATGCTATTCAAGTGTCCTTGGGTAGGAAAAAATGGGAAAAAAAAAAGGTACCAGCTATTAAAACACCACAACTCTCTTTGTGCGAGAGCTTTAAAAAATACCACCACTATGACCACTTACTGCGATGCTATCAGGGAGACCACCACACCAACAGAGGCATTTCATGGACTGAACCTCAAAAAATTATCTTTCACACACTGCAGAAACCACTTGTCTGTTCATGAGAGGTGACAAACCAAATCCTGTCTCACTCCTCTCAAAAGGTAACTTTGAAGTTTTCTTTTCTGTCAAAGAAAAAAATAGAGGCAACTCTCTTCCTGAACAAATCTGCTTTGAATCTAAAACACAGCAGTAAGGTTGTCTACAAGGAATCAATACTTTTTTTTGTAATTCTAGTTATGTTAAACTGGTTACAACTTAAGTGGAACACTTAAAAACTGTTTTTTGACTATAACTGTTCCCTCTCAAGTAATCTACACAGGATCACAGATACGCAATCCAGAGCAGAAAACCAAATGATGCATCATAACCCAATCCTGCAGAAGGGATGTTAGCTTGAATTATGTGCATTTTGAAGGAGGAAAAAAAAAAACCCACACACAAATTCTCTAGTGCTGGTGGCACTGAGCTTTATTTTATATTAACACATGACTTGTAAACAATACTCAAGAGGTTGTAACAGCGGTCCAATCTTTCTTCAACATATCTTCCAACTTGCGCTATGGAGGAATTGGCAGAGTTTCTAACATTTAAGCTATTACTCTATTCATATTAAAAATAAAGATTCAAAGCCAGTTTGGTGTTTCCGCAGCAAAAAGTATACCATGTTCTTAGCTGCAGAATTACTTGAAGCACAGCAACTTCAGCAAATTCCAAAACAGTCCATCAGTAGGATCTTTCTTGGATTTTGACAAGAAGAAATGAGAGAGGAAGGGATGCTATATACTGAAAGTTGCTGGACAGGATATATTTTCTAAGGTGACAGAGTAACAATTAACTGAGCCTTTTGGGAGAGAGGAGAGAAAACTGTCTGTAGAAGGTGTAAAAACTTCACAAACCTCCCATTTGCAGCTGTGGTTCACACGCATGGCTCCCGGACTCGCTGCAGGTCATCTGCCCTCAGCAGACCCTGTTCTCTGTCCTGCTCTCGGGGAGCAGGTTACGTAAAGCTGCAGGCTCCATCCTGCCTGTGCTTTAATGAAGGACCTGAAACGCGGTTCCTGCATGTGACTCAGCGCCGGATTTACATTGGCATGTGCTAGCGTGCTGCAAGATTCAAAAGCACGGCTCCCTAAGCACAATAATAGGTTCAAAGCAACTTATTTTTGTCCATGGAAGAGAGGATCACAAGACAGCTTGGAATGCTACATGAGCACTTTGTTCCTTTTATAAGCATCCTCTTACTTTGCTTCCAAACAATAAGGAAACAGTAATACAAGCAAAGGCAACATCAAACAGTTAGCTCTCTGCAGTATAACACCTCCCAATTTCTCATTTTTACAGCAACCATCACAGTTAAGATGCTGATTTTTTCTAGTAATTTACATGAAATAGAACTGTACTATATATCTCCCCAATCCAAATGGGAAGAGATGCAAAAAAAAAAAGAAAATACATTTAAAATAAACCAGCACTTTTTCCTCCACGTAGATTCCTGATGGTATGTAAAGGATGGGACATTGATAATATTTATTACATCCATTTAAAAACACCCATAAATAATCAAGACATTCTTTGCGATATTTTCAAAAAATTGCCCCATCTCTCTACGTACTTGTGTACTAGTAGGAATCAGAATATAAAGATTTGTGTGCAACATTAAATTACTGGGAATTTATTATTTTATTATAAATCAGTATATTAACATGTAAAATAATTTAATACAAATGCCTCCACATTCCAAAGGCAACGTTTATACTTTTCTGATATCTATAGGATCTCACTGCAGAACAGTCAGCAGCATTTAAAACTTACTCTGATTTTTCTTTCTTAAAAAACCCCAGCATTTTAGAAAGACTAATAAACAAAAACAAGCATCTCAAATGTGGGAAATGCTGTATTTGTTTGCATACACACTCTTAGTTTGTCCCTCTTGGCATACAGATTCCTTTATTAAAACCAATACCTTACGTAACTAAAAGTCAGCTCCACTGTCTGTCCTTAAAATGACAAGCATTAAAGACTGATTGCCACATTTGTATATCCAAACTCTCCAAAGAACCCAAATTCTGTGTGTTGCAGCCTGATACAGTCCTACTTGGAAGAACACTATTCCAAATCCACTAAAGTCCTAACAAATAAAATAAATGTTTTACAGAACAGAATCTCTAAGAGCTCATCCAGTTCATCTCCCCTGAGATGACTGTAGTTCACTCAACACGATCAGCTCAGAAAAACTTCTAAAAGAGCAACAACACACTACATGTCCCATTACCCACAAGGGTAACCGTCTATGAGGTGTCCCTTTCCTCCCTAAAACAACACGAGCAGTAGGCAACATCCACAGCAGTGCAGATTTCCTGCTTACGGAGCTGAGATTCTTGCTCCCATTTCTACTTAGTGCTAATGCTGTATTTTTGTCATCTCATCTTTTTTCAAAAGTGTCCTCATTTTCATCATACCTCTTGTTTTCTCTTTGCCCCAAGGTTTAAGACAAGCACTTCAGGCTTCTCCTGCTGCTCCTTTAATGCTATCCCTAGCGTGATGCATGTGACAGTAGACTATGCAAAATGTGGCTAACGAAGGACTCAAAGCGCTAACAATTCAACATCAAGGTAAAAAAAAAATGAATAAAGTGAGCAAAAAAACAAAAGTCAGACATGTAGTCGCAGCAGTTTGGGAGGGGAGAAGAAGAACAGGAACTAACAAACACTGATGGAATACAGCTCCAAATTAAAGGTTGATCCAGAATGGCCTAAGATAATCAAAACAGGAATTCAAAAAAAGCAAGAAAAAAAAGTACTTGGTGGACAGTGATAATGATCAAGGCAGAAGATTAAACACAATTCTTTAATATAACAAAGGCAAAAACATACAAAGGAAGAAAACACTTAAAAAAAAAAGGTTTTAATGATATTTGCAAGATATGGAAAGATTTGCTGCTTCCTTGGAATTCAGCACGAGTCTGTCAGCTTTAACAGTTTTCAAGATCAAATCACAGACCCAGACATTTTTTGATGTTCCATTGCACTTTGAAAAATCTGCGACTACCACATCATTTGCAGAACATACATTCCTAGGAAATATCTTGTCTAAGGGGTATGGAAAGCATTTCATCTTCCACGCAGACGCTAGGGATGGCACGGCACGGCACGCGGCCTGCGAGAAGTGTTTCCAGGCTGGACAGAAAAAGCCCACGGGCCTTTTACTGGGCTGAAGTGAGCATCCATCGCAAAGCTGGATCAGGACCAGAGAAGCCTGGGGTATTTGTACTGCTCTGTAGTGGTATGGGAAGGAATTTCCCAGTCTCAAAGGATGGTTAAGTTATTACCCTCTAGCTTATTACTCAATGGCTCAATTTTAGGACCCACTGCACAAACAAAGGTGTTACTCTTGCTCAACTGAATTTACACCATACCTCAAAAGCCTTTAAAGTACAAATCACCAGTTATTTGACACCCGCTTTATCAAGGACTATTCTTTGCTAAAATCACAGATAGTACCATAAAGTAGTACCAGCAGAAGCAACCAGTAGTACTGCTCTCCTTACCTTATTTTCTTCCAACATATCTAAGTCAAGTTAAATTTCTGAATGTAGTTGCAAAGGCAAATTTGTCAATATTTGGAAAAATTCCCCCAACTCTGAGGAACACTATAACCTAAATATTCAAGCACTTAGGAATATCAGTAAACCCGAGAGAATTAATTTAGTGTAAACAGCAATTGACCTTTTCCAACTGATATTCTCTATAATTGAGAATAAATACTAACCTGCCACATTTCCCAAAATACTGCAGATGACTTCAAAAAACAGTTAATTAAACCATCTTAAATACTGTATTCTTGAATTTTGCCTTATTCACAGTAGTATGAAAACTTACAGAAAATAGCAAGACCAACAAAAGCTTAAGTACTACTTTTTTTTTTAATCAAATGCATAGAAGTGTTTTATAATATTTATAATGTAGTGCACACTACTTCCTGAGCCAGTATAAATGGGTCTTGAATTTTCACAGTTGAAAATTAAGGTGTCGAAGCCAAGAAATAACTAGTGAAAAAAATCTCACAACTCTCAAACTACAAGAGCCTCTGGGCAAGCTGTGCTCCAGTCTGCATACACCTTCCAAATAAACAGTAAATTCTCATTTCATTTCCATCAGCCTAAGCAGAGCCAAATGCCGACTTCTATAAATGTAAAAACAAATAAATACCACTGGATTCCATTTTCTATGGCTCAGAGTTTCCCCCAAAACAGGGAGCCGCGAGGTTACGGGCAAGCAGGTTTATTTACAGAATTTAACGCATCGCCCTGATACCCTGGAAGCCCTCGTGCTCTTTCTGGTGCTATGAACGGTTCCTATGCTACGCCGCACGTTGCTCGCGGGCTTGCACGGTGTGCGCGTTAGGAACCGCAACCCTGAACTATGCAAAAAAAAGGAGGGGGGGGATAATAATAATTGATAATAATAATAATGGCGGCGACTGAAAGGCTCCGGCCATGGCAGCGGTCCCCGCGCTCAACGCCCGTCTCACCCCGAGGGCCGGCGGGGCCC
>JAUBNY010000886.1:712790-750481 GCA_032275445.1 Crypturellus soui
CGCAGCCCCTCTCGGAGCCCCCGGGGCGCGCGCGGCCCCGCACGGCTCCCGCTTACCTGGCCCTGGCCCCGGGCCCCGCGGCGGCTCCCGGCGGCTCCCGCGGGCCCCGGCAGCCGCGCTCGGGACACTCCACCGGGCGGCGGCAGCAGGGGGGCCCCCGGCGCCTTCCTCACTTCTCTTTCCCTCTTGCTCATTTTTGTAGATTCCTTCACCACGCCGCGCGTGGCTCTGCGCCCACGCGTTACACACCGTAACCCACGTGTCGGGGGCGGCAGCCCTTTCTTTCCTCCCCTCTTCGCCCCTTCCCGGGCTCCCCTCCCCGCTGGCGCAGTTGGGCGCTCCGAGCCAGAGCGCTCGCCGCGGCTCGGACCTGCAGCAACGAGGGGCCGCTCAGGAAAGCCTCTCCTCACACTAAACTGCATAAAAACGTAGGTGCAGTATGTTCTTCTTCTTAAAAAAAATATTTTTATATATATATATATATATATATATAGTGCATGACCCCCCCGGGGGGGGGGGGTCACTCTCCAACAGCTCCTGAAGGCAATTATCCAGAGCATTTTGGGGGTAACCGCATCCAAGTCTGACGCAGTGTCAGCGAACGTTTTTGCACGCTTCATAATAATTATATCAATTATTTGATAATAATAATGTTGGTAGCGAGTAATCCTTACGTAAAATGCACAGTCCCCAAACTGGCTCAGCAGCTCAGCTTGCTCATACAGGCCCGCGGTAAGAATACGTCGTTCGCCGTGAGAAAGCTCCTTCCCTGGGCACGAGGCGTCAGAGCTCACGAGGACATTGGCAGCACCACGGAACAGGCAGACACATTTGCCAGAGGCCTTAGGTTTCCGCCCTCAGCAAACAGCACGTGTATCTCGTAGCGTAAAACACGAGTGGGAAATAAAAGCTGGCTCTGGCCACCAGCTTTAAGCTCTCTATGAAAAACATGAAGATTTTATACTTAAAGCTCTTTCTTTTTTATCCTGTGCATACACAAGCATCACTTGTCTACCAAGACTTGTAGTCTTTCTTATTTAGCCCTCAGCAAAAATTTTTCCAGACACTCTGTAAATGACCTGGCGCATATGGGAAACCAAATAACGTGCTCCGCTCAATTAATGGGGACACACTGCTCGCTCCATGTGACTAGGAAAGCAACAACTAGTTCAGTTTCTTCTCTGACATTCACAGCATTGTTAAAAACACTTTTTAGACAGGTATATGAGCTCACTAAGAGAAACCCAAACGGTGAGTCATTGGGAAAAAAAATAATAAATCCTCCAGTTCTCTTCACACTTTCTCATCTCTTAAATTTAGAGCTGCTGTTCCACAACCCCTCCTCGTGGTGCACATACAGTCTGCTCTGCCCTTCTGCTACTTCAAAACTCTTCCTTTTCATCACGACATGACATTCATGCAGACACCAAGCTATCCACGCCACAATTACACAAGAGTGCCTTGCTACCCTAGAGGCGGATGCACTCAGCTGCTTCTGTAATCCCTTTCACCTTGCAGTGTTCTGGGCAACAACCCTATATCCTCAACTGAAGCACAGGATATCTCAGTAATAAAACAGTCTGCTACTATAAAGTATTTAAAGACATTTCAGTGTCAGTTAACAAGGAAATATTTAGGCAACCAAGCACTATTACAGTAATGCTCAAATTGCCATCTGGAAGACCCAGATTCAAAAAAATCAGGCTCTGGATCCCAGGCTCAGTTCATGAAGGCCAAATACACTATAAAGAAGATGCAATTAGTCTCCAGGGAAAGGCTTCTGCAGATTGTCATTGGCTATGCAGAATGCAGCACAGTCGCTCGTGTGGATAAAAATAACATATTGAAATGGCAGCTGCTCAGCAAAGGAAGAAGATTCAGCAGGGATAAAAATATAAATTAGAATAAGGAAGAAAATGGTAAAATACCTATGGAAAATGTTAAAGGGTAATTGACTATACTAAGTCAATGATATTTAAGATGCACCTTTAAACCTCTACCAGAAAACACAACTTTTATTTCTTACAGCAAAGCAGTGTAATTAATACTCTTCTGAACAAGCCTGTGACTACCAGCGCTATCTCAGCCAACACGTACACAGAGCAAGCGATTTTTGTTAAATTTAGAACCCCTGGTGATACTGTATTTCATGACCCAAAACCCATTACTCTGAAAACACCATTTAAAGCACAGGATTTCTTTGAAGTTCCAAGAGACAGCGACTTCCAATCTACAAATTTCTTCCATGTCTAAGTTACTGGGAAGGTAGACTTGAACAAAGCCTGTTCTCCTGGAGTCCGCTACAGTATGGAAGGGCTGGTGGTAGTGCTGTGCATCAAGCACATGCTAAGCCAATATTAAAGCCTCTCAAAGACTTAAAAGACAGCAGTAAAACCTATTAGATCATCTGAATTACTTTCATGCCATTCTGAGATTGTTCTCTATAGTTTTGTTAAGCCCAGAAGCTTTTCCTTTGAGACTAACCATCTTCAACTTAAAAGCATCATATGCAGTGATAACCTACTTAAAAGCAAAATAAAAAACTTTTAAAGGATCTGCTTATATAACTGTCCCAATTTGAAATGGAAGGCCTGATTTTGAACCAACAAAAACCTGTCATACTTTTGAGACTTCCACAGTGAAGTTTTTAAAGATTCCTTCCAATTGGTTTAAGTGAATGTAATACAAAGATTTGCAGAGAAACAGAAAGTGTTAAGATATAATCTTAAAGCAACTGATATAAATAGGAAATATATAGGTTTATATATATAGATTGGGGTCACAGGAGCCCTTCATCAGATGTCACTTGAAATGTGTTTTGGACCATCAAACAGCAATTTTTCCCAGCTGCAGTAGCTGGTTTGACTAAAGGTATTTCCTCTTCTTACCAACTCTGCCCTACTTGCAGACCAAGTCATATTTCAGACCAAAGGGAACGCAATGAACACAAAACATTGCCAGTTTATCCAAAATTGTTCCTCCAAGCAACAATCACTATTAAAACAAGTCAGAATTCATTAACGCCACAAGCCGCGCTATCAAAAGAAACTGACTTTAAAAAAAAAAACAAACACAAATCCATGTTGCTTTTTAGTGGTCTCATGATTAGCAACAGAACTGAATTCTTAGATAATCATTATAAATAAAAATTTACTACTTCAACTGAAACAAATATTACTGTGTAATACCAAAAAAAAAAAAAAAAACAGAAAAAAAGAGACAGAGAAACTAAACTTCTGAATGTTATACTATAAGCCATTTCTATTCAGGTATGGATAAATAAAATATGTAGACAACACTGAGTAATCAGTAAGCTAAGGTATTTTCAAAGAAAGATTGTTTGGCAAAACAAACAAACAAAAAAAGATAAATCCCAAGTGCAAGTTGGTTATCTGTTCAACGCCCTTCCTTTCCCACTCCACAATTGTCAAAGAACTCCACAATTCCAGTTGGCAAAAATAAAGAACTAAAAAAAAGAGCAATGTGAAGTATTCAATGTTGTTCTTAAACTAGTTAAACCTCATTCTTTCCCAAGACAGAAAGAACTTTGACATCAAGCAGAAAGTTGTATCTTACTGATGTGAGAAAGATTCCTGAAGCTGATCATTTTCATAGATGGCATATACTGCATCCATTAAAAACAGCACAGGCAACTTAATCAAAAGATCAGCTTAGATTTGTATTTCTTATTGTTTTGGATAAAGGCAGAAGACACTTAAGTGCTCACCTGCTGCAAGAGCTTCATCTAGAGACAACTGGAAAAAGGATGCCTTCGTGAGTTGACCTACATGCACTAGGTGCACAATTTAACTTTTTTTGTCCTAACCAAAACTAAAGTTTCTTATTCTAAGCAACCACACTGCTGCAGGAAATAGTCTCTTTCTAAATTTACCTTTCAGTGAATCATTTTCAGCTCTCATTATGTCAATTAGCGAGTTCTCCAGTGAATGCATGTCAAAAGTCCTTGTGCGATCCTGCAGATAAACATAAACAAAGCCAGTTTAGGCAATGTACAGTGTTAAATAAAGCTATCTCACATGTCAAAAGCTTCAGTCTTGTTCTACATCATTACTGCAGAATTAGCAAAAGCACATACCTATACGCTGCTAAAGGCAGTGTGACATGATGATAATGCAAACTAAAATATTCCTATTTATGAGTTGGATCCCCAATTCCTTTGTATTTCTTGTTAAATTTTTATTAAACTGTTAAAAATACTTTCAGTTCAGAGACAGAAAGTAAAGATCATGGGATACTGGGAAACACATTTTAAGGAAAAATCGTAAGAGAGTACTTCAGCCTAACTAAAAGTGTGAATTCTGCAAACTTCTATCACTTCCTGCACCTAAACTACTATAGTATAAACTGTACTAATCTAGTTCTGCACAGTTATTTCAGATTCTGCATAAATAGCACTATTCCAAATAGTCTGGTTTACTGTGTGAAAAGTTAGCTGTGATTTTTACTTCAAGAAGTTCTGAAATTTGATAATTCACAATTAGAAATGAAGGAAGATGCAACAAATCAGAGGCAATATAACTTATGTACCCATTATCTCCACCTTTCTGAAGTATACTTACCAAATATTTATCTTTTGCATTAGCCAAAGCCACCATTTAACACCTACATAGCTCAATCTTTCCCAATTAAGACTTCAAATTCTACATTTTGCAAATCTGGCATTACTGTAGGCCACAAGAAAATATCCCAGTGTTACATTACTTTAATTAGTACAGGACAACCAAAGTAAATATAGATTTTGAAATCTTTATAGTATCACAAAAGGTCTTTAATGTAAGCAAAAGCTTTTGTCCCCAGCTGTATCTGTGAAGCTGAAAATTCTTCTAAGCAAACAGACCTAGATTTAAAACTATGAGTATCAAGAAACATAGTCTTCTGCTTTATTGAAGTGCTAAAAGCAGTACCAAAGTCAGTGTGAAAGAGGCATTCGTTGTTTCAGCCAGTGATCACTCATCTGGGATTTTAAATGTCTAATACTATTTTAAGAGCAGGAATCTGCTAGCCTCTAGGGTCCTGATCCATTTCCAAGCTAGCAGATTACACTCCTACTCATAAAAACAGTTTTTCATCTCAATTTACTGTTATTTTTCTTAGCTTATTAGGGACACAGAGCAGGTAAAGTATTTCTACCCAGCTGTACTGCATTACAAATATCATTAGAATGATTAGAGTTTAGAACCTATTATTAGTATTAGTCTAGCCCAAAATCAAAAACGCTCTGGGAAGTTGTCCAGTCTTTCCACAGTATTTACCTCCTTGCTCATATAGTTTAAGAGAATAGACAAACCTATTACAAACATTTGCATTCTTATTAAGTCCTGTTTTTTGTTATTGTTGTTTCATGCATTTCCTCCTGGTTCTTCCTTTCCTGGTAATATTTATTTTATTTGAAAAGTTTATATGTTACTGCTGCCTAACTATTTCAAGCTCTAGTTACAATAAAATACATTTGGAAGGTTGAAATTAAATAGCATAAGCAGGTAAAGGTGTAAACATTGTAGTGTATACACCATTAGAATGGATCCGTTAGATTCCAGCAGGATCCAGTTCCAGAATGGGCACTGGAAGACAATCAGGAGTCTCCACAAAGTGGCAAAAACAGTGAAAAACACAAGTAGAAGCATTTTCTAAAACCAGACATTCCTTAGTTGCTATTCTTTTTTTCATTTTGGTTTCTATATTGCATTGTATATCTTTTTATGGAATTAATCTCAACTCAAAGCCAGGGCCAGCTACAAAATTCCTACCTCACAAATTGCAAAACCTTGGAGTTTTCAGTCTATGTTAAATTTACAGCACTTAACATTTCACTTTTCTGAAGGACACTAAAGGAAAAAACAAACTCAAGTAACTTTGACAATAAACACAGGTTTATTGTGCATTGCTGCGTAAGCCCTGAGCTAGTATCTTGTCCCCCAAATGCCTGTGTTAATTGAAGCAGGGCTACAATGGTGAACAGAGTTTCACTGAAATAGGCAGTTTTCAGCATTAAGAACAGAGTTTAACTGTTCAGAGATGGAACTGAATCAGATGGTTATCTGATAGGACACCACAAAGCAAATGGAACTTTCTGTGGAGACGAGTTCCCAGCTTTCCTTTTCTGAGTGAATAAGAAACAGATTTAAGCAGATCTTAAATCCCTTTTTTTTCTGGTATACAGTCCACAAGCTCCTAAACCTACTGCTAACACTTCAGATCGAAACCTTGCGCACAGCATAAAAGATTAAGCGACCATACTCACATCAGTAGCTATTAGCAATGGCTTAGAAAGGACTTCCTATAAACCATGCCCAAAATATGGTCTACACTCATATTCTTGTGCTTCAACGGCTCCAGACACCTGGATGGCACTAATCTGAGACACTGAGAGTCCTCCTGTCCTGCCTCATGTGACAGAGTTTAGACACCATAGCCATCTAGAGCATCCTTAAAATGCTGATATACTAATACCTATTTCTTGTTTAGGTTTCCAACAGAAGGCTCTCTATGCTTCAAACATGCTCATTAGCTCAAGGTGCTGCTCCAGCTTCAATATCCTTGGGGAGATCAGGCTTGTTCCTGAGCTTTTCAAAACAGATTATTCCTCCATGTCTCTGCTCATTATATTTATTCATTAGAAAAGAGCAAACCATATTAAGCTCCTAGTGCTCTGTCTCACCAAAAACAGCCACTTCTGAGGAAAAGTAGAGCAGAAGCTAGAGTAATTCTCACCAGGAGCTGGCAATTATTATAAGCTGCTCATTCACTATTTTTAGAAGCATTAGGTTATTAGCATCACGTTATTTCATGACAAATCCCATTGAATTCCACATTCCTTTGCTACAGAATATGAATTACTGATTTACTGCTCTTTTCCATAACCCTTGTGTTTTGTGATCTGCAAGCACGGCTTAAGACAGATGTACTGATGCTACTGTTGGACTGAATTTGGATAAATTCCCGAAATTAATGCAGCAACCCATCGCTCTGGGTAAGCACAATAAACTCAAGAACTTCGTATATCCTGTGAAAAGATGTCAGAGTTTTAGATGACCTAAATAAAATTAGCCAAAGTGCCCTACTCAACCAGTTCAGAGTTTTGCACAGCCCTTATTTTAAGACAGTTCCATTCATTTAGCTGACTACCTATCAGGAGCTTTTCAGTTTTTACAGGATTTAAATAGCTTCAGACTGCCTTAAAAGTAGTAATTTTGCTTCTCTAAAATTCTAAGGTGATCAGCATACTTTCCCAAGATGACACACTACATCTGAGTATGTGTACTTGATACATCTAACATATCTGAAAATAAAGACTGATGATAATAATGATTAATATCCACTAATTTTTGACTGGTAATTAAAAATAAGGAAGAGCTGCTCTCCCCAGAAGCATGTTGTGAGTTATTAAAGCACATGAATACTTCAGAAAAAAAAAAAAGATCTTTAGGAGATTTCATAAATAGACAACAAGAATGTAATAGCATTTTTAATGGATTAATTCATGAAGTTAACAGTGATCTTCAGGAAGCTGTACTGCTTACTGCATACTTATTTAATAAAAGACATAAAATCACAGACTAGTTGGAGTTGGCAGGGGCCTCTGGAGATCATCCGGTTCAACCTTCCTGCTCAAACACGGTCAGCCCCAGGAGGTTGCCCAGGGCCATGTCCAGTTGAATTTGGAATATTTTCAAGCGTGGAGACTCCACAACCTCTCTGGACAACCTGTTCCAGTGCTCAACCACCCTCACAGTGAAGAAGTGTTGTTTTATGTTCAGCTGGAATTTCCTGTGTTTCAATAGGAGTAATGCCTACCCAGGAATAAAGCAGCGTGTGTACACTTCACTAACAAATTACGTTAACTACAGCCTGATATTGTTTACACAAGTTGATCACAAGAACTTTGCTTTACAGGAGTTTGTTTTAGTGTATCTAAAATTTTGCTTTATCAGAGGGCTCAAAGGGCATCCACATTTACCCTTGGGAAAGGGGAACAGAGGCAGAAAACAAGACCATAGAAAAAAAGTACACAAAAATTAACCCACAGTCTTAACACATGACTGTGTTTAAAAGTCACTAACATTTAAAAATATTTCTTAAACATCATTTTGAATAGCAGCATTGTTTGCACAAAACATACAGGAGGTAACAGCTATCAAATCTGGTTGAGAGAGCTAATGATACTACCAATAACCTTTTGAGCTAAACACTGTCCAGTTCTGTCTGCAGAGGAATAAAATTATTCTGATTATCCTACTAGCTAGAAATCATTTGAAAGTATGCAAAGTGCCCATAATAATGAAATCTCATCGTTAAAGCATTCAGAGTAGAATCCATGACTTCACATCACAACTTTGTCATGAGATTCCTCCAGGCAAACCACTGCACCTCTGTGACTACAGCACTTTACCCACCAGCATCCTCATGGATTATTTACATTTAGAGGTCCTATAAAGCTGAAGCCACTTGCAGACAGCAAATCACTAGATTCTAATTCCTATTGCATTTTTATTTTGAAAGTGCAAAGGCATTTCATTCTAAAAGGAGAAAAATTTGGTACTAAGCACATACAACATAAATCCTCATCCACAATGGAAATTAAATAGGATTTTTTTTCCCCCACACACAAAGATCATGCTCAGCATTCAGAAATTCATATCTAAATTCTCTTGTGTATCAGGGAAACATATGTTCAACTTCACTATTAAAAGAGGAGACCTATTATATTTAATCTGTACCCACAGCATTCCTATCACTTGAACAAATAAGATTTCAGAACCTGAGTGCTTCTGTTCAGTCCTTCCCAAAGAGAGCGTGCCACTGCCAAAAGCCCAAACTGCCCAAAAGTAAAACATGTCACGTGTGAGTCCTCGCTTGTAGCTAAGGTTGTGCCTAATCTTATATAATTTGTCTGAAGAATGAAAAAATCTGTAATAATGCAAAGCAAGCCAGTGTGTTAGGCAGTTTATTGAAGGTGATTAAACTCTATTTATGGAACCAGTGTAGTTATGATACTTAAAACCAGGACTTATTTTATATATTTAAATCTTTGTCCAATGAGAATACTAGCAAAAATCAGAAAACTCACAGCTATACTTGCCACCCTCTTTATAGCATGAAAAGCCTGAAACCTTCTGAAACCTTGTACCTATCTCCCATAAATAAAAATGCTGGCATCACAGGCAGAGTGCAGGGTAGAGAAAGGTAATATTACAGATACTAAAAGTTCCACATTTTTCTCTTTATTATTAAGTAAATTTGGACTTAATTCTGAGTATGCTTCTCTGCCTGCCCACCACCTTCCAAATGCTGAATTACAGCTCCCAGTCCAGGATCCAGTGAATTAAAGGCTCTGAATAAACAGGTTTTTCCTGAAAGGATGTTGCCCTGATCATCTTTTATAGCTTCACCATGGAACAATAAGAAAAAGCTGGAAAAATGACGCATAACATAGGAACTTCTTTGGAAGGGAGTGCTTGAGGTTTTGTTGAACTTGTTTTTATGCATTAGAAATTATAGACATTTATAAAAGTTTCTAGTAACATGTTCAATCCTATTTTAGCCACTTTTTTATATATAAATGTATATCATCTTCTATAAACTATTTCCCATCATATCTTGTTTTCTCAATCTTTGTGCTGGACTGCTAAGTAAGCAATGCATTTTCAAAGCAAAATGCTTAATAAGAGTATTCCTTTTAATCTCTGGAAAACACAAACATAACTCAAATAGCTCCTAACAAAAGCTCTCTTTAAAAAGAAACCCTGAGGTCAAAAATGCACAGGAGGGCCAAAGCTGAAGTATTAACGTCAGTAGTAAGTTTATAAAACAAGAACAGTGTTAACTTCCATAGTCCTCAACTTGTGCATGTCATACCACATTAGAGTGCTTCTAATTCCACAGACCAATAGCTGTGGGGAACAGCACAAAACACTAATTACTGCACAGCTGATGTAGTTATAGAAAAATGGGTGACTAGACATTTAAAAATCCAACTTCAAATACTCTATTTTTAAATGATAGCCCGAAATTTCACAGAGTAATTGCTGCTACTAGGATGACGGAAAAAAAAATTGCAAAATATTCTGCAAAACAAGTAGCCTCATTTTATGCAATTAGACAGCCTAATTTCTAAAAGATTCAACAGAAAATTACTAACCTTTAAAAAAAAATATTTAGAAACTCATTTGCAAAAATTATTTAAGAGAAAAGATTAGTAAATGTACTCAAAAGGTATTTTTTTTTAAATTACGTGTCCTGAGAATTAGTTGTTTTAATGCTCTTAAGTCAAACTATTTCTACATGCAAATAATCACTTGAGTTTAGAGTTAAAACACATTTTGTAATCATATGTGCTCTCTCAGACATTCTGTATCTCCTAGAGGAAGAGAAAGTCCTCTTGGCACAGACCCTCATCATTTGGAAGGGGTTATATACCTGGAAATTAAGCACTACAGAAATAAAGGAAAAAACATTTTGAACGAGTGGACATAATGAATTATCCTCATGTACAAAAGTCTTTGAAATGGACAGTTATTTTGAAGTCTGCATCCAGAAATAAACACAAATTATTTTGAAGTATTTTTATAAAAAATGGAATGTTAATGCATAACTTGCTAGTGGTTTCAAAGACCAATACAAAAAGTATGATCACGCATCTGAGGATGAGATCTGGAAACCTGGAAGTGCCTATAAAAGCAAGATTTATGGATTGCATAACAAGCAGGATGTTCCCCTCTCATGAGGAAGTGCAAGCACATAGCAAAAGCAAAGCCCAAACAGTCTGGAGGACAATGCTACAGTAAAATGCAATTACTGAGCACTTAGTCTGACAGTGCTGCAAGAAGGGAAGTAGAAGAAATTATTTTAAAAAATGAGTAACTTTGTCAGATGTAATAATCACATTCATGTCTCTCTTCACTTATTCATGGGCAGGGGAGGCTATGGTATCCACAAGCACTCAAATTTCTTTATTCGGGAACCATTTCTTCATTTGGAGACCATTTCCTTTTCAAAGGAACACACAAAGAACAATGGCTTTTCTCTTTTCAAAACATCTCTGAAGGGAGAAGGCTGTCCGCTGGTTAAAGCACAGTATCGAGCCTTAATTTCATTAACAGGCCTGGTAATTGTCTTCTCTGACCTTGCCTCAATTTCCACATGTGCAACAAGAGGTTGCTATAGACGTCTGCTTAGGAGGTGTAATGAGATAGAATTCCAAGGGAGAAACACTTTGGGAAAAAAAACAGCACACAGTTTCCTTGCAACTCTCAATACCATGCAAGCAACCACCAAAATCGCATGATTATCAAAGCAGATCAACACAGAATTTTCCTTTCATCTGTGAGTGCCTATTTCATCACAAGTGATTAAGAGCTGCAGGCAGAAATATCTGAAGTGAGTAGTTTGCATTAGTGGTTTATAGGGACATTCTGCAATGTTGTCCTCTCCAAAGAGGAAATGAGCATTTATGCTCGGTTACCCTACGATTTCCATCAAAACATATACTTCTGTGTTTCACTAAGCATTATAGATAACCTTTGCTAACACACACACAAGTGAGCCCCAATTGCTGCTTTACATCTTGCCTCCAAAAGAAATTCATTTTCACTCTATTTCAGCAACACTTGTTAATCATTTAAGTAACTAAACATAAATATTAAATGAGGGATAGTTGTCTCAAATTACTCCATTATTTTGCTGCAGCAAAGACAGCTTTCAATTATTTCCTAAATAGGAATCCAAGAAGATTCCATTAACAAAATAGCCTTGTTCAATACCTGATTGGCTCAAAGATGCTTCATATATATATACACACACACATATATATATATGCACACATATATCATAAGGAAAACTCCTTATTTCTGCTTTAAGCCACACAGGCAGCATAATCAAGACAAATCTAAAGGTCAAATTTTACATCTTTTTTTTTTTTTCCCAGCAATTCAAAAATCCCCTGTGCTTTTGAAATTTAAATCACTAAGTGACCAAAGGAGATTAAAATTTTGCATTAAAAACAGTTATAAAAAGCAGTTGTCCAAGATGGCTTCAAAATTAATCAGCATCTTTTTCAGTGCGCGGTGCTGAAGTCCTGTTTTTTGGCCCTGCCCTTTTTTTCACAGAAGTGATAGTAACAGACTGGAAGGCCCTTCACTTTAACACTTTCCCTTTCTTGGCATGTAGAACTGTCAGACTTAGTCTTGACATGTACAGCTTCATCTTAGTGTTTATGTAAACAGATACTAACACACTACATAACAATTATTTTTGACCACGATCAAAATACAGGTCCTCATATTTTCATCCTCAGAAGTCCTGGTTGATTTTGTCAGTTCCCTGAAATTTCCTTTACATCAAACGAAGCCCATTTCTATGACTGCATGTACATTTGGGCCCTGAACATAGTAGCAAGGGCATACCTGATCTCATTCTGTCAGTCTGTACATCAGCTGTGTGTCAGGGTACAGAACAAATTGTGAGCCAAGTCTTGCTGCAGTGAAAAAGTGCAGGCTTTGCTGCAGTGAAAAAAGTCTTGCTGCAGTGAGAAAAGACCAGCTCCAGCTGTGTCCCTTTTTCTAATGGTTTTGGTGCATAAATCTAGTGTGCTGGACACAAGTTGCTTATATTAATTCCAAATCCTAACATTAAAATCAGTTATTAAATTGCATTCTAAAACTACACAGGCTCTACCTGATATTTAACCAGCTAGTAGCTCTGCAGTAGAAAGGTCTTTAATGGAAAGTTATTGCCAGCAGCTGCTGTGTTGTCAGAAAGCTGCCTGGGCCTGTAAGCCACAGAGAAACTGAGCAGTCTGTAAGGAGAACTGAACTGTTCCTCTGTCTGAATCCACAAGGTTAAGCATATCTCTTTTTCTTTTGGGTGGTTTATGGCATAAGACATATTGCATTGTTCTTATCTACTGATCTCTCAAATTATTTAAAAGTAGGTCATCCTGCTTCTTACACCATGGTTAGAAATATTGCAACCGTTTTGAAATTTTTACTTTCGCCCTCATTTGGAAGGTCCTAAAAAACAGCCCGCTGAATGTTAAAGTTTTCTTACGTTTCTAAATTTACCCAAGGAGACCACAAAAAGCACATGCACAGAAAACCTACGTTTAAGGAGCAGTTAGATGGAAGAGTATTTCAACATTTACTGCAAATTAGGTTCCACATTATACTGTTCTTTTCAAAATCATACATGGTCAGCCTAGAAGGAGAGGCTGAAATGTCAGACAACCTGCCTCCTGCCAGGATAAGGCCATATTGAAATACAGGAGACCACCAACTGACATTTGTCCAGATCTATTTTTGGTAATGATTTAATGATCTGTAACCAAAATTTGCTACCGTTGCTGAGGAAAGCAGAATACCTGAATTACCAATATAGAAAAAAACTAAGTTTTAAAAGATTCTAGAAAAATCATGATACCCTGCAAGTCCGTATGATACCATAAAACAAAATACAGTAACAATTTTCCCCCCCTCAGATTTGCTGCTTCTTCAAATGCTCTAGAGAGCCTCAGGTCTTTTGCACTTCATCAAGAAACACTTTTGTTTCCTTACTTGTCCTTAAAGATCTGCTTCCCATTTTAACTACATATATTCATCAACTATTTTTTAATGTGTGTAAGCACTAAGATCAAGGAAGCAGACTAATTATAGATGTCTGGTAGGCTATAGATATGACCAGCACTGTTAAAATAAGCATGATTCACAGCTCAGATCGTGAAGAGTGTAACTCACACTGTGACACTTCAGGTTAAGCTTTTTTTTTTTAGTTGCAAATATACAGGTCATACAATCAGACTGCATTATTCAACCTCCCATATCCCACCCTTTCTAGGGCATTTTAATGTTATTTTTCTTACAGATATAATGCAGTACACTCACCTGAAAAGGAAAAATGTTGTCGGCTCTATTCAAACTGTCTTCCATCCAAGATTTTGGAGCAAAGGCAGAGCTGGGTCGAGCATATTTCTGCAACTGGATATGATTACTTGCAAAATTCTTCTTTAAGGGTGAGATGGAGTTCAGGGGCGTTATCCCTCCATTCAGTCCCCGGCGGTGGTCTCGACCTTGGGACCCTCCCCACCCTCCGTATCCGCCACCACCTGGGCTCCATGAAGATGGTGTAGGCGATGGGCTTTGGTAGCTGCTCCATGGAGAAGGTGGCTTGTTAAGATTATTAGCCAGATGAGGCAATTGATTAAAAGCAGCATTTCTATGTGTAAATGGTGGCGGGTGAGGACTTGCAGGAGACCTTCTCTGTTGCTGATGCTGATTGTGGTGATGCTGAAAATGGGGGTGATGAGGGTGGTGTTGAGAGAGGGGTCCGATCTGGGGGGAAAAGCTACCACCAAAGCCAGGGCTGACGTGATGTGGAAAATTCTGAAATAGCAGAGCACCATTGTTAGCCGAGGCAGCAGGGACCCCTCCCTGGTGAAAAAAGCTTGCATCTTCATTGATTATTGTAGAAGAAGAAGGAGCAATAGCCGCAGACCAGTTACTGAAACCAGTCAGGGAAGATGCGGTGGACGTCAAGGGCTGCGTCGAAGTACCTAGCCCTGAAGCTTCTTGATAATCAAACGCTGTTAACACCGGCGATTCTATTCTTATTTTCTCCTTCCCATTGCCGTTCTCCGAAGAGTTATCGCCCTGATTTTCTTCAGTTTTAGCTTTCTCGGGTTCAGACAGCATGCCTGCTTCCTGACTTTGACTAGGGGAAAGCTGCTGTTTTTCTAGGGACTCTTGCTTTTCCTGTTGCTGAGCTTTAGATTTTTCTGACCCCAGAATCTCATCCTGAATATTATGGGCAGCTGGAGCAGGAAAGAGCCAAGCTGACCCAGCACTACTGCCATTGGCAGCTGTGTTATTATTTATAAAAGCAGCAGGGCTGGGGGTTGCATTTTGATGATGGTGCGGAGGCTGCAGATGTGGATGAAATCTGACTGGAAAAGCTGACTTATTTCCAGTGTTGTTTTGCACTAACACTCCAAACCCGTAATCCCCCATTTATTATATTTAGGGTTTGAATCCTCCTTGTAAGAACAAGTTGATGTTTAGTGTTTACCTCTTCCTCTTCTGAGGAGAGATTAGTAAGTATCCCGGTTTTAGCTAGATATTCCAGTTTCTCCCTCCACACTATTTCAGATTCAGATATAGATTTTTTTTTTTGTAAAAGATAATCTCTTCAGCTATTTAAATGTGTCAATTTATCTGTTTCCTTCCTTTGGCCAGGAGGAAGGGAAAAATAAATCTTTGGTTCACAAAATAAGAGGTTTCCTTTTTCAAAAGGAAATGCACAGCAATGTGGGGATAAAAAAAAAAAAAAAAAAAAGCTTCAGTGGGTAAGGATAAAGGGATTTTAACTATGCTGTTTCTTTCCTCCTCAGCAGCCTTGATTCACCCATAAATGAGTTAAGAGGAAAAAAAAATATATATATATACACGATGATGTCTGGTCCCCCCTACTCCTTGGCAGCAAAAAAATAGATTTAAATCTGGAATAATTTAATACATCTCTATAATCTAATATATATTTGTGTCCTGTTCAAAAATGAGTCTTTGCTGTGTGTGAGGGGGGGGAAAAAATTTTACCTCAGGATCTCGGCATCCAGTGGGGGTAAAAAGCGGGGTGTGGGGGGCAACTGAGGTGCAGAGGTGGCTTTTCCCCCCGGTGCTGCCGGGTTTGCCTATTCCGGGTGGTGACAACCTACGCGGCCGTGCGGCTGGGGAAGGGGCGCAGGTTTCGGGGCCGGTGTCGCCTCGCGGGTGCGGATCGCGCCGGGCCGGGCACGGGAGGGATCTCGCCGCCGCCGCTGGGCTGGGTCTCCGCGCTCGCTCCTTATTTACGATCCCGTGTCGGCGCGTCCTTCACACGAGTCCTGGCTGTCCGGAGAGGGAGGTTTTCATCTCAGAAAGCAGCAATTCAGTGTCCGGGAAGGGCGGGGGCGGGGGGGGAACAAAAAGAAGAAAAAAAAAAAAAAAGGAAGGGAAGGGAGGGAGGCAGCGAGCGCTGCGGCGCCAAGGGCAAGGCGCGCTCCTCGCGCCGCCGCCGCGGGCAGGGCGGCTCTGGAGCCGGGCGGCCGCGGTGACAGGCGGGGTGCGGGGCCCGGTGTCGCTCCTCCGCGGCGGGGCCGGGCCGCAGGGTGCGGGGAGGCTCCGCTCGGCTGCGCTCGCCAGGCCCCGGGGGTCCCCCCGCCGTGTCCCCCCTCCCTCGCAACAGTCCTGGCGTCGGGGGAGGGATTTTGTTGGTGCTGTTTTGTTAGGTTTTTCTCTCTCTTTTTGTATTTTTTTTTTTTTTTTTTTTACCTCAGGAGAGGAGCAGCCTCCGGCAGGGAGGGGAAGGTGCAGGCGGCGGGGGGCCGGGCTCCTCTCTCCCCCATCAAGGTGTTTAACCGGTTCTCCCAAATCGCCCGGAGGTGACGGGACGGGGTCTCGGCCGCGGGGCGGAGCGCAGGGGGGAGCCCGGCGGACTAACCGGGGCGCGGGGTCCGGCGGCGGCGGCGGCTCGGCGGGCGGCTCCTTCCCGGGCTGCGCGTCTTCTGGGCTCCGGGCGGGCGGCCGGGCCCCTCATGAACGGCGGCCGGAGCGGGAGGGCGGCGGCGGGGACGCTGCTGCCGGGCGCTGCGAGGAGGGGGCAGGGCGGCCGCGGCACCGGCTCCGGGGAGGCGCTGCAATAGCCGGCGAGCGCGGCCGCCACGGGTCCTCCGCGCTGAGTCGCTGCTGGCTCGTTTCGCCTTTTTTTTTTTTTCCTTCTCTCTTTTTTTTCCCCTCTCCTTTCTCTCCTCCTTCCCTTCCCTACCCCTCCCACCCCCCCCCGGCGGCCGCCGCTTCCTGCCTCGGTGCGGCAGCCGGTGCCTCCCTCCTCCTCCGCCTCCTGCCCCGCCGGCCGCTGCCGAGCCCCGTCTCGTCCGGAGCCGCCGCACGAAATGACAACCAGCTGGCGGAGGCAGCGCGGCACTTCCGGTCCGCCGCCGGGCGCGCCCCCCGCCCCGCCCCGCGCACGGCGCCTCGGGGGCCGCTGGCCACGCCCCCACCCGGGGCCACGCCCCTCGGCTTCACTCGCCGCAGCTCGGCCGCCCCGGGGGGCCATTTTTGGTAGGGGCAAGGCAGGAGCGCGGGCTAAGCGGCGGCCACCTTTGGTCCGGGCACGCTGCCGCAGCGGGATAGCCGCGCTACGTCACGGCGAGAGGTGGGCCCGGCGCCAGCGCGGCCGCCATCTTGGAGGGAGCCGCGCTGTCACCGCTGAGGACAGCCATCTTTGTGCAGGGCAGGCGGAGGGCGCGGGCTGGCGGGGGCGCCGGCCGCCTGGGCGCCAGCAGCGACCCCGCTCTGGGAACGGGCCGGATAAAACACGGGAGAGGAAACGGGGCCGCTCACCCGCCGTTAAAGAGCCAGGCCAGGAGAATTCCCCCCGGCTCCCAAAGCCAGGGCCCGTTCCCAACCCGGTCTCCCTGTGCTGGCAGATACCTACACTGTGGATGCGGCCCTAGACCCTAAACCTAAGCACAGCCTCCTGCCAAGGGCGCTCACGCATCCTCAACACCATTCCCCTTCCTTAACAGCCCTTCTCGAACCCTGAAAGTCACCCAGCGCCCGGGCACTGCCTTGCCACACAACACGGAACAAATTAGCTAATTTAATAAAACGGAGCGCCTCTGACTGGGGGCACCCAGCAACGGCTTCGCGTCACTGACGTTTCAGCTCTTGAAACACAGGCATGGGATGCAATGATGAAGGGTCATGGTAAAAATAATGTGGAATATCTGGGAGTTTCCTGAGACTGGCATTCTGAAAGTGCTTTTAAAACTGTTAAGGGGCTTGGGTATCTTAACACATCTCAATCAATTCTGGGATGTTGGTTTTGGCAAGATTACGGCAAAGGCAAAAAGAAAAAGAAAGGCCTAGTTAGTGAAAGAGAGAAACTCAGAGAGAGGTGAATACGTGCATAATAAATTAGAGATATGAATCCATCCGACGTAGGTGGGTCTGAGCTGTTTACCCTTTGTGCGGTAGGCAAATGCATCGCAGCTGGGCTAAAATACTGAGGAGGAAGAGTCGGCTCGCGCGGGGCCCGGGGCTGGGCTGCCCCGTGCAAACCCCGTCTGTGCGTCTGTGCGTCCATCTGGCAACCCACAGCAAGGCCCTCATTCTTGCAGAGGCCCTTCCTTCATTTAGCCAGTAATCCGATGTAAAATATTAATTCAGAATGCTTTACATAGTTATGGTATTTATTAAACATTTATCGATTATTGCTTTACCTAGCAACTGTATAAAAGCAGTGGGCTCGGTTTTCCCACCCTGCTGGTGTATGCAAAGTGAAATTCCAGTTTCTGGGCAAGATGACACTACACAGAGCACATCCAATTGGGTTTTTGTATAGACAGTTACCTGGTCTGTGGACCCAACTGTGACTCCAAAACTTGGAGGCATTTGTTGGTCCTTACTGAAATTTACTCTTACAAAAGAACATGGATTATGCAATGATGACTTTAGTCTACTGCACACAAGTTCTGGCAAATAGGCCATTTTTAGGAATGGTTGCCTTTTTTGGCAGGCATAGAAATAAAAAATACAGTTCAAAATTACGTAACAAAAGGATAGTGAAATTAAAATAGCTATATTGAGATACACCAGTAAAAAATTCAGCTGAAAATGGAAGCCTGCAGAAACATCTGAAGATTTTTTATTCAGTAGTGGACTATTCACATTTCCTTTGAAATCATATAGCCCACGTTTCCGTGTGTGATAATGTACTCGGTTATGTATGGTGAAACATGAAAATACTGGGTTACAAAATTCCTCTTCTTTTTTATTTGCAACCTTTGTGGGTCCATCTGCTATTAAATACTGTTTTCCCTCTATGCTTTTCTTGTCATAGTGTTGTTACCACCATCAGATCCAGAGTTAACCAGCACGTCTCGAGAAGCTGTGCACCTGGCCGCACGAACACGCTGCTGCCAAAGGAGCCTTTGGGAAAGACTGATCGGGTGGCCCTAGGTTAACACAGACACATCCCTGCAACGCGCTAGGGCGGATGCAGATCAGCTGGCGGGATACGACCAGCACCTCCAAAATCCAACTTCAATCACCTTGCTCAATGCGTTTTGCTGAAATCATAGGAGCTTTCTTAATGGCTGACACTGTGTTGCCCAGCAGGATGTGTGCCATTTTAGTCAACATCTTTGAGGAAAAATGTCGGAACAGTGTACAAGGATTGCAGTCACTACATTCAGCTACAAGGAGGAATAAATCACTGAAGAAAATAGGCAGTATCTAGAAACAAGTACATTTAACAGCCTGCGAGGAAGTTGCCATTTTGATGATTCGATGATGTAAAGAAAGTCTCAAATAATGCGTCTGAGCTTTATCTGGAATGCATGATAACCAAGCAGATTTTTTTTTGAATTGCTCTGTAAGTTTTGCAGAAACTAATCATTAGATCAGCTACAGGATTAGCTTGCACATTTGTCAAACATTTTAAAATCAAGCACTTTTAATAGTAATAGAATTTCATTTGCTGCATTCTTTTATGGAAGAATATCCTATTTTCCCAGCTAACACTGCAAGACCAAGCTAATTTCCAGGGAATCATGAAGATATTATTATTACTGCTTTTCATTACAGACACACTAAAATAGTGACAAGCATTCCTAAAAACTTTCTTATTGCTGTAATTCAGTATATATCTAGCAGTGTAAGCAGTAATTTTTTTTATATTGCTCAAATTTTTAAAGCTCATATCTCTGCAGTCAAATCCACCCTTTATCCTGGAGCAAGTGACAAACAGATTTTCCTGTAGCTTACATCATGACCTAACTTTGAAATCTTTAAAACACAGGTGAAATCTGTAAACACAGGACATGAATAATTTTTAAAAAGCTTGAGCAACTGAAGTAACGTGACTCTACATAGTTTAGAAATATAATCCTAAATTTCTCTTGCTCTGCCTCAACTATAAAAATCCAAGGATATTTTCAAAGGGAGGAAAGGGGGAAAGTCGTCCCAGTGTCCTTTCCTCGCTAACATTCAGCCGTGCGAGATGCAGCGTCCAGGTTTGCTGCCGCGCTCGCCGCAGAGGGCTGCACTCCGCAGTGATGGATGTAGCTCGCGCCTTTCACCTGGAAAGGGTTTAGAACTGAATTGCACTTGAAGTACTTTCAGTCATTACGATGCCTTACGCTAATCACTGTCAGCACCTAATGGACTCATTTCTGCAGGCTGTTCAGCTCCACGGCTGCTGCGCAGGAGAGGAGCCCTCACCCTCTCCGCTGGCAGCGCGGGTGGAGAATGCAGCTGCGATTGCGATGGCACCGCACAGGCTCCCCCAGAATCAACCTCTGGCATCGCAAACCCCTCCACAGCCTCTTCACCGAGAGACTAAATCACAAGTGGGAACATACGGCTCTCTGCTGAGAGGAGATTCTTTTTTAGCCTGCTCTTATTCGGAGAGTCTCCCTGACTCCCTGACCGAGAACGGCTGCACGGGTGGAGGAAATCTGTGTGCTCGCTTTACGAGTCGGGATGGGTGGCTTGTCTGGCTTTAGTAAAGCACCCAGCCAAGCTTCCAGGCATAAAACACAACAAAGGGCAAATACCTCCCGTGCGACAGCTTTGTCAGAAGGGCCGCATAGCCCTGGCAAGCTCAGATGACCTTTACGAGGTGCTATCACTAACTGATAATTTAATACAGTGAGCTCACAAAACAGCTAGCAAATAAATAAATAAATAAATAAATGAATAAAGTGGAATGCCCCAATGAGAAACCTCCCTGTATCAGTCAGAGTCCTCATCGCGGGAGAGCAGATGTGCTGCTTGTGATACACCCTGAGTGTTATCAAATCAGAGCACTATTGAGCCAAGATATGAAAGGAGTTACAGAGCTCGGAAGGAGCTCCTTATGGAAAATACCTTGCCAACAAGCCCCTTCTTTTCTATCAAAGGATGGCAGCTCTCGTGCATCTGCTGATTGCAGCTGTCAGGGTGTCATCTGGAAAGAAAGGTGAGCCCTGAGTGACTCAACACACAAACTTCAAATATTAACACTGCACACATTGCTAGTACAGAAACATTGCATTGATGTGCCTATTTAACACTGCTGGTGAGGCAACTGAGAAGTCCCACTGCCATAAATTTAGTCATGTGCCTTAAAAATGGGTTAGAAAAGGAGTAAGAAACTCATTTCTGGAAACAGATATATCAGCTCAATTCTATATATCAAAAAGCATAACACGGACAGATGTTTTCTTGAATGTCAAAAGCCCTATTGGGATGTCCAGATCTCCAGTTTTATATTAATAATGTTTGCTGTATGTTCCTACAAACGTCTACAGCCTATTAAGACAATACAGTAAATCAAATTAAAAGCCAGAATTAGCGCTCTACTTGGAGCACAAGGACTTTAGGAAGGGTGCACTGGGCTGCATTAAAATTCACAGGGCTCGTTTATGAGATTATTAGTCAGTTCAGGTGTTGCTCCACATTACTTTAGGTCTAATGTATCACATAAGACACAGGACTTGCTCATGTTCAGCGGTAACAAAAGCAACCAACAGACCTTAAAAGCTGCATCAACATTTTACACTGAATGATTGGTTCACAAAGCTAAAAACTCTAGGCAAGCTGTCAGTAGGTAATATTAGCCTACACACAGAGAAAATTTTTATTTCAGAGTAGTTTTCAAAGCCTGCAGAGAGTCTTCCTCGGCCTCAGAGAAAATCCAGAGTTCAATTTTTGTGCTGATGCAGCTGCCACCGCTGTTTCCTAGATCATATCTCAGCTTGGTCATTGCAATATGAAAGTATGATTCTATAAACCCAGTAAACCATTTAAATCTTGTGCAAAAGACATTATACATGCTAATGGCCTCATTTGGCTAAGCCGCCTTCCTCATTTTTCTGCAGCTGGATGAAGGTACTATATAGTGATACACCCTCATGTGTTAAGCAACCATTTAATGGAGTGCATTGCCTTGGAATCTTTAGTCTTTATGGAAAAAACCCTCATCACTGCCCAGAGAACTATTTTGTGTACAGTAATTATGTAATATTAATGAAAATATTACGTACAGCCGTATTTTCCAGCCCTATTCTTTGTATGGAATGTACTTTAGAATGACCTGACACTGCAAAAATGCCTCTAGCTTCCACGGCTCATGTAAAATACAATAAACACATAAATAATTTAGAAGTGGAAATAGGTAGCCTTGTGACAGCACTAGAGTTCTTTTTGCTACCCTTCAAAATCTGGCAACGTGGCCTTTGGGGAAGTCTTATTTTTATTTAAGGGCATCATTCTCAAAGTGGGCAAAGGATTCCGTACGGATGCACAGCTTTAAGATACAAATCTGAAAGCCAATTTTATAATTTCACTTCTGAAGCTGCAGAAGGAAAAAAGGATCCAAGGGGCTATTTGGCCACCGCAGGCTTTCGCCAAGAGCCCGGCGGACGCCTGTACATAGACGGGATCTCTGCAGCTGGGAGCTCCCGGATGCCGAACGCCGCGTTGAGCATCGCACCCACGGGAGGAACAGGGGGCGTCTCCTTGGTGCCTGGTCTGCAGGCACAGGGCTGCCCCTAGACCCTTTCCAAGGCAGCCCTGTCTGCCCCCAAGGCAGTCGGCAAGCTGGGCACCTCTAAAATAAAATAATTAAATATCTAATTCCCACTAATAAAGCAGGAATGCATCAGGGTTGATGCAAGGGTCAATTAGTTGAAGCTCATGAAGTGCAAGGGCGCCGCGTATGATTTTTGCTGTAACCTGATGACGCCTTCAATTCTCAAATAAAAAGATTTCATAGCCTGTTCATTTGCAAAGTGGGCTAGTGCCTTTGGGTATTTGGGAAGGGCAAAAAGACAAATTGAAAAGCACCAAATCATTTAATTTCAAAGTGCATTGAGCACAGCCCTTCCAATTTTCAGACCAAAGTGTTCATCAGCTTTTTCCAAAGAGGTTTGTATTCAGGGCATAGAAAAAAAGAAATTGTGGATTTTAGATTCCTGAAATACTTGGCAGTGTTATTCAGGGAAAAAGCAATGGCTTCTTGTCCTAAAAAAAAAAAAAGGGAGAAAAAAAAAATAAGAAAAAGATTCACATAAAAAGTGCTAATAATTCCGATAAAAATACCTTCAAAATGCGAACTTTAAACAAATGTTTTCAGGGACTGATTTTCACACGGAGTATGGGATGTTACCCCAAGAGCACAGAGGAGGCGATACCCAGCGATGCCCGGAGCAGCGAGGGTGGCCGGAGCCGCGGGCGGCCCTGCGCCCTGCAGCGCCCCCGCCGCTCGCTGCGCCCGGCCGTCTGCCCCGCTGAAGGGCGGCGCGGGGGCAATCTGCCCCATTTTAGGCAAATTAAGCGCAGCTCTTCAGCTCCCGGCACGTTCCCAGGACAGCTCCGTTTTGAACGTAATTCCGCAAAATCTGTAACATTCGGCAGTCGGCGGCTGCCACCGTTGCCGCTTGCCCAAGCCTTGCGGATCGCACAGGGCCTTGCCGGGTGCTCCACGGGGAGAGACGCTCTGTGCGGGGACCTGCTGAGCTCTCGGGGCTGCAGAAGGGAGCTTCAGCCTCCCCTGCGCCATCTCCGTCCTGGGGGTTTCATGTTCCGACTCCCCTGGCGAGGCAGGGGGAGGATGTCGCATATTCAGGGCCCCTCTCCTGGTGCCGTTGAGGGGGACAGGAGGCTGTTTCCAGGGCAGGGCAGAACGAACGCTCTGTCCAGCGTTTCCCCGTGTTAGGAAACGGGTCCTGTCTCATTACTGGTGACAGCACATATCGGTAGGTCACAGAGCAAAGGGAGAGCCTCGCGTGGAACAGCTGGGGCCCAGAGCCAGAAATCTCATTAAAGTAAGCTGCTGCTATTTCCAGCCCGTAATAGAGCTTTGGAGCTTGATTATATTCAGTGAAAGCAGGTCATTACAAACACAGCGCTTCTTGCATATTATCTAAACTGAAATAATAATATGTTCTCCCCTTTCATGTGCTATATTGATAAATCCCAACTTATGAATGAAACATGTTGATTAGTTAGTTAAAAATAATTAGTTCCATATTATGCCTCTGAGTTTAAGGCTTGATTAGTGCAAACAAATAACTTTTCTTGATAATAAGTCATTTAACAGATTATTCTTTTAAATGGAGCACAGAGTCACACAAATAGTCTTCTGAGATAAATTATTGTGCTATTTGTTTTCTCTTTCTTTTCTCTTTAACTTGAAATATAATAGTCCTTTTAGAACTTGACAGAGTATCTATATGCAGATTCTGAGCTCAACAGCAATTACAGCAATGCAACTGGAGCTGTTTGATTGGGACAGTGATGTAGCAGATCAGTATTTGACCCACAAGGGTTCTTTGTTCCAATCTTTTTAGCCATATAGCTCCCAAAGAAAAACAATTATTCCTTACATTGACTCCTAATAGTGCTCTGTTTAGCTTCTCATTATTTAACTCACATTTAAATATTCTGATATTTATATTAGACCTGAGCTTAGCAGTGATTGCTGCAGGTTTTAGGTTTTTCTTAGTAGCGATAGCACTAAATAACCTTTTCAGTTCTTCTGAAGGAAAATAAATCCCTGCATCCACATTTTTTCTAGCTGTCAGTTCACGGAGGCCCGCAGGATTTAAGAATGCCCATAAAGCTCTAATGCAGTCCTGAAAATGAATAATTTCCTGAACCAGGGCCTAGGGCATTCATAAGGACTAGGTCTTTTACTTATCTCCCCTCGAGTTGTTCTCACAAAAGACGCCCTATAACTATGCACAGGCGACATCCACCAACAAAAGGCCATACATTGATAGGATTATGGTATTTTCACTCTAATTAATTAGATAATATCCTAGCAAAAAGCCTTGACTCTGTTGATACTCCTGTCTCTGCTATTGCTCCCCAGTGGAAAGTTACGGCTTTCATTAATCACTGTGAAAATCCAGCCCTATTTGGAAGTGCTTACAACTTTCAGCAGTCACCCATGGGCAGGAGTTTGATGTCATTCTTAGAGAATATAAGCCTGAGTACTTAGGTGTTTTATTTAGGAGCACAACAATGCTGGATGAGGCCAAAACCACACTTTTGTGAATCTCTTTATAAACACCTTCCTAACTGATTGACAGAAAAAAAAATCATAAACTGGAAAGAGCCTCTTTTCAGACTGGCAGCAAGGGCGCTAATTTGATAGCAGCATTTGTGGGATGGACACGTGTCCGCTGGGACGTGACTGAGACCACCGAACTGCCATCCGCAGGAGCTCACCAAGCAGCCAGGAGCTGGAAACGACCCAGTCTGCACCGTGCTATGGAAGACCTCATGTGACTTACTGGTTACAAACTCCTTAATCCTTCCCAGTCCTCTTAGAGGGCACTTACTGAGGAATAGTAATGGGCTACAGCCTCAGAGTGCTTTTAAGGCACTCAGCATCAGAAAAAAAAATGGCATTAATCCAGGCCTCTCCCCGTATCCTGAACCTGTAGATTCTAAATGTCATTCGCAAGCAATTTCACTGAAGGGAATTATGCAAGTATAAGACCTGTGTGAAAATGGAACCAGATCCGTGTACTATACGGTTAAGGCTCCTGACAAAATATGTTATATTTGCCTGAGAAAACTCAAGCATTTCAAAGAATCTCCACAATTTAAGAGCTATGTTCTTATTTCCTAGAAATTAGAATAGTACATCAGGTAATCAATAAACATATAAAACCACCTAAAATGCCTGTAGCGCGTCGGTTAGGAATGGAAAAACTGCAGCTCAAATCACCTTACACGATATACTGGAAAAACAACATTATTTGTACCAAGGGCACTAAGGAGCCATTGCAAAAAGCAAGAAACTGATTTAGTGGTTAGGCAAACAACATGTTTCATAAACCCAATTTTCTGCCACTTCTATTACAAGTAAAACTAAACACAAAATTAGGTTGCTTCAGTTAATCACTTTGGCACTAACCTCCCTTGAATCTGAAGAAACTCAGGGAACAAGTTTTTGGGCTGGGGATGAATCATTCAAAATCTGTATCTGAACCACTGCCTTCAAACCACGTTGTCAGGATTTCTTTTCACTTCGGATCACAAGTACCGGGAGGTGTGCGCGTCTCCTCGGTGGTCCGTAATAGAAATTCCTCAATTACCGGTGAAACCTCCCCAGGGTCTTCCACAAGCAGAGGCTCCAATCACACTACTGGAAGGGCTGATTGTGCACAAAACCTGCAGGAAAGAAATGGGATCAGATACAGGGAGGGAGTCGTTCAGTCTTCACCCTCGACTCTGAAGGAGCTGCGTGATGAGGCCTGGCACTAACAGCTTAACTGAGCATCATTTTCAGGCTTGTAACAGTTAACCAACTCTTCCGAAAGAGGAACACACAAACCCTTCTGTGCTCCTCCTTCCCCTCGTGTTACGATAGACCAAGGCTTGTGATGTTTGGCCAAAGAATGGGGAAACCTAGGAGTGACTTTGGACAGCACACCCTGGTGATCGTGAGTCACCAGCTAATGCTGAAGACAGACCTAAAGTCCGAGGTGGTGTGTCTGAGCGTCAGCCTTATTCGACATCGGTGCAGTTACCGTCTGCTTGCGCCTGATCTAAGTTTTGCTTCGCATTGGCTCCTAATGGCATTAAAGGGCATTTTTGTGCCTGCACAGTGAGGGGGAATAAACCCCTGCAGTGTCAGCCTCAGTTTTCAATGGGTTGTTCTTTTTTTTTTTGGTCTGTCACATCTTTCTAGTCTCTAAACCTCTGCCTTTGTATTGTAATGTGGCACGCTGTAAATATCTGTAATGGAACGGATTACATCAGCTACGTTAGTGTTGCCAATCTCAATATTAAACTCTGCAGCAGTCAGGAGCCCTGCCCAAAGGACTATGACAAGTATTCAGCTCCATTTATATTGTAACACAAAGTACAGAATAAACCCAGATCATTTCTGGCAACTGATATGACCTGTCAGATAAGAATGGCAGAGGGGAAAACAATACCCTGCCGTGGAAGTTCCTTCTCGAAACGAGGAGGTGTGGTGTACTTGATATATGCCCTTCCTGAATGTGCAGTAGGTTAGCAGTAATAATAAGTGAAAAAAAGAAAAATCCTATCCCCACTGCTCAAGCAAAAGCAAAAAGTAGTTCCCTGTATCTATATCCATCAATTGTTGGTTCTATTATGGCCATATTAAGTGGAACAAGGGAGAAAGAAACCCGTATTTTTACCTAACTTCAGATATGCAAAAAACAGCTGTTTAAAAAGCTTAAAAATATGTTAAGCATTTTCTTGTGGTTTCCATATACTCAGTCAGCTGCACATTGACGGCACTGTTCTCACTGCAATTTCGCTCGAGGTGTTTGGCGCCAAATAAAACCCCATTCCTATTCGATAAATCACCATCCGATTCCAGGGAGTTTGGCCCAAACTATTGTCCAAATGTTAGACTGCCCATGTGAACTTTGTCAACCATCGCTGTGAATATTCCTGGAAGAGACTTCTCAAAGATTTATGTAGCAAGTGTGAAATAGTTGGACTCAGAGGAGCACAAGTGCTGAAGTGTGGGAGGCGTGATTCAGCACTCCGCCTTCCCAACACGACCGCTTCGTTGTTTACCCTCTTGGAGATCTGCAAGAGAAAACTGGACTCGCTTCTGTGTATGGGATTGAAGATTCTGTAACCGAAAGCTGATGAAGTTGGCAAGACCTTCCTGTGTCTGCCATGATGTTTTCTGACAGCTGCCAGACGCCGAAACGTGTCAGGCTTCATTTCTTTGGTATTTACTGCTTGCAGATTGCAAACAGTGTGCCGATATCCTTTCGGGAAGGAGGCAAGAGGAACACAAAAAATACGTGTGCTCAAAAACAATCATCTTGTGTGCTTACGAATATGGAATCGGATCCTTGGATCCTGCGCCTTTATCTGCGTTGAGGAGCTGGCCTGTTGTTTCTATTTAAAGGTGGTTGCCATGGTGGTATCATCCGGGCTTTCGCCCTGATGAAATTTGTTTGCGCCTGTGACGCAGTAGCACCGGCAACCCGGTGTTTGCATCTACCTCTGGCACAGCAGGGATGGTCGGAATGGCACCTGGCTGTTTGCCTTTGCACAGTAAACACGTTGTTTAAGCAGGCACATTCTTCTTGCTGCTGAAACGGGAAGGAAGTGGAAAAGAGGTTGGTTGCACAGTCTGATACTGCGGGGATCTGGGCAAAAATCAAAGCGATGGACTAATTTTCCATGACCAGGCAGACCTTCCCCATGGAATGGCAGTGTGGGATGGCCTGGATTTTGCTGCAACATATGACATTTATGGGATGTTACAGGTCTCATGTTTTCAAGTTGATGCAAAGCCCTGTCTGACATTCAGATCTGCTGGTACAAGAGTGTCTCTCTCCCATAATCTAGCAAGTCTCAGGCTTTGGCCTCCTCCATGCACAGACAGCTGGTGATCCCATCAGTTAGCAGCATGGAGCCACCACCACAAGTCTCCAGAACACCTATGAACACTACAACGGTTATAGATGCCACTCTTCACATACCTTCATTTTAGGCAACAATTCAGATTTAGGTTTTACAGTGTGGAAATTTCACAAAACTTTTGAAATTTTACTCTGGTTCCAGCTGGGAACTGATTCTGTAGGGTCATGGGCATAGGCACAGACTCAGCATGGTCCCATGTCTCAAAGGGACATGCAGGCTTAAAGGTTTATCTCTAGCTTAGACCATTATCTGGGAATACTACACACCTAGCTAAAGGAACACATGGGGTTAATGCTTTTCCTTGCATAAGCTGTCAGCACCATACTTTGAACAAAACAGCAGCAGCTCCGCTAGTTAGAATAGTGCCTGTTAAATTCAATTAAATCTGGAGCATTAGCATCAGGCCCTGCTCTTTACCTATATTGGGAAATCCGCATTTCCAGTGTAAACGGCAGAACAGCTCTGAACAGTGAACACAGATCAAGGCATAACAGCAGAGAAGGAAGCCTGGCAACTCCAGAATTTTGCAAAGCAGAATTTTGCAAACCCAGGCTGCTGCATATATACTTCCTTATAGCTTAAAAATGAAAGAGCAGGGCAGTCTCCCCTGCGCTTGCCAGCATGCAGATTACACCCAGCCGACCTGTCTGCAATGCCGGTTCTGCTGAGCTGTAAGTGCAAGATCTGCTGAGTAAAAAAGTATTGAAGGGAAGCGAGAGCCTCGTTGTCTTTTGGCGATGTCAGTGCGACCCTTATCAATAATTGAAGGGCTTTTCCAGGAACCCAATCTAGAGAGAGCAGAGGCTGCGCTATCCTGTCGCCGCCTCGGCCGCGTGTTCCAGGAAGGGCTGCTCTCCGCCGCGGCATTTCTTTATTGTGCCATTTCTTTACTCTGCGGGCGCTCGAAGCTGCTCCATCTGATCCCACCCACACGTTGTCACACTTGAAAGCATCACAGGCTGGAAACAGGGACTGTTTGAAAAGGGGCTCGCCTGTTTGCTACAGGCTGGAGCCTGGTGGGGTGTGGGTCTCGCAGTCCCTGGAGCCGTCACCACTGACCTTTCCATTAAAAAGGAGGAAAGCGGGAGGTGAGCGTTTCACCCCGTGTCTCTCAGGAGGACGTGGCGCAGGGAGCAATGGTCATATCAGAGCACCTGGGTACGAAGGCCAAAGACTTGGATAAAAACAAAGGAAGGAATTTGTCAAAGCTGCCTGCTCCCAAAGGATGGGAGAAACCAGGTGATTTTTTGAATTTCAATCACTCCTACACAACAACATTTTCTCTTAAACCCTCTGAATTAATATGCCAGGCTAAAAAGGGGTCAGCTCACAATAAATGCAGGAAGTACACGGGATGGGAGAATATCAAAGGTCGCATTTGTTCGGGCTTTATATACATGTACATCCTGAATGATTCAGGCTGATAGCTGTGCTCTTCTACCAACAGATTTGATGGGACAGATTTCATCCTTTACTCCAGAGCTCTCATCTTACTCTGATGACATAAAGGGGATAGAAAACGTTCCCCACCAGGCTTTGCTACCCGGGCAAACTTTGGCTAAGGTACCGGTCCCTTCTCATGGTCAGTCTTATCATTACTCTGCAATGTGGAGAGGTAAGAGGGATTTTCACAGCAAATATTGTATCAGGCAGTCTGGGCTACTTTAAATGAGAGCAGCTCATAAGGAGCTACTAAATATAAAATCATCCTTAGGGCAGCTACAGTTTAAGCCAGGACATGTCAGCCCTCAGAGAAGCCCAGCATGTAAATGGATGTAAAAAAGATGAAATTCTGAAAAATAAGTGGAAGTCAGGTCATGTAAAGGAAAACAAGCAAAGAAAAACAAAACAAAAAACACACGCACAAAAAAATAAATAAAACCAGAAAATGTCCAGCCTTTGGGATTTCAAGCATCCTCCACCTCAGTCTCATTCACTGCTCCTTTGCACTGCTTGTCCACCTCACCTCCTCTCGTGTCCTCCCTCTCTTCCGTGGAGTTTCTTGTAGCTCATTCTAACCCTGATGCTGCCCTCTCCTTCCCTCTCTCTGCTTAGACTGTTTCCTCCAGCTTAGACTACTTTCTTTGTATTTGTACAGCACCCCACAAAATAGCAATGGCCTAAAAGCCCCTAATAGTAAAAATAAGTATGATATTTAAATTCATTCTTTTCAGCAACATTGCTGAAAACTAAGCTCTGCCTTCTAGGAAGGCAGAAGATGCTCTTTGTGGTTTCCTGTTCTGTGCCCATGGTTCTTTTGATAGCAAGTCTAATCTTAGCTCTACCTTTGACGCTAGTGTAATTTGGTCTAAGGTGAGCAGAAGTATGCAGAGAAGCAGATCTTCAAAACCCTGAAACAGCCCTGGTACCTGGTGGAGTCAAGCTCCTGCTAGATAATACTGAACTAGTTCAGTGATCCAAATCTAGATCTGAACTTTGCAGCCCTGGCCTATATCTAACAGAGATGAAAGATTCTATCTATATCCTTTGGGCTGCACAATCCCATTTCTAAGCTGTATTGTATTTCCAGGTTAAATTGCAGAAAGCTAGCTGCTGTCTTTTTGTGTCTGAATCATTTTTCCACTTTTATTCATGTTTTAAGAAGCAGAAGATAGTTAATTCAACAGTATATGGAATCAACAATTATCAGTAAATGCTGATGTTTAATGAGATGACAGTAAGATGCACTGACTTGCATTTAATTATTCAAGACAGGCTGTGCTGACAGGTTTGCAAATACCTTTGCTGAGCTTCAGCATCAACACAGTTTTATACAGCAAGGGCAGGTGCTCTCTTGCAGTCTACTTGCACCATCCAAGACGTTAGTATCGCCGTGATTTTTCTGTGTATTCCCTCTACTCTATACGCTCATCTCTCATATGCTCTTTTGGGTTTTCACCGTAGCCAGGCTGATTGCACTGAGTGTAATTAATCTGCATTCTGAAAACAATCTTTCAATCACTGCACTGAAAGCATAATTTTAAATGAAAAAGAATAGATAGCACAGGGTGAAATTAGTGAGAAGTAGCTATATCCTCATCTACTCTAAGCCAGACCAGTTCAGCCTATGGTTTTGTGAGCTCCTGCTATATTAGTTAAGATCTGTCAAATAAAGCACATTCCTAAAGAGCCCTCTACCTCTAAACCTGGAGCCTCAGCATATTTTGTCCTTGGCATCCTTTGAGCAAGGATATGGAGCAGAGGCAAACTAAGGTGGGTACCTAAATAGGTATTAGCAATCTAATTTGTCCTGATATCAACAGTATTCAAGCATCCAAATATCTTTTGGCACTTTGACCCACTGACCTGGATACGGTTCACTCAAGAAATCTGTAGCAAAGCAATACAAGAGTGCCCGAGTGCTCCGCCGGCATCCAAAGCATGATGCTGTTCTGGTTGGGCATCCTACTAGGTGGTTCTTCAGCATAGTAAAACTGGTACTTTTAACCTATCAGAGCAGTGAACACCAGGTAATTTCTTCTTGTTTAGTCTTAATTCCAGCAACTTTCCTGAAATGTATGTGAGTTGCCCCATGGTCAACTACTGCTATAGCTTGTGGGCCCGACTATCTCTGAGGTTTTGAGGACCTTCAAGTCAAGTCTGCTCACCATAATAAACTTTCTGCAACCATCAGCTCCTGCTGAGCACCAGAAAGTGGCCTAGGAATGACAGCACTAAGTGTTAGGGTTGGTGACAGATTGCTTTATCGATGCTTGAAATGAGAACACTAACCTGCAGAGATAATTAAGCAGTTGTTGCTAGGAAGCTTCAGAGCTGCTTTCTGGAGATCTCCTAAAGTGATGGGTGCTTTGTTTGGATTTTTTAGAAAATTTTAAAGCTAAGGCAGGCATAAAAGCAACAGGATCAAAATCATCCTTAGAAGGAATTGGATTTTGTGCCTCTTCATTTCCTGAGATTGTTATATTTTAGGCACAAAACAGCTGTTTGAGTTTGTCTCTGAAATATTAAAGAATGAAGAGTGTTTTTTTGCCACAGCTTTCACTAAAACTGGAATAGAACATCTCAGTGGAGAGTGTATATACCACACATATAGAATATACACTTCTACTCATATTTAAAGTGATGTGTGTATAAATATATATACATGGAATGTATACAAACAATCCTCCTTTTGGCATTCATGTATGTCATTTAGCTGTCATAACACTTGTTATAGAGTTAGGCACCCTTTAATTTTTCATAATTCTTGATCACCAAGTGCAAAACATATGATTAATTTACACCTTTAAATGTCTATACCACAGCTTGGATTGTTTGTCATCATGCTATATTTATTTTAATTTGTTTGAGCTCTTCATGCAGTCTCTTTCTATTCTTCTGATTAGGCATTAAACCCTGAGGATTCCTGCGCTTCATATATAGATTTTAAAAAATGAGTAAAAATAGATACAGCAATTTGGTTTACCCAGAACCTTTGCTAAAAGAAGAACCAAACCAAAACCCTGTCTTCGCAAACAAAATAGTTAACATACAGCCTTAGTGGAGACAAGGCGCTAACGTTTTTTCCTGCAAAACCCAACTATTTCCCATTGACAGTTTTCACAGATAAATTATAAGAGTGAAAATGACGGTTAAGGAAGGGAAGAGCACTGGAGTGGCACCAGAGAAAGATAAAGTGTAATTAGGCCAAGAGACATACCAGAAAGTCACAAGGGAAGAATAGGAAAGGTCATAGAAGTGTCTCCATGCTTGTATTCCCAAAAAGTGACTTATGAAGGCCATGCTCTGCTTAAGTGAGGGACTTTACACAAAGCCCCTCACCATCAGCAGAGATTCACTGGGCAGAGAGGATAACGTGTTTCCTCAAGTCATTCTCCTGTCTGACAGCCACTGAATAAGTATACTTTTTGGCTTCATTTTCACAACGTGTCATCAGGATGATCAAATAGTATTTAAACCAGGTAAAGTGGTGATGAATCACCAGATCTATCACCTGCTGAGATGGAAACCCAAGCCTCACCCATCCACGGGCTCTTCTCTTGTCTCTGCCTGGAATCTGACTGATTCTCAGAGCGAGAGCTAAAACATGCAGCTTTCCCCAAGTACCCTCAGAAGCAATTTGCGTATTTGATTCATGTTTCAGAAGCAGAAAAACCTTTAATCCCATTAAAGGACTAATGCAGTAGGGCTGTAGCTGGAATGCAAAGAGGGGAGCATCCAGCCTGGGAGCCCTGGTTCTGCGCTGCATAAGACACCATATATTTGGCATCTAAAGCATCTGCTCTTGACAGAGATCCTCTCACAAAGGATGGAAAGAAACGTTCATCAACAGGAACAAAAGACCTTGGAGCATCCCTCCTTGGCCCTTTATTTCCTGAGTGTGTAAACCATGAATGATGAGTATGCTGAGGGTTAAAGTAAAAATAAAAAATTGCTGCCTAGGAAAGCATACAGGAAAAGGGCAGCTAAATCTGACAGATGAGAACACTCTTGGGGTGTCAGCAATGGGAGTTCTGATTTACTTTATCTGGAGGGAGAGATAAGGACTCCACAGTACAGCAGCATCTAATAAATGATGCCTGCAGCACAATAACAAGAGCGAGCTCTTTATTTATTTATTTTGCAGTTAATTTAGCATCCCTTAAAGCAAGGCTTTCTTTGTTTTGCTTTATTTTTCTTTGGTCCCTGACAATACAGCCAAGCTCTCTCCCACTCTGCTCTGTCAATAGGCACTTTATAATTAACTGGATAGAAGAACCTTCACCCCTGATGTGAGGGATTCACCACTCCAAAATAAGAGCAGCAGCGATGCCGAAGACACGCGGCACATCCTTGGTCTGCAGCTTACTCACACAAATCTGCCTAGTTCAGATCTGGTCTTTGGAAAAATAAGCAACTAGGCCACATGCATGTGTTAAACACATGATGTGGATAACCCTCAACTGTCTGCCACAAGAAGTTGAAGTCTTCAGACAGGAAGATCAGATCAAAGTCGAAACACAAAATAACAGCTCTTCCACTCTCAACTTCCCCAGTTCACACGTGTTTTTTTTAAAAAAAAAAAAAAAGCTACCTTGGGGGGCAGATAGAAGAACTCTGCTAGCTGGTTAATCTAGAGCCGCGTCCTTGCTTGGAGCACAGGATTGCTGCATAATTTCAGCCCACTCGTTCAGAACAAGAAGTGTAGCAAACTCCTACTCTGTTTTTGCTACTGCTTCCATGTTCCTCATTCCCTGCAGACTGTCCCTAGCTCATTAGTCATGTTGGGGCAATGATAAGGTGGAGAACGATTGCATAGTTGGCTCAGGCTTTTCCCTTCCCAGCACAGAGTGTGCCTGGATCCCTCCTGGGTGGAGGCTGACCTGAATGCCTTCTTAAAACCAAATGCAGGCAACCTTGCACTATACTGATTTCCAGTTGGGTTACGCACCTCTTCCCATTCCCAGGGCCTATATTCCACATCAGGATGGTACTGATGCAGTTCCTGCTATTGCTTTTGTTGATTTGGGATTGCCCCTGAAACAACTCACTTTCTGATTTTTCTTCAGAAAAATACATAATTACGCGTACTTCTCCTCACCCGATATTATATGCAAAGGAATTAAGCACTTTAGTGAGGGTGTGATAGTCCCCTAGGGAATAGTGCCTCTGGGAATACCTTTCTGAGCGATTCCCAAAGCTCCTTCTGAGCGGCTGGTTTCGGAGCTGCTCAGTGGGGAGATCCTGTTTTTGTCCATCTCCTGCGAGCCCTGGGCTCCATGTTAGCACTAGTGCCTTTTACCCATCCTAAAAACAGCGCTCAGCACCGAGCTGAGACAGGACAGGGCTGGCTGTGCTGGGCTGCACATGGTGCATGGCCCAGGCCAAGCTGTCCAGGTGGGACACCTGGAGTCACCCCCAAATTATTTGCCTTCAAGTCCCTTGGTGATAAAAGAGATCTTGACAGAGAATTTTTCAAAGCTGCTTTGGGATTTAGATTAATTTGGGGCCTGCACACCTACACAGCTCAGGCTGCACTGCAAATCCCAGGCTAAACTAACTCCCTGTGTGGGAACAGACGCCGCTTCCCACCAGGAAGGGGATCGTTGCCTCGCAGTTGAAGTCCACAGAATCAGAGCAGGCCGGGCGCGCAGGAGGACATGGGGAGGCACTTTCACCATGGGAGATGCTGTTGATCCTTTGCCATAGCATCCGGAGCCAGTAGCCCTTCAACATGACCTAACCTGCCCACCAAAGCAGAATGTTCAGCAATTTGTAAAAATCCCCTCTAGAATGTAAAGCACAAGGCCAGAAAAGCTATTTAAGGTTTGCAGGTTTCCTCAGGCAACGAAAGAAATCGAAGCCTGATTAATTCTCAGATTTGTTGCTCTGTGGGCGAGTAAACCCACTTGCCTACGTTCTTGAACAAAAACTGCTTGCGTTGGGGTTAGTGCTGCTGAGGGGGAGCATCCAGAGAGCTTCCTCTGCACGAGAAATGTACCCTGAACTCGAGGCATGGTGGAGACCTCCCATCTGAGGCTCACGTGGCCTACGCAGTCACAGCAACACTGAACATCAGGAAAACTGTTTTCTTTGCCTTTTTTGCAGGGCTCCATATTAGAATCACTCTTAGGATAGTGCTAAACAAGAAATTCCCTTTTGCGCAGTGGAGCCACTAGCAAGATGTGGTATGTTAATGTATAAAGCCAGATGCAGGCTGAAATGACTGTGCAAACAACTGCAAACTACCAGAAAACACCCTCTGGAGAATTACTGGAAGCCATTTCCATCGCAGATGCCGGCCTTCTGCCTTCTTTAGGGTCAGTATTCACCTATCAGCCCAGCAGCTAATGAGCTATAGGCTGAACAGCTGCATAGTGCAGGTGTATAAAAGCCACAGTGAAGAGAGGATTTCTGAGATCTTTCATCATGTGCCTTGAAAGAGAAAGAAACACTATGCTGGACATCTACTGACTTCAGAGGGAAGTGGATCAAGCCATTTAGTAGTATTATTGTAGTACAACAGTGCCCAAAGGGCCTCGGTAATGAAAGAGGCTCTATTGCACTAAGTGGTGCATCAGCACATTACAACAAAAACGTTCCCTGCTTCAAACGAGCGGCGAGGTATGAATGAGAGGAACAAGTGCAGACAGACAGACCAGCCAAAGGAGCACGAGAATAAATGAGTTTTCAGTTTGCTGGCAAATCTGTCAACACGAATGAGTAATTTTGCTTGTCAGAAATTTAGATTTTTTTTCTTAGTTTTGTTTTTTAAAAAGGCACTGGGCTCTGAACAAGGATGTTTCCCCCTGGACTTCGTAATAAGCAAATAGAAGAATATTTTTAAATCAACGGTCAGCCTGTATCTAAAACAAACACAAGGAAACATATCTTGTTTGAAATGTCCAAACATTTTTTGCATCTTTTTCAAATGAACAACTCGGTGAAACATTTGCTTTACTCCCAGATCTTCTCGTCTTACCAGAATGTCCCTAACTGCTCACCCACTCTCACTAAACATCCCACCCAGCTCTCTGGGAAGACCATACGGAAACAAGCCTGGTTATCTTGACAGCACGTCAGCTGCTAAAGTGCTGCTGAGGTTTGGGTGCGCTTTTGGCCTGAGGAGGATTTTAAGGCAGAATGTGGAAGAGGGAAGGTTAGCCTTGAAGGGGCTGGCCCATGCAAGAGAGGCTCTAGAGTAAAGGATGGGAGTATGTGTGTTAGAAAGGTTCTCAAAATGAAAGCAGAAGGTGGCAAAACAGAGAAGGGACGTGAGCTCACTACAGCCTAGCAGAAAGGACAGGTAGGACTGGGGTAGCCTAAGAAAAGCAGCCGATTTTCTGAGTTATTCTGAAAAAGGGGGAGCCAAGAGCAGGTAGTGTGGCGAGAGGTGCTGCAGCCTGAGGGCTGAGCCTGGTCATGATCCCTGGATCTAGGATGCTTTGAGATGGAAACGCAGCTCACAAAGCTCAAGAGACTAAACCATTCCAAATCCGAAGTGTTGGCACCAGCCCGCACTGCGTGACTCGTGCCAAGGCCTGACCTCTCAGAGCAGGGGAGGTTGATGTGGAAAGGATGATATTGACACAGGAGCAGGGAGCCAACCTGGCCATTTGTGGCGAGCAGAGCCAGGAGACACTGACCTGCTTGACCAAATGTTTGCCCCAGGCTTGGAGAAGGGGTGGCTGCTGCCAGATGTTTTCCGGGAGCCAAGGGAGCAGACGCCCTTCTCATTGCTGCGTGCCAGGGCGAGGTGTTACTGCTGGTACCAGGCTCCTTTGC
>JAUBNY010000886.1:751858-763296 GCA_032275445.1 Crypturellus soui
GGATCATGCACGATCACTTTACACTGCAACTAATGCTATTTTTTTAATTCTTTTGCAGAGCAGGTTCCTCTCTGTTCTCTGAACTTAAACCTCCCACCGCTCCCATTCCTGCCAACACCCATTGGTTACAAGGTCTGCAGCGAAACCTAATCGGAGCAGAGATCAAGTCATTACCCTGAGAAGCAAACGTGTCTCTCATAAAGCAGCAATTTTGTCTGAGTCACTGCAGCATCCCAGAGTGTATCCAAAACACCCCAAACCTGGCTGAACCGGTCCATTACTAGCAGAGCCATCACCTTTTCCTCCCGCAGAGTCCAAGCAGAAGCGATGCTCTGCTTGCCCTGCTCCTGGCAAGGAAGCACCTTCTCCTTTGTTCCCACAATTAATAATTCCAAAAAATTCCACAGCCAATTGCTCAGGGTTCCTCTTTGCTGCGCAACCAAAAAAAGGTAGAAAGAGCACGGGCACCTTTAATTCTTTTTGGACAAACTGGTGGTGGGCTGAGGACAGTTCTGAATGTTGGTGCAGATGAAGATAAACACCGCAGACTTGTACGTGCACATACGGATGAACATAAACAGGAGGAGAAGAGGCGTTGCCATAGAAATGCAGAGTTGCCCATGCGGACATCATTTGTCACATCAGCATCGTGCCACCGGGTGCTGCTTCAGGGCTGTAATGGGGGTGATGGTGCCTTTGTGCCTGCAGGTGTTCACACGCTCCAAGTTATTTCCCAATGCCACTTTGGAAAACTGATACTGAACACTCACAAAAGCCAAGGAAACTTTTTACAGACAGTCAAACACGGTATCTCCTGCGCCATCCGGGAAGGCAGCCTTGGCTCCTGCCAAAAAACAGAGCATGGGGAAGGCTCATGAGAGACGGCTAAATACCTTGTCAGGAGGTGGACATGCAAAGAGGGGTCAAGAGCTTTAAATTCCTTCCTCAGTATCACAGAGTTAGGTCTCTGGACTGCTGCCAGGCTGTAACCTGGTTGGGAACCTACGTTGTCCTGGAGCGGGACCATAACCCTGCTGCGCGTAACACAACCTCATTCACAGGGAGGCAGAAAGATCTGAAGGTGCCCAGCTTCCCGGGGAGCTGCAGCCAGCTCTCCTTCCATCCCAATATCCTCACCTATTCCAAGCAGAAGCACAGGCAGCGTTTCCTAACAACTCTCCCCAGGGGACAGCTGGCGTTGACAACATTAGCAGTTTTCCTGCAAGTCTTGTGGAACTTGATGTTTTCCATGAAGTCGAAACTCCTGGTCACTCCTCACTAACTGGAAGTTTGAGCTTTCATTTTTCTCTGGGTCTTATGACTGCAGAAAAAAAAGCTTAAAAGCATGACTCTCCAGTCACATAAATCAGAAGTTAATTTCTTTTTTTAAACTCAGCCCAAATATCCCTATTTAAAAACAACACCCCTCTTTCCCCCACGCAAAAAAAAAAAGAAAATATGCATACAAGAAAAAGAAGAGAAAGAGCGCTCGTGTCATTTTTTAAACGGCAATCCTGCTTTGTTCAGAGAGACGCTGAAGGGCTGCAAGACCAAGTCTTGATTTTTTCAGTACTTAGAATACATACACACACGCATGTAGTATATATAAATATATATAATACAAACATATATTTCAGCTCTGACCTTGTGAGTCCCTCCTAGCCTGTGAAGGGAATTTATTGTCAAGACATGGTCTCCCCTTGACCTCTCTGTCAAAACTGCCAACAAAATAGGACATTCTTGGGAAGAACAGAGGAGATAAAATCAAAAGCATCTATGACGCATTCAGAACATACAAGCCCATAAATAAATATACCTGAATGACAACAGCTTTCAGCCCAGAAAAATTTTGTTGACTAGTGGCCAGCAAGTTGGCAAATAACTGTGGAAAATAGCTCTGTATCACCCTGCAGCATGTAGTGTCTCATACAACAGAAGGCTAAGCAAATGTTACAGGACTTTGTTTTGCCCCTTTTTGAACATTGCCCTAGTAAATGATTTTCCTTGATCAAGACTTAATCCAATAATGGAGACACAGTAAGAATGTAAATGTCAATTTTAGTTGAGAAATTTGACCTGTTGGTCATAAGAGCAGCTTAATTTAATTAGAGCTACTTATTGGAATAAAATAAATGTCCATTGTATTAAGACTTACAAACAACTGTGTTAAGATAACATACAGAAGACAGAAAGGGAGACCTGACTTAAATTGCCAAAAGCAAAAAGTCCAAGGTCATGCACAGGACAACACACACCTCAGCTCACTCTGTTACCGCATCCTGGACCGCATACAAAACCACTGCAAAATTCTGGCACAGCAGTAATAGTATTTCATATTCGGGAAGCATTTTTCATCAGAGCTCCAGGAGAGCTTTGTTGGCATTGATTATTTAAGCTTCACATTAGCCACTACAGACACAAGGGCGGCAGCTCGGAGAGGTGAAGTGACTTCCCCACGGTCACGCCGTGAGTCACTGGCAGAGCTGGAAACAAAGTCCCATCTGACACTCCAGTTCTTTGCTCCAGTCAGCATGAAATATTCTCCCTTAAAAGGGAGAATTAGAGTGAGTGTGATTGTTCCCCATTGTCTTTTCTTCTCTTGTCCCCATTTAAGTCAGACTTTAAGCTTTTCTGCTTTCAAATCTGCATGTATAGTATTTTGAGTTGGTTGAATTTCCTGCTGCTTTCAAGGCATATCATAGTGTGGTTGACATCCAACAATAGCTTTGAATGTTAAAGGGTTGACATTGCTATATCAGATCAAGTAGATCTGTATGAATAGCCTAAACCACCCAAAACAAGGAGATAAAGCTTTAGCCCAAAACGATTTGGACTTAAATGATTGCCTAGTGGTGTTCCTAAAGCTTGATCTTCATGCTAAAAACCTGAGTTTCTCCCAGAAAGGTGAGACCTTATCAGGTTGACCTGTAACTTGGCAAAACAAATCCAGGTAACTCTTGTACGCCTTCAAAAACATGTGTAATTAGGTAAGTGAGATTTCACACTTTGATATGGCCTCAAGAAAGCAATATCAGAAAACGTGAAAACCAAAGCCAAAATAATTCATTGCTTCAGAGTGATATTAAGCATCCAGGTCTAGAATCTTGTTGAGATACAACGCCAGAAAGCAGGAGACCTGAATACATATTTAATAAACAAAGCTAAAAGAAAACTACTTTAAGAAGAGATGCAAGAGCAAAAGGAGAGAAGGGGAAAATATAAAAATAATTATTTCAAAGCAAAAAAATAAGGGCAGCTGATAGAACCCTTGCAGAGGACGGCAAGTGCTGAAAAACATGCCTGAGAAAGTTGTGGGATTCCAAGACATGGCTTCCACCCAAGAATTCTACAAGCACGGCACAAGCAAATCCAGATAAAGACGTTTTAAAACAGCCCCTCAAAACAGAAATTAACAGAAGGAGCTGAACTAAAAAATGTTCACATATAACTCCAGAGCAGATGGATTACAAGTCTCTGCAACAGAAGGTCTCACCCACAGAAGTTCCTATCCGTCCTTCGAGTACGAGAAAACAAAAGCAACAAGAGCAGTTTACAGGGATGGATGTGTTCGTGCTCCACTCACGCCGTGAGCCTCCACGCACAGACACAGCAATCGCCCCTGCTCGGGCTCAGCCCTGCCCCGCACGTAGCTCGCTGGCCGTGGGGCAGCAGGTCCTTTGGGCCTGTGTGCGGTCGGACCCCAGGTCCTCCTTGGCAGGACCATCTGCGCAGTGAGTGACCCCTTCCTGGTCAGGTCCATGGGACAGCAGGCTCTGCGCCCTGCCCTTATTTCACACTTGTACATAAAGCCATAAAACTGGGGCTTAGATAGAGAGTTCACTAGTAGGGGATGGGAAGCTACGTTTTGGACCCACCTCTTCCACACACAAGAAGTTAAACCATTGCTGGAGACCACAGCGGTCCCTGCGGGGAGGCAGAATTTGGGAAGGACACAAAGAATTCACAGCCAGGTGCGTGACACCACTGCAGAGCTATGCAGGGCATGCAGCACTACACTGTAGTCAGCCTTCTGCAGACCTGGAAGAAAAATGTTTTTATTCAAGATACTTTCCCAGGAACAGCATTTTGTTGAGCAGTCTCATGGAGTGCATATATTAAGCCTGTGTATACCTTACCAGGAGGACAGATGGGATGTACAGCACCTTGTCTGGGAAGCTGCCTGTAGTTGTGCTTGTCTGGGTCAATTTTTAATTGCAAGCGGGTAGGTAACACCCAGACCACGTACCAGTGCTTTAGAAACTCCAAGTCCTACATGACTTCAGTAGGGTCTGGGCACCTCAACCTGCTCAATGTCCAAGGTCTGAAGCATTCTGAAAACACCACTATCCAGGGCTTGTGGGCACCTGCAGGACCCTCAGGAAGGTGGTGGGAAAACCTAAGAGATGGGGGCGTTGGATTTCGGGACGCCACTGAAAGCACTGGCTCTGCTTGAATCAGTAGATACGCATCTATTGAACTGGTTCTTCCAGCACAGCCTGAGCGCCTGGACTCCGAGCATTTTTGCAGCGTAATAGCATATACATGAATGGCAAGGAGTGGCTGAATGCATAAAACGCTGCGGCAGAGGCAATGGTTGGGGATGGCATTTAACAGGCTGGCTCTCAGGGCTATAAATACCTGCGAAAGCTCCTGCTCCTCCACAGGGCCTGGAGGAGGCTGGGACGTCTCCACAGCAGGGTTGGTCTCGGCACTGCCCTGATGGGGATGCAGGATGCTGAGAGCAGCCACGGGTCCCTTGGCACCCATGTCCCACCGTCCCCTCCAGCACCTTGCAGCACACAGACAGCAGGCTGCACCTGCAAAAGGACACGCGGGGCGAGTTTTTGCACATTTTTGCACGTTTCCTGACGTTGCGGACCCTCAAGAGGAGAGATGATGTTCGAGAAGAAGCTTTTTTCTATTTAAGCTCCTTGGTTTCTGCTCATCTCACCTGCGAATCCACTTCCAAGACCTTCTCCTGCATCCTGCTGGTGCTCTGAGAAGCTCCAGGCCCCCAGCCCCCTTCCTCCCCACACCTCGCTGACTTGGCCTGCCAGCCCTCACAAACACCAACCGCATAAATCAAGGGTTTCCTGCCGGCAAACTGGACACCGAGCACAATTCCTCTAGCTCCACACGGTAGGCCTGGCTAGAACATGGTACAAATCCTCCCCCGCGGGGATGTTTAAGCAACCGACAATAATTTCCCAGGCTCCCGGTGCCAGTAATAAATAAATAAATAAACAAGGAGGAAAAAAAATGCAAATGGAGAGGACACGTAAAACTGCCAAACCAAATTCAGGACGCAAAAGGAAAACAAAACAAAGCAAAAACGGCAACAACAACAACAACAAAAGCTCTGAGAAGAGCATAGTCTAGCCGGTAACACTTTCCAGACCCATCCATAGCTGAGCTCAGAACAGTAATTCCTTGTTTGCAGGCCTCTCTGTTAGGAGCTAAATGTGATTGCAACTGAAGTACATTGATTAACCCAAAATAACTTTCCCTCAATTTGCTGGCTGCTCAAGAATACTCCGGAGACCTGCTTTTGTTCTGAACTAGTCACTCAGGAGCGCTGGCTCCCATCCTTATGCAGCTATTGAAACTGAGTGAACCAGAAAAACGCCAGGAACCGCACAAGGACACATAGTACAGTTTAATTAGTTTAGAGAGGGGATTTTTTTTTTTTATTTTCCAAGCATCACTTGGGCAAATTGTTGTAGTTGTTGTTGTCTTTTTTTTTCCTCCTGGTCTTGTTAAAATAATTTCATGGTTGCAGTTTTTGTTCCCGTGCTTAGCAAAGCAAACTGTAGCCATTACAGCTGGCAGAGGCTGGAGGGGGAGGGCTGGGACAGTCTCTCCGTTCGTGCAAATAAAATAAAAGGAGTGCAGCATTTTATCACGCCGCTTGCAAAATGATGCGTTTAAAGGGCAGAATTGTCAATGTCAGATGCGAGGCTGAGGTTCCTATTAATAAACAGCCTCTGCATAGGAAATTCTTTGCAGACTTTAATCAGGAATTTTCCATAGTAACGCCGTGTTCCTACAGCCACGACAGCGGTTTAAATTCCACCCGGTGGACTTTGCATTCGTCTTTGAAAACAAAAATAATTCGTGTGTGCTCACAGGTGCTTCATTCCCTTCATTAGCTAACATTTTATGATGGCTTTTTATTTCTCTGCTTTCCTCCCTGCATGTGCGCACAAGCTGAAAGAGGAAGTTAATTTTAGAAGGACTGAAAAAACTGAAACCAAATCTGGACTAAGATTCTGGTCCAGATTCAGTGCTGTCATTATCGTAAAAGTCAATCTATGAGATATTTTCATAAAATTATGGAAATTGCTCTTGCAAGTCTCCATACATCAAATTCACACAGGAGAGGCTGTTTTGTAAGTTTTTGGTCACATTTAAACACAGAAATAAGCAGTTTCTGCTTTGGGATTTAAGTTAGAACTGAGAATATCAAATCTGCAGACTCTAAAGAAACTAGCTCCCTTTGACCAAACTCAAGCAACTCCTGGTCTTTCTACACCTCCAAATTTACCCATTTGACCACTGATTTTCAACCCATCTTGAATGCTGGAGGTGGAAGCGCCCTCCGTGTCCCACCACCTGGGAAAAAACAATGTCAGCCACCAGTATCTGCCTCTTCCCTTCAGTTGTTCTAGTGTTTTGAAGCCACTGCCATAACACAGTCCCTGTAAACACCTGCCCTGTCTTATCCTCTCCTGAGTGTGGTTGTCCTCCCTTGTGCGCCAGGCTCTCCTTTCCCCTGAACCCCCAAGAGAAAGGATATCCCTAACGACGGGCTTTTATATGAACATCTGGTCACAATCAAACTGCGCCCTACTCTTACGTTCCTATAAAGACATTTCCTATATGACCTACCAACCAACGGTGACCAGTGTGGACTTCATGCAAACCCACCCACACTGCCAAGGACAGCCTGAAAAATGGGATCGTTAGGAAATGTCATAACCCAAACCCCTAGATTCTTTCTCTTCCATGCCAGTACCAATGCATTAGAAATGGACTAGAAATAACAGCTACCGAGACAATCTAATGCAAGTGCAATGGGCTTCCCGTGGGTTTATTCCTTTTTCAGTAGCGAGTATTAACGAATTCAGCAGCAAACACAGACCCCACGTTCAGCTAAACTTCCATAAGCAGCTTAAGGAGTGATTGATGGGTAATTTTCCAGATCTCAACAACAATAAGAACAGCCACAAAACGAAAGGATCCAGCAGCATTTTTGTGTAGCGGCGCTCAGCGGCTCAGCGTCCTATTGTGACGATTGTTCTCCCGGGCCGCGGGGAGAGCCGGCTTTAATCAATGGAGCCCTTTGGAATCAAATGCAGGTATTTACTCGAACGCGACACGCAGGCCGCTGTTTGTCTAGCTAGCAGTCTGCCTGTGTCAGCTAATGCTCTGTTTGGAAGGGGTTTCTGACTCCGACAAAGAAATGGATAACCAGACATTTCCTCATCAGCCCATCCAAACTCTGGGAGTGGACGGCACCCATGAATGAGCGGAGAGGCTCTCCGCAGTCAATAAAATTAAGCCAGCCTCTGAATCTCAACAAACAAACAAATCTGTGGTTCCAGGTCAGCCCCCAGATTGTTCAGCGCATAAAGCAAGCAGAGCAGACAGGCTCGGGATTGCCGGGATTTGGCTGTTTGTCGGCTTTTCCTCCTGGCGCCTGTGGGAACTTCAGCAGAGGAGGAGGTCAGGAGAGGGAGCAGCTCCTGGGCAGCACAGCGCAGGAACCCGGACCTGGGCATGGCTTCGAACCTCTGACAGCTTAAAATAACTGTTAGACCCTCAAGGCTCTTCCCAAGGAACAATAATTATCTCCTCTTTCCAAGCACGCCAATGTGCCGAAGGTCAAATACAAAGTGACAGAGCCACGGTCCCAAAGCCAGACTCTTGAGGAAGTGCCTAATCCAACAGATTGCCACAGCAAATAATCTTCATTTGACACAGTGCACCATTGCCCCAGTGTTCCCTGCCCAGGGAACTCACCTGAAATGACGCTGAGTCACAGTTGCTGACATTGATTAGTCCAGTGTTACTAAATAATGATTGTTTTTATTACCCCAGTGCTTGATAAGGGCAGGATCCCATTTCACTTATAAGGCCTCTTTGGACTCTGGCTGCAGCTTGTAAAATAAAAAAAGGAGCATCCGTTAGACCTCTAAAGAGAAATCAAACTGAGGTGAAACCTTGTCTGATTCTGTCAGTTGTCATTAGACACTTAAGCTGCACATTAAAGCAGCATTTCTGAAAGTTAGAATGGGGATATGCACCCAGAATCAGAGGCTGTGAAATCCTTGTATTTGTACAGCCACTGCCAAAAATGCTTTATTAGCAGGTTACAAAGTCTCACAGGCTGGAATTTCTGCAGTAAATTGCATTCAGGCCAAGCTCACAAATCATTAGCCATGCAATCTTGTTTATCCTGCTAGGACTTGGAGTTTGTCCTGTTACAAAACCAGAGCAGCAAGGTTGAATGGTTCCAAGTGAAAAACCTAATGAGTGAAAAAGATTCTCTGAGGGGGGTAGGGACGGTCATGTAATGTAAACGTGGCCAGGAGTCAGCGTGTGAACAGTCCTGGTAAGGTGAAATCCCCCCTTAACAGCCAGAGAAGCACCTCTCTGTAACAAGGGTTTTTGTTTTCATTTATTCTCCAGCATACTGGGGAGCTGCTGCATATGTCAACGGCTGTGGGAAAAGACTAGAGCAATTTTCATTCTCTTATTAATGCACCTGATTAGGAAGAATATGAAGGATTCCTCAGGAAATTAAGGGTCCTGACTGGTGCGGCTGCAAGGTGCAGAGAACTGGCTCCTAAAAGGGAGATGGGGCGGGTTAGTTCATTAAGGCCGAGTTCCTTCATTAACATATATCAATTAAAAGAAAAATATTCTGTATTTTATCATGTGATGTCTCCCCCCGATTTTGCCTTTAGTGCTAAGGCATGGCCATAATGCACAGATATCCCCTAATAACTGATACAGGGAGCCCACTGCACACGTTTCATGTGGCTGGTTGTGGCCCTTTTGGGGATTAAACCATTAAATGGGAAAATGAGGCAGTAATGAAGCAGCAGCAATACCGTCAGAGACCCTCTGCAGCTGGAGGTCTGTGTGTAGGGCTTGTTGGGACCTACTATAGTCCAGATTATAACTAAAGTAACTATCAAAAGCCGATGTGTTTCAAATGTTTGCGACAGAGTTGTTCTTCCATGCTGGTCGCCTGTTAGAATCAGAGAACTTTCTGCTGTTTAAAAACCTGTGGACTCTTTTCCTGGGAGCAGCATTGGGACGGGGGTGGCCCATCACCCACCGCAGACTGTTCAAGCACCCAATTTGCAAACAATTCATAGGTTGAAATGTATTTGCTTCTATTCAGCAAACTCTTCTGCATATCAGCTAGATCTGTAGAAAGCAGATTCGGAAAGGAAGAGAGAGACAAGCAGGAATGAAAGCTCATTTTACTGGATAATTTATTCACAGAAAAAAATAATTTTTCCTGCTCCAAGACAGTGTTTTGTTAGCTCAGGCTAACTTTGCAGAACCCAGAAAATCACCAAGGCGACGCTAAATGTCACGACTGGCTAATAGCAAACGAGCCATTGCAGCAGCGTTCACGTGGAGAGCCCTGTACTACCGCTGCGGTCTGGAGCGGGCAGAGCCAGAAACAGCCTCCCGTTAGGGTCGGCAGTGATTACACAGAAAGCAACACGCTACTTCTGAACAGCAAATAACCAGGAGCGACACAGCGCTGTCCACACATTGCATATAGCTGGCAGAGGGTCAGAAATCAAGTTCAATTGAAATGTGTAATCAAGAAACTATTACATCTCATGCGAAAAGTCAAGCTTTTCCTTTCACTGTGGTGTGTTTCATTGCAGGTTCCCAGAATAAGAAGATATTTTTGCTTCTTCCAATCAACTAGAACACGTTTCTATGCTGACATTTAATGTTACCTTCTCCGAGTGCAGGGACCCTCATGTCTGAAAGGCATCACACTCACATGAACCCATTCAGGAGCTCATTCTGTGATAACCTACAAGTTCAGTATATAAAACATACAGTCTAATTTTACAGCAAATGTATTAAAACAATGGATTTTTAAGCAATGCTAAGGGTACTCTTTGCATTGTGCCTAGTACAGTGGCAAATTTACTGAGAATAGATGAGTGCCATGAGCAACTGCCACCACACTTTCTTCATGGGCTCCCAGGTACATTTTCAGCATATGCTCTGTTAGGTTATATAAATACAGGTTGGGTGGTGGACTTGCACAACACTTTTGAGAAGCACTATTAATAATTCATAGATTTCTCTTTTCATTTTTCAAACACAAACATGTCTTTGCAGGAGCCCCCATAGTGTAGTCCAGGGGAAACACCTCTGCTAGGGAGGTCACAGTCGGAACCACTTTTAGAGGACGTTCAGAACCAACCAGGACTCAATCCTGCTGCTTGGTGTTATCAGTCCAAGAGCTAGAGTGTAAGGAGACAATCTCTAAATAAGTGTCTGCAGAACCAAGGCTGCAATTCTGGCCCAGCAGCTCCAGAGGAGTCCCTGCTCTATCTGGACACCTCTAGCAGATAACAGTATCGTAGCTCTCCCATCGTCAGTGTGAGTCTAGGCATTAGAGAACCAAAACTTGCACAGATGTTTAGGCACGTAGACATCCCCGCTAGCAATCCTGACATTGGGGTCTTCATAAGGAGCAGGATCAGGCTCAACCCCATCTTTTAAATAAACAGGAAAAAAAATGACATTATAGGCCAGCTGGTAGTAGGAGGGATGGGGAAGCAACTCCTGGTCCTAATGCACTGCAGCCTCGAATTGTGTTGGGCGTTGTAGGGTTTTACTGCTCTTCGGGTCCAGAAAGAACAGCAGCGCCAAGTGCTGCAGACAAAAGGCTTTCAAATTACAGCTTTCCAAGAAAGTCACTCTTTCAGGTAGTTAAGATGTAAAAGCATCCCAAGGACACGAACAGGGAAATTTGGCAAAAACTCTATTCAGTTGGAGGTAGAGACTGTGCATTTACTGCTTCCCTCTTCCCCAAGACTGGCTCACAGCAACAGGTACAAGTTCAGAGAGCAGAAAGCGTCTCGAGCTCTCACCACGGCAGTGGGAAGGGAGCGAGAGGCGGGGGACGCGCTCGCATGCAGAAGTCACGGACAGGAGGTGCCCAGGAAGCAGCGATGAGGCATGGAGATGGCAGCAGAACGAAAGGTTACGGGGACTGATGCTAGTGCTTGGCTCCAGTGCCCGGAGCTGCCGGAGTTACGGGCTGCAGCCGGGCAGGGGGAGAAAGGCCGCGGATCTATCAGCAGCAGGACAAGTGCTGCGGCAGTGCAGGGACATGGACACACGTCATGGCTCGTACCTCACACGGGCAGCGCAGGGACGTCCCCGGC
>JAUBNY010000886.1:763396-794959 GCA_032275445.1 Crypturellus soui
GGCGTTCAGCCACGTGGCTTTACTTGGCTGGGTCAAGGAGAGAGGTGAAGGCCCAAACCTTCAACACGAGCCCTGTGCTGGAGCTGCAGGAGGCTGGCGTGGGTCCGACCGCAAAACAGAGCATCCTGCAGGGCTAACTCAACGCTCCAGCTCGGCTGCCAAGTCCCCCTGCGAGAGGCTATTCTGGGAGCTGGAACAACAGACAGAGCCGCGGCCTCCTGAGCCCAGACAACAACCTCTGCAGTTGTTAGCGAGGGCTTCCCAGCTGGGGAAAGGTTACGTAGCCCCTGCACCTGCTGCGGGTTCCCCGAAATATGACAAGACTTCTCCGGGTGTTGCTGGTGAATTTGCCCCCCGGCAGAGCCATAGCACATGGATGCAGCCCTTGGGATCTGGCTGAGCTTTACCGGTTAAACTGTGCAGCAAAAGTATCCCTGCACTGGGCACCCAGCTCTTACCGCATTAGCTTTATGGGTGGAGAAGCAGTGCGTTGCCTCTGGCGGGACTTGGAAATTTGGGGCTATTTGGTAGAGATGAGTAAGGAAAGGGTCTAAACACATAACAGCACATTTCAGAGCACACTGCAGTGGCTTTGGCTTGGGTCTGTGCTGAGTGTGCTGCTGGGAATGAGGCATTGCAGCCAGAAAACCCACCTCTTTCTCGCATTTCCATGAATTCCAGATGCATTGGCAGCTCACCTCTGGCCTGGGAACAGAGTGCTGAGGTGGGAGAGCAGACTCGGTTGTTTTCTACCCATCTCTCCTTTCAGCAGCTTTTGGGTTTTTGTTTTTTAAAGCTTCACACTACCCTAAGCTGAGATATATAAGCATTGTTCATTAAAAAAAAAGGTGGCTTCTTATGATACAGGTTTGTGTGACAAAGTTAATTCTGTGGTTGTTAAAAAGAACAGAGTATTGATTTGCCCATGTTTTTTAAATGACTTGAAACTGTGATATAATTCTGCCTTAAAGCAAAAATTCAGCCTGTATTTCATCATTATAGAAGGGGAGGGAGAGAGAGAGAGATTCCTGCAGAGATTATTGTATTTGTGAGGCTGTTTTTTTTCCTCTCTGCACATGAACAGCCCATGTGAGACTAAGTACTTTCCATGTGACTAACTCATTCCCATGCTTGCTGTGTAACAGGGCATTTAAAGCATCAACAGGCAAGGTCAGAGCCTCTTTGTTGATGCTAATGTGAGAACAAACATTGCAGAAAAGATTAGGATTATAAAAAATACAGGTATGTCACCCCCAAGTCTGTTCCTTTTTGGGGGCGCCTTGAAGGCTTGCTGGAGACTCCCTTCATCTTTCTGTCTCTCAGTGCTCTCTAATATCATAGATAGAAGGAAACCCCAGAGCTGCAGGGATAGAAAAATGAGCTGTGGTGCAAAAGGGCACTGGATGGCACAGAGTAGCATAGGGCTGTCGTGCTTCCCCTGCAGAATTTCCTGCTTCCTTGAACAGCTCCAGCACGTCTCTGATTTATCATACTGCTTTAATGCAGCCTGGTATCATCAGGAAGCAGAGAGCTTCTTGAACTATCATTTTAATATGCATTATTTAGATTATTTATATTTGTATTATGTGTTCAAATTATACTTGCCCTTTCTCCACCCAGTTCCTCTGCGCCGGATGGCAGTTCTGACACGGCATTAGCTGAGCCATCCCCGTGCTGAGCCATCCCCAGGAGGAGAGCTGGTTAGTGTCCCATCTCAAACAAAGATCTGCAACATTCAAGGACTCTTTTGATAGTTTTTCATGGATATAATGACAGTTGAAAAGAAAATAGCAAAGGTTCTGACTGCCATATATATTTCAGGTTTGTGAAGATAAGGATTGCCTTTTTAACCTGAACCATAGACATTTCAGTCGGAAATCTTATTTGGCTGCAAAAGCAGAACAGCAGAAATACCAGAAGCAGCCCCCAGAGATGGATCTGCTTGCATGAAGTTATGCAATTCCGTGGCCCAAATGGGAAGGAGATGCCTCAAAGCCTGGGCCAGACAGCAGCCCTTTTCACACCCGTGCAAAGCGCTGCTTAGTAGCGCTAAGAAACCCTGCCAGTGCCAAGCTGGGATTTCCAGCCTCTTTGTGCCCCGATGGTAACATCTGCTGCAGGTGAGAGCGGGTAGGTGAGCAGCCAAGGGCTGGCGGGAGACGGATGTGCAGGATAAAGCCCTGTTTCTCCATCAGGTTGGTCCACAAGGACCAAACGCAGCGTGCACAAGCTGTGCAGCTCACACCGTCCGGAGCCTCCCAGAAAGGGTGAGCTGGCCTCAGGCACCCATCGGTTCTTGGCTTCAAGTCTGACATTGCCACGTTGTCGATGTAACACCATTAAACAGTCTTATTTTTAATGACTAGCGAAATCTCTTTTTAAATTTTGGTCTAACCTTAGAAGAGTACAGAAAGCGACAGCACTGTAACTATTTGCAGCTCCTCCTGTCTGTTTATCGCTGACCAGGCAGAGACAAACCTCAGGGGCACTGTGACTTCTGCAGCCCAAGGGACAAGTCTTGACGTCTTCAGTTCTCGAGAACAGGGGAATGATGGGCAGAAGGCAGGGAGAGATCAACATCTATTGATTCATTGCTGGAAGTTCCTAGGCACTTCACAGCGTTATTGACAGTGAGGGGGCAACTTGGTTGTTGATTAAAACGAAGTAAAATAAAGACAAAGCAATTAAATATTCCCTAACAAAAAGCAAGGAACTCAGAGTTCACATGACAGATCCTGGTCTGTAGGATTTCTAATGTTTCATTAATCACTAGCCTAAGCTTATAATTATCACTGAGGAGACACAGCACAGAAGTTGCTCTTCAAAACTGTTCCGATCAAATCTCAGCTTCTTCCCGATCCCTGACTTACACTGCAAGCAAGATCTAACCAATGTGCTGCCCTTCCCCTGATGCACCATCTCTCCTCCATACAGCCACACTGTCCTACAGGAGCAACTGGATTTTGCTACAGAGCAGCAATGTATGAACTATTGACACTCAAGTTGCTGGAAATGGACAGTTATACCGACTTCAAAGCTACTAAACGACTTGATTTTGTACCAGAAGACTCTTGCTTTTTATCAAACAATTTGAAACAACTTTGGCTTAAGGTCAGGAAATAATTTTCCTCTGACTTAACAATTTCTTAGCAACTTTCTTCCGTCTCAGTGCATCTAAAATCCTGGGAACAGAGACCAGGCTCCCTTTCACCTCTCATGCTTTTGATTCTCCATAATTCCTACAACAACAGGTTAAAATAAGAATTAATCTCTACTATGAAAAATGGCACTGACAGATTACCATCTCTTTTGCTTTTGTTTTGCTGGAGGATCAGCTATGTAGGTAGGTAGAAAAAGAGTGGACAGGGTTTATTTACATCACACATTTCTGCTTTCAGCATTTTCTGCTTTCCACAAGGATGTTGAAAGTGATTTAGCCCAGGAAGTAAAACTGAAACCAGTGAGGGGTTAAAATGCAGGACAGAGAAAGAACTGGATGTGAAATTAAGAAATGCTAACGCTGTCACCCTCGAACACAGTGACTGCAGCAAGGGAAAGGTGAAGTTACTTGGCAAGCACAGAGCAGAATGAGTGGCAGCTGAAAGGCAGGGTTTTGATAGGCACTAATTATTAAACTGCAATTAGCACAAGGATGCAGTGATCTGTTCAAGCCCCAGCTAGGGAAACAGGTAGAGGTTAAAGACAAGAGCAGCTGCAGAGCGGGACGTGCCAACTTCGGGGCTGCGGACGCTGCCGGGGCACCGCACGGGCAGCAGGGCCACGTCCACAGCTCCTGTCTCTTAAGTCACAACATTCTGGACCTGCAGCCTATAACTTGATGCCATTGAGGGGAACAGAACAGGCAGTGGTTTTTTGAGGGGGAAAAAAATAGCGTGGTACACAGTGTGCTCAAGCGACAAGGACAAATGTGAGGATGCTGAGGGACTGCTCGTCAAGGTTGAAAACTGTTCTCTCCAATATAATGGCAGTTTCAATCATGTTTACCCACCATGGAAGCGAGATGCTTGGGAAACGGAGCCTTGCTTAGCAGTAAAGCAAGGTTCCACACGCTGTGCTACTGAAAGTGCCACCTTCCCTCTCCTGCCAAGCCATTCCCCAGAGGAAACAAGGGTCACAAAAGACCTGGGAACGTCCTTCTGTGGCTTGGGGGAGTAGTACCTGGCATTGAACCTAAGAATAGTCTCTGGAGTAGTGATGAACCTGGCTGCAGCAAGCAACGATGAATCACAGACAAGAAAATGAAACCACACAAAGCTTTAGAGCATGTTTGACAGCAAGATCTGGGTTAGGAGCACCAGAACATCTTTTATTCCTAGTGAGTGACTGATGCTTTGTAAGGATCCTGTGTTCTCATTCAGTCTAGGCTGCCAGTCTTGTACCTACAGAATTCTGCTTGGCACTCTAGGGAGACCTTTCTCTTGAGATGGTAATTTATCTATTTTCTAATTTTGACTTTTTTTTTTTTTTTAACAAACACATGATGATTCTGCAGTACATAATCTGGAACTTCAGAGCTCACCTCGTTAGCCCTTGGTTGTTTGTGTATACCTAAAGAAAAGAAAAACAGCATCTCTGAGGGCAACCTAGCCACAAAAAATATAAATATATACAAAAGTATAAAATCCCACTGAGCATACTCAAATTCCAAGGAGAAAAAAATGACAATATTCAAAACTAGAAAAAATATGATCTTATTGCCTCAAGATCATTACTAGAGTCTGTTTAAACTTCTGAGCTAACAAAGGTCAAAGTGCTCCAGTTAGCGGCACAGTTTCACCAGAGATCAAAGCACTCCTATGACTATAGGCAGCACGCAGAAGTGCAGAGCCAAGTGTGGATTCCTCTGCAAACATTCTTGTGTTACCAGGAGAAATCCAATTACAATAGGCATAGATACCTATAATCACATCAGCCTCACGATAGCTCTTACTCCTCTGTCTTAGCATCTAGCAATAAAACGACAATCAGTGCGTGTAAACACCACATGATGGCTGATCTCAGTTATTGCGACCTTTCGGAGTGAGTAATCTCATCTGCCCTCACCAGTGAAGATAATTGGGGGATTTGATTAGCACTCACACCACTCATTATCTTGCATATCTCATGAATATTTTTTCCAGTTGTACAGTACAGTAGGACAGGCTGGAAAAAGCTCTCCACAACTCATATGTCGAGACCCCAACAGGGGGAATGTGCAAAGGATGGAAGACTCCAAAGACTGTCGAGGCCATAAGGAAGTGGAAATGCCGTCATCAGCAAAGAGGAGGTTGAACTCCTTACCTTAGCTCATCTGTGCATGCTTTACTGAGCCCTGTGGCTTAAACTGGAGCAATTTGACTAAAATTCAATAAACTGTAGAGTCTGGAGAAAGAAAAAGTTGACAACAAGAAAAAAAAAATCCTGGAAAGTCAAAAAATAAAAAAAACAGAAACAAACAAACAACAAAGAACACCTCACTATTGCAGCATGGGCCGGTCACACTAAGGAGACAACATGGTACATGCAGCTCTTTCAAATCCAGCTGGAGTGATAATGACCAAAGTGGGAACTCTGAGGACGGCAGAGCACAGCCAGATCACTAGCTGGCTTGGTGGCCAAGCTGAAAAATCCCTAACACAGAGGCTAACTGGAACTCCCTTCAGTCACAGCGACACTGAGCAGCCATTAGACAGTGTCCACTTTTGGCTACTGCCAAATCAGGTCATGCTCTGTAGGCAAATATATCCAGCACAAGCCCACAGGCCAGCATTCGAACCTAAATTCAGACTGTAGCCATCGAGCTGGGTGCCACTTTCTGCTTAAGCAAATGTTTTTAACATTGCACGAGGAAAAGTCTCGCGCTCCATCACCATCAGCCCTGGCACTGCTGACATGTGCAAGGCAGACAGACTGACCACCAACTCCTCTCAAAATACAGCGTTCTGCAAATATAGGTTTGCTCGTGCTCTTGATAAGGGCTGCCCTGGACAAGTCAGGCGGCCTTTCTGCAAAACACACTGTGCTCCTGCTGACAGAAGTTTGAACAGATGCTATGTGATTTTCTATTTCCTCTTATCCTGATTGATAGGATACTTTAAATTTGCCTAGGCAGTGGGAGCTAAGCAAAATAAAATAGTTGTGTTCATTTAGAAATCACTCGCTGTTTAATTCCGGAGGAAAAACTGTTAGACATAAAGGTGACCCAGCAAATTCCTAAATATTTGCAGTAGCTCTGAGCAGAACAAATACACCAGCGGGATCGTGGAGCAGGGCCCAGTGGCCTAGCAGATGCAGTGCTCGTCGTGGTGGGATTCGCTCCAGCTCCCTGCGAACTGGAACTCTCTGTGCACTGGAACTGTCCTCTACTGTCACCAGAACGCGAAGGCAGCAAAACACCTGGCACCACTTTGACTATAAACTGGTAACTAATTAACACAAACTGTATAAGCTTTTCTTTCCTCTTTTTTAGCAATTTATCCCCAGACCACAAACCAGTCTACCCGCAGCGAAGGAACTGGGCCTTGCAGCTGCCTAGAGATCATTAATATGCTCCGTGCACAGGGGGAAAGTTGAGGCACCAGAGATAAAACTTTGAGCTGATTCTATGCGATAGCTAAAAGATCTCCGGAATTCAGTGCAGCCAAGATTTCACCTCCAGAGTTTCAAATGACCTTCCCAAATAACACGGTGAATCTGTGACAACCAACAAGCTGTGCTGGTGTCATGTTGGATCACCCATGCTTTCCATCTGAGATATTAGCTTCTTCTTCAAGCAATATGCTGCAAATGTAAAGACACCCTGGCACCCTAATCCAAGACACACTCTCAAAAGTCTGATATGGAAAACAAGGTTTCTCACGGCAAGGTCCTATTTCTTCCCATGTGCTCGAGGAATCCCACAAGGCAGTTTGGTAAATACTGCAGCAACACGAAGCGTCTCCCTTGCTTCAGAGCTCCCAGTGAGTTGGCATCTCCCAGACTTTCCTCGTGCCCTCTCCAGCTGCAGCGTCCTGGCTCTGTGGCCCCTCTGAGCCTCAAGGGGCATCTCCCTGGCAGCCAACACTGTGGCTCTGCTTTGCCCTCAGACAGAGCCCTGCCAGCTTTTAGAATACACAGAGATAAGAAGAAGCATTCAGTAGATGCCCCCAAGAAATGGGTATGTCAGAAATGATGTAAGAAAAGAGCTGGGGAAAAAAAATATTATAAAATATTGGTGTGTGGACTCCTTACAAAACTTGGTGGCAAATTCAATAAATACACATATCACTTAGCAGCTGGAGAAGTCATTTGCTGACTACAGATGGGTGCTTGTTTTGCAGTACTGTAGGAGTCTGTTTAGAAAGGAGGAGATAGTTGGCCTTTATCTTAAAAAAAAATATTAAGATGAAGAGGAGAATGCACCAGCCAAAGAAATGAACCTGCGTTGCAAATAAATGAAGCCACAGAAGGAAGGGAATATTTGTTTAGCTCCCATTCTCTTTATGTTACACCTGGCTGCCAGAGCCATTGCAAAACTTCTAACAATCTTACCAGGGTATTTGCATTTAAATCGCTTTTTCTGACATTATGTAAATCTCTTAGTAGAGATGATTTTTTCTAACTCTAGGGAGCTGCACTTACTGGCTTGCTCTCGGTATGACCCTGTTCTCCTCCTGCCATTCCACTGGGTTTTATTCACACCAGATGAAACTCTCCATGAGGACCCTGATCACACAGATTTTGTTTGGAGATTGCTCAAAGCTGATGGTATTCAGGGCTCTCAGACCTACATGACAAAATTGCATTACAAATCAATTGATGTGTGGGTCTAAAAAAGAACTTAAGCCTGGATGCAATGTTATCAGAATGCAGGTGGTATTTTCATCATAAACTATATGGGGATTCTGCTGTCTTGGATTGCATCAGGAGAGTGCTCTGCCACAGCTGGGGAACTGTGTGGATAATTTCTGAGTCCAGAGGGTTGCATTTTTCCCCTCTGAAGATTTCAGGGAGCTCAGAAAGGAGTATGAGGTTTCCACCTCCACTTCCAGTCTACTTCCAAATACAAAACTCTGTCCTCAAAACTTTGTCCAGTAAAACTCCTAAAGTTAAGCAGTATTTGATTTCATGCTAAAATTTTGTAAATCTGGTTTGGAATGGAAATTGAAAATAATAGCTTAACAGCAATGGAAGTCTAAAATTGCCAACTAAAGGCAGACAGAGGGCAAGGTTAGCTGTGCCTTTTCTAAAGCCTTCAAATCAAGACAGCAGCCAAGCAGAAGTGACCAAGAGCAGCAGAAAGCTGTGTCTGCCTTCACTCTGGACTTGCCTGGAGACCTCTCCAGTGCCCACCTCAAATTACCACAGCTCACAGGTTTTCTTATAGAATTTCTATAGGTTCTATAGACTGCAACCCAGATGAGACCGAGCACAGACAAGCTACAGTTCAAACTCTGGATACTGAATATTCAGGCACTCCTAGCATCCTTCATTGCCTAGACGGGGGCTTGCAACACAACACCATTTGCCAAGCTCACATTACACAGAGAATGCCCATGTGTCAGGGAAATTCCCAGCTGGTAGGTGGGATGGGCTACTTTCCATAGGAGCAGTACAGGAAAATGGGAACAAAGACTTGGATGGGAGCCAGGGCTCACACACAGGACAAAAAAAGAAGTTCTCCAGATATTTGGATGGGCACTGGCACCTTAACTTGGAAAATCAAAAATAAATGCTCATTGTTGCATCCCATTACTATAATCATAAATTCAAAATATCTGTTTTAACACCAGACATCTAACCAGAGACCATTACCTTATGTTTGTTAGTTGTATTATCATAATATTTTGCAGCATTCTCTAGCAGCTGCAATGTTCTTTTCGTTGTGCTCTCTAGGTACTATCCACTGGATATACTCTAAGGTTTAGTCTCTCCCAAGCACATCACTAATTTTTGCCAAGTACTTTGAGATCCTCTGATGAAAGAGTCTACAGAGCCACAATCTATTATTTCTTAGTCAGAAAAACACATTTGCTGAACAGGAAGAACAAAAGAATGAGCTGTGGGCCCCCAATAAGCATTCAACACAAGTTAATTTGCTCAGCAGCTGTATTTTGCTCAGACAGATTGCATATTTTCATTGTTAAAATAAAAATGTCCACTGGGCTTGTATCCTTCATGCTTTACATTGCTGCCTGTTACATTCCGAGTCTAGTCCAGTGAACAAATTGAATTCCGTTAATAAATAAGAGATCCACTTGAATAATTTTGCTTTTGTCCAGGCAAAAATAATGAAGCCAGAAGACATACAAGGCTGCATAATCTTCTCCCTCATGGAAAAAAATAGTGGAAATCTGGCAACTAGCAAGGCAGGCTGGATGTGTGAACCGTGGCTGCCTGCCGACACTCCTGATCAGAGCAAGGCAGCAAGGACAATAATCCTGCGCCGCACCAAGTAACCTTCAAGCTTAGTCACAGTTTCACACAGCTAATGAGCAGAGGGAGCAACGAATCTTTGATTTATGGTGCTCTATTCCAATAGACTTAGCCGGAAGACAACAGCATTTCCTTGCATCACAGACTTATCTTCCTTTTTTATGTCCTTTTATATATTGGTGAGGTTTTAAAAATCATAATCCAATTCTTTAAACCCTGGTGGGTAAATTCTTACCATCAACTACTAGAGTAAAAAATCTTCAGTAATACTCAGTCTGTTGGATTTTGCTCCTCGTTGTTTTTCCCCTCTCCCCGTCTCTCCCGCATCAGGCTGTTTACACAGAATTATCAGTGCTGCCTTGTGATTCTGTAACTATGTGAGAGAAGATGCTTTGGCTCCAAACCCCTGTTTTCATGCATACTTCTGTAAATCACCCTAAAGTGCCTCCTGTTTTATTTTTAGCCTAAAGGTGAATCATTCAGGAAAATCTGATAAATGCTATTTAACCAGTTAAACTATAAAAACCTGAACTGCTCCTAGTTAACTTTTAAGGAGATTTACACATGTTTTATTTGAGGTCACATGATAAAAGTGAGTGCACATTTATTTTAACTGCCTCGGAGCAGCTCTAGACTTAGAACTCGTGGAAAACTAGGCCAGTCAGCATACCCCGTGTTACTGTATAGAGGTATAAATGAGTCAGAATTGGGAGGAAAATGTCACGAACAGCACCACATTTTTGGGGAAATTTCAAAGGAAAAATGTGCTCCATTAATAACATCACCTCAAATGAAAACAGTTGCTTCCTCTGGAAAGCAATTAATTAGGCTTATTTTGAGGACAGAAGCAGTGAGATGACAATAATGTCCGTAGCGTGCCAGAAGCACAAGTTCAGCCTCCAGCCCAAATGTGCCTCATATGTGGATGCATTTGGACTTGCACCTTCCTGCTCTATCTCACGTGCAGGATGAGGACAGCTCGGCTTTGAGGTGAGCCCCGCAGCAGGGTGGATATGGAGGCAGAAACCCTTCATGTTGTATCTCAAATTGTCTCCACCAACATCAGGCAGAGAAATCAGCCAGGCTCTTCTCTAGAAATACACGTGCTGCGAGGCTGAGGGGATACAGGGTGCTGAGGTTTGCCTGTGCACTCTGCAGGCATGAGAGCCACCTCCGACGGGTGCTGTTGCTCCAACCCTTCCTCCGAGAGGCAGGACCACAGAGCCCATTTTTGTGAAATAACCAAAAAATGGGAATATGAGAGTCCTCTGTGATCAACACTCAGGCTCTGCAGAATAAAGCTGTTCCAAGGGTGCTCTGCACACCAGATGTGACCTAGGGGACAATTCTGTCCAGCCTCCACCCACTTTAACATTTATACGACCCCAGAGTAAACTCCTTTTTATAATCCTGCCACAAGCTGTCAAGTAAGGAAGCCCTAGTTTAGATTTTACTGCTGTTGGAGAAAGGGAAGAGCACATCTCATTTTATTAAAATACTCGAACAAGCCTGTCATATCATAAAAATTTAAAAATAGTGCAGAGCGCTACCTTACGTAAAACACTGCCCTGAGCTGCCTTCTATTCATGGCATCACATCCCAAAATACACTGTAATCCCAGAACAAGCCATGGACCAACAAAGGGAGCTGATTGTTGACATTTTAGACACACAAACGCGTGCCTTTCACTTCAAGTCTGTACACAGAAACTAAAGAAAATGACCATTTTCTGTGCAATTAAGCAGTGTACCCAGCCTGCCACAACCATCTTTCATTCCACTCAATTCTCACTAACAAGCTTAATTTAATTAACTGCTTTTTTTCAAAGGTGCCCAAGGGAATTATGTGCCCTTCAAGCATCAGTGGGACTCAGCTTCTCACTTGCCATCTGTGCTTTTTGAATAGTGTCCCCACAACATCCATGTGGGTGAAGTGGGACCTACAAATTCCTGGGGTGGGTAAGTGACCTCTCATGACATCACTGGTGGCTGGCACCAGCCTCAGCGCTGCCATATGAGCAGCGTGAGCTCTGCCACACAGCCCAGCGTGTGGCTTGGTGCTCTCAAAGACTTCGGTTTGACTTGGTCCCCAGTGATGATGCTCCCTTTTGAGGTCCCTCAATGTCAGCATGGAACAAATGGCCACCCCTGCCAGTAACCTCCCAGGCTGATTCAACAGCGGACACAACAGGGCATCTGTCCTACTTTTCCATTGCTTCTCCAGCAGCACATATCTACTAACTCCTTGTTGGCAGCAGAGGGAAAACTCTTGGTCTGTCCGCATGACATGGTTGTCACACAGATCTTCAGAACTGAACACTCAAATATCAGCTTCACTCAAAATATATTGCTTATGCAGTCTTGAATCCAGAAACAAGTGACACTGCACTCACGACCAATCTGAAACCAGTAGAGGGTTATTTCAGGCAGACTGGGGTCTGCCTGGCTATGTAGCAGCTCTGCAGAAAAGGCCCTGGAGTCCTGCTGGATACCAAGTCAACCACAAATCAACACTGTGCCCCTGCAGCAACTAACCATACAGGGAGCTGTATTAGCAAAAGCATAGCCAGCCAGGTTCAAAAAAGTGATTATCCCCCTGTTTTCCATACTCATAAAGCTGCCTCCGGAGGACTGTGTCCAGTGTTGGATTCCCCAAGATATGGGAGATATTGTCACACAGTAGAGAGTAGAGCAGAAGGACACTAGGACATAAGGGAACATGAATACATGGTGTTCAGTCCTGGGCTGAGGGGACTGAGCTTGTTGAACCTTCAAAAGTGGAGGCTGGGACAGTATTTAGCTGTAGTCTTCCACAGCCTGAAGGGAGATAACAGAAAGGACTGCGACAGACTCTTCTCAGAGGTGCACAGCAAAAAAGATAACAAGCAACAGACAAACGCTGTAGTAAGGGAAATTCACACCAGATATAGGAAAAATAAAAATGATGAGGGAATTGAACACTGCTCAGAGGATCTGTTCAATCTCCAGCCTCAGAGATATTCAACACTTGACTGGAGTGGCCTGAGTAACATGATCTAACTTCGAAGCTGACCCCGCATAGAAGAGGAGGTTGGATGAGATAATTTCCAGAGGTCCCTTCCGATCTAAATTATTCTATGATTTTCTAGAAAAAAAAAAGTTCAGGTGCAGAAACTATCTTGAAAGCACCTCTTGTGGGTCTAGCCATCCCGTCACGGTACCTGCTGTCCAGAGCTGACCTCTCAGGAGAGCAGCCGGTAGGACCACATACTGCTGCCCCACATGAGGCGCAGCCCTTGCCCACCACTGCGTTCTGAGCCCTACTGCCCGGCTGATCCGACTCAATCCAAGCACTGCTCCCTCAGCTCTTCTCTAGACAATAATTTTTTTTTAAGAGTTCGGTCTACAGAGCTGTCACAACAGTGGTTCCTCCTCCTGCCAAACTCACTTTCTGAAAGCCGTAAGAAAAGGAGTGGAAAGATTCTGAAGGATATCTCTGCGCCCAAACGAGACCAAAGTAACCTGTGTCCACACCACACTCTCCGTAAAGCAGGAGTGGCTTCACCTGCATTTCACAGTGAATACTTTCTGCCTTAGTGTGAACCCAGTACTCCAAAAATAACTGTAATTAGCTAAGAAGCAGAGAAGCCTATTTAGAAGATTTAAAGGGAAACAGAGAAGCAAAAAATGTTCAAGGCCCAGGTCTCCAAGTGCAAAACTGCATTGAAAAAGGGTAGTTCCCCGTTTTGTGAGAGGTCTTGCTTATTTGGCAGGGGACATTTGCTTGTATTTTGCTTGTGCCAACCAACAGAAATTGCTCAAGTCAGACGGCAGTAAAATATTATGTGAAAACCAATTACTCCCCATGACCACACTATCTGAAGCCGGGGGCTTTGGCAATAGATCTGTGAAAGTTTTTAAGTCATGGCTGAACTTGGAAAAAGGGCATATAAAGGCTTAGGTATGCATACAAAAGAGTACTAGAAAATAATAATTTAAAATAATAAACTTGTTACAATAGCAGTAGTGATCGCTGTCTATCCAAGTCCTGAATAATTCAAAAGGTTCCTGTTCCACTTAGTATCTCGTGGTATTTTCAGACCTGCCAGAATTTTCTGCTGGTAAATAATGCATCTGCGGTATTTAAACACAAGGATCCCCAGTTAATAAAAAAGACTTAACAGAGCTGATTTTGCAACAGGGGAAAAAAGTCTGAGGAAGGTAAACGCCTATTGAACTGTCTAGGCCTTCTGTCTTTCCCGTCTGCACGTTCACCTTCAGCAGGATGCAGATGCTGCCAGCCTCCCTGGTCACTTTTGCTTTGAGACTAGAGTAGCTGGTTAATTCAGTGTTAACCTCCAAAATAATTTGTAATAGGAGTCCAAGAAGAGGAGGAAAAAAATAAGAAAAACAGCAGAGGATTGATTTGTGGCATTTTGAGCTTTCATTCCTGCACTTTGGTTTCTCTGCTGCGATCTCCCGTTGTTAGCACAAATACCCCAGAGCCCCGTGTCCCGCCGCCACGCTGCGGCACCTCCGGTGACAACCGATTCGCCCCTCCATTCTCAACCCATCCATCTCCTCCTGCAAGGGGGTAACTGCAGGGACACAGGGAAGAGTTCCGAAGTGCGGATGATTTCCACAGCACGTGTCGGCATTCAACACTTGGGGCCCTTGGTCTGATTTTGCTGATGAAGATCAGCAGTAAAGGAAAGGCTAAAAGGCTAACCAGGAAAAATGGCATCTAAAAAGGCAGTAACAACCACCGTTGTTTTGAGACATTAAATAACAATGACATGTAAGATGTAAAATCAACTAGTTGTTAGAAAGATAATTCACATCACATACAGAAAGGAGGCATCACATACAGAAAGGAGGAAAGCCTTTTAAATACTGAATTGCATTGGTTTAGAGAATATATCTCCCAGATCCAGACTGCCAACAGATCCAGCTCCTGTTTAACCTAAATCCCTACCCAAAGCAAGATGCCAGTGCAAGTCCAGCAGTGACTTAGAGAACCATCTCCAAATGTTCCCCTCCTCCTGTTTTATTGACCGTTCCTGTTCCACTCTCTAAACATTGCTAACCTTACAACTACAGAAAGAGGAAGACAAGCTTTTCCTCAGGCTAATATGGCAATTTTAGGACTTTTCATCAGCCAAACAATGATCTCTCCCGGGAGATAAAACCAACGAATTGAGAAAGGAAGCAAGAGCCCAACACAAGAGTATCTAGAGAGACCCAGGAAATGCATTAAAGGCAGAGAGTGCCCTAATTTATTTTTTTAATGTTATATCTCAGCTTTTATTGAATGCAGAGTCTACTGCATACGAATTTTCTTCTGATACTTCTGAACTTTCTGCTGGCTGCCCATACTCATCGCAGGGAGGCTGCATGCTGTTCACAGACTTTGCACCTTGCAAATGCAAACAGCAGCACCCGACACTTTGGCCCATGCAGCTCCATAGCAGGGACACGACACTCACGCTCCAGAATTTTAATCGAGCAGATTTAACGATGAGGCTGAGCTCTTTTCAAGGGGGAAAAGGATTCCTCTTAACCCCCTGAGGTCTCCTGAACCGAACCCGCAGCCAGTGCTGGCTGCTACCCGAAACGTGCGGCTGCACAAAGCACCCGGCTCCTCGGAGGGCTCTGCTCCGTCCTCCAGATGCTGCATTTGCTAACAAACCCTCGGTGGTATCAGGTGCTTGTCCTCCTGTTACTGGTCCCCAGGGAGATGAGCATCTCTGATTTCAGGGCACTTTGTCCAAACTTTTCAAGCCTTGTACATTTTAAATATTCTGTTTATCTTGCTGCTGTGGTTACTATTGTTCCTAAACTGTTTTTCTTACCAAATTACAGAGGTTCAGAGCAGGAATAAACCTTCTTTTCCAAATGTGGCTGCTAGTGATTGGCTGGCTGAAGGGGAGAGAGCAAGGGCGAGGGGGAGGAAAGCAGAGGAGAATTACAAGGTTTCAGATTCCTGTAAACAGAGAAACATTTTTCCAGTCATCAGTCTGAGTCCAGTGGAAATAGGGCTTCAGTTTCCTCTAGTTAACACCGGAGATCCGGTGGCAATGGTGTTGACATGCCTCCTCTTCTCTAGCAGTGGCTGGATGCTGTTTTGTCTGCAGCTGAACAGAAACCTTGTGTGCTGGCAGTCATCACTGTGGTTTCCTTCTCCTTTATTTTCCAAGCATGCCCTACTTCCAGCCTGGAGCAGGTGCCTGCACGCCAGGCAGGGCCCGGCCAGCACGCCTGCTTCCCTCAAACCCTGGCTCTGAACCCCACTGTGTGTTGGAGCAGCTCGCGAGTGGGTCTGAGGACCACAGGGCAACATGAACTTCCCCCCATCCTTCCCCTCTTGCTCCTGCCTGTTCCCAGCAGCTCTTCATTCCTCCACAGTGAGCTACAGCTCTTGCTTCTTGGCTTTACACTGTGTGGGGTCTAGGCCAGGGAATATTGTGTATTTATACAACACCTAGAGCACGTGTGGTCTCAATCCAAGAATGGGCTCTTTGGTAACCACTGCAGTACAAACACGTGGCAAGCTGTAGCTGCACCACCATCACCAAGGATTTAGGCACCTCTTTAAATGAGTTAATGACAATTTTTTTTTCAGTGTGGTCACGCAAACACTGATCATTTCAGAAGAATATCCTCTAACTTGCCACTGGTGATATCTCCAGTGGTTTCCCACTAAGCACTAAACCAACTCAGTTCAGCTTTGCCTCAGCTCCTTCAGCTTTGAAGGACAACGGTCTGTGTGCAGGCATGTGTTTGCTAAATATATCACCAAACATTTCCCTAGGAGAAGCTGGGTATAAAAGAATGCTAAAAAAGTGACTAACAGAGCAAAAACACAACGTGCAGACATTTGCTTGAAGACGTGCAGTAAAAATTTTACTTTATATCCTTTGCATATTGCTAATACTCATCTTACAACCTGCATATGCACCGTTCATAAATACCAAACCTACATAAAAGGGCAAAGAATTACAGTACTTATAGTGCTGTACAGTGCCAGCAGACACACTGCACGGGAAGGAGCCTTGCGGTGAAAGCTCCTGCCTGGGCACGGAGCAGGCTGGGTTTACACTGGGCTCTGCTCAGACTTCCCGGGTCACCTTGGTGAAATCGCTGCACCCGTTACCTCAGCCGTGACGCCAGCAATTAGGCGGTTCAGTTCAGACCGGCTGGTGACCCCTCGCTGCCACCGTGGTGAAAAATTCCAACTTGCTCCCAGGGCAAACAACAGCCTCTCCAAAAGGATTCCTGATGCACCTGTCAAAGATCACAATTAACTCATGGCTGCTCCATGGCTTGTGCTAAACGAGCTTGGCCCCTGTCCAGTTTCCACTGGACAAGTGTCTACATCGCACGAACACGGCGGCATTTGGCGCTTCTTGTCGCCCTGGCTGGCCCTCCTCGTGCAGGCCGCGCATGGAATGTGTCGGGAGAGCAGAGCCGCTCCTCGCTGCCGGCTCTGCGTGGAGGTAGGCAGGAGACAGGCATTTTTGATTGCTGTTAGCAGGCAACACCCCTCTCGGCGGCGAGCGGATGGCATTCACAGACCTCTCAGCGCTGCCAAATTCCCTTCCTGCTCTATCTGATAATTCCCACATGGGACTCCTCTTAATACAAGGTGTTTGTTCACAGCGACCAAGCTATAAGCTCCCCTGAAATGCTTAGATTAGCACGATATGACTCAGTAATTTCCTTTGTCGCAATCCCTCTCGCCCTGTCAGCACATTCACTCCACACTGTTTTAAGCCGAGACCTCACGCGAGGCTCCTGCCTCTCTCCCCTACCCCACATGGAGCAGAACAAAAAAAAGTCAGGCGCGACATTGCTGCGACAAGCAGCACTGCGTCCCCCGCGCCCGCGGCAGAGCCATGGCAACGTGCGTGTGGAATGACCGGGCCGGCGGGGACGATCTCCGCGAGCCGCCGGACGATGGGCGCCCCCGGCCATGCCCGGCCCACGGGGCTTCTCATAACTCTGGCTCCGCTTGTGCAAGGAAGGTTAAAGGCCACGCTGCCAAAATCGCACGGGTGCCTCGCCCGGGGTCAGCCCGTTTTTGTTGATACAATGGTGAGGCAATGAGCAGATTTGCTCTGTCCCAAGGAGATGATCTCATCTGAGATGGATTTTGCTTTTGTTCCGCAGCGGGAGCGCGCGGCGCTTCCAGCCGCGAGCCACGGTGCTGAATGTGCAGCCGAGATAGCGGCCCCTGACAGTGCAAACAGAGCCGGGTACGCGGCGAGTCAGGCAGGGGACTGTAGGTTTTGGCCATGTGCCGGGAGCAGGGAGAGAGAGGGAGCGAGAGGAAACGCAAGAGGGGACGTGTGCCCGTGCGCTTGCGGAGTCACCGTGAGGCGGAAGAGGCCGGGTACAACAGACCTCGCCGAGAAGGGCAGGGATGAGACATGGAAAAGCAAATGTCCGCAAAGGAGCTTGGCTCAAGTTGTCTTTCCAGTGCTTCCTCCCCAGGGAAAATCGGAGGCAACAGGTAGTTGGCAGAGCTGTCCCATGGCAGCAGCGAGGCTCCTCAGAGCTGCGGCCGACGGCGGCCATGTCGCAGCACGGGCACACGCAGCCATGGGCACCGCCGCTGCCCCCCGGGCCGCGGAGGGAGGAGGCAGGGGAAAACCCAGCCTGCCGGGTGGTAAGTGGGGATACACAGCACTGACTGCCAGCGGGGACGAGTTTTCACTGCAGTTTTCACCCAGTTTTCACTATCCTTATGTATGGTCACAAATTCATTGCACAGACAGCAGGCAGGTATCCACAGCAACCCACGTGCACCTCAAGGCCCACCTCGCTGAAGTGGACTTGGAGGATTTAGTGGAGCAGCGGGACACACTGGAAGCCCTGCTGCATTCCTAGAGATGGATTCTGCCCGGGTGCATCACAGCTGGCTCATACACTCACTGCTGCTACAGTCAAACCTTGGAGACCTCCACGCACTCCTCCTCGCCCATGCGATGAGCTGTGCTCCTCTGCAGTCCCTGGGCAAGGCAGGTGCAGGGATTTCTCTCTGCAGCCTCAATCTGTGGCTCGTAACTGGGGGAGTCCCTTCTGATCTCATGTTCCTATAGGTTTGGGAGACCAATCCTGGTTCGTTCCCATATCAAAATAAGCACAGGGGCTGCACGACCCAGAAGCCCTGCTGCAGTCACCCCTGGCTGGCGGCTCCGCGCAACGCTGTGCCATGTCGGCGCTGGGCAGCTTCCCGTTCTCCCTATGGACACGGATGTGCTAAGCGATGCTTTGCACCCCCGCGCACCGGCTGCATGGCCTGTGCTCTGCAGTGCCCAAAAAACAACGGTCGGGCTCACTCGCCCGGCTGAAATTGGCCTCCTACACCCCACATTCCTGAATTCCTAGACTTGTACAGCAGTGCGTCAGCTCCCAAGCAGTGGGAGTGCGACGCCAAACTTTTAACAGATTGGGGTTTATTTTTAAGCAGTGTCAAAATAAGTCAAAACAAAACAATGCCCCTGGCCCCCCTCTTCCCCACATGCACCGAACAGAGGAATTAAATCAACACGTGGATGCAACAAGCGCAGCTGAACAGTGGCACCTCGACACTGAGCACCATGGGGCTCAGCAGGCAGTGTCCCAGCCCACACTGCTACACGTTTGGGAAATTCCTGGAGGAGAAGTGCGGAGGAGGCGGCCGCTGCAGGGCTGCTGGGGCGGTGAAGCGCCTCCTGCACCAGGATCGCGGTAAATGGGAGAACTGGAGACGTGGGGAACACGCTGCTGCCCTGGGCAAGCAGGAAAGGCACGAGGCAGAGCCAGGATCCTTCCCAGAGATCCAGGTGCCCAGTGCCCCGTCCCGCCAGCCCACGTGCATGGCAGCTTGGGGTGCCCGTGTGCTCCAGCGTGGGGAGCCTAACAGGCACCGAGCGCTCCAGATCACAGGGATTTAGGGTTTTTTTGATGTCTTTCACCCTGTCACCTGCCTGGAGGTAACAGCCTCGCTGAGCACCCAGTGGGCGATTGCTGCAGCTGGGGTGACGAATGTCCCACCTGGGTCCCTGCACCAGCACACCCAGGCTGGGTACGTGCCGGGAGGAGGAACAAGGCCCTCGGGGACATCACAGCAGCCGCATCCTTCTTGTCCCGGCCACAGCAGCCTCCCTCGCCCGCAGAGCAGGGAGACCCTACGCTGCTGGCACTGGGGCGGGCGGCCCAAGCTGCCCACAGGAGCGGGGCCGCGGCAGGAGCGAGCAGCTCGGCTGTGATCCAATCCCCGGCGTTTCCCTGGCTCCATCAGCACACAATGGGGCCCATTCTCCGCCGCGATGGCCGATACGGCCGCCCAGCCGGTCCCTGCCCCTCTGGAGACAGAAGCCCTCAGTTGCAGGCAGCCGAGGGAGTAAATCCTCCCCAAGGCCACATCAAGACCTGCCGAAGACCCCGTGCACCTCCCTCCTGGAACACACACTCAAACGCGGTTCGCTGGGGCAGCCTTGGCTTCGCTGTATTGCAAATGATCAGTCTTCAGCCTGAACCAGGCGAGGCTCAAACCTGGGGCTGGTGAGTGCAGAATCAATGTCTCTTTTATACCAGCTGATACTGGAGATTTTCCTGCTGACCAGATACAGCGGTGAGTGTTGCAAGGCAGGATGCTAGGCAGGTACCATAGCGTGCGAGGGGCCCAGCCTTCAAATCCTAGACACTTCTGTGCAATCCCTGCCTAAAGCCAGGCTTCTTTCCCTAGCCAGTCCCAGTAAGCACCAAATCCACTCATTGCTTTTAAAAATAGGATGATTATGTACTTGAACAAATTCTACCCTTCCTGAGGATTTTTGCTAATCCCATCTAACTTCCAGTACTGTCATTATTCTTGTAGTTCGGCCTGTATTGTGATAGCTCATGATAATACAAACCCAAGCCCAAAGGCAAACACCTCCAATAAGAAAAGAGAAATAAATTTCTTTGGAAGAGCCAGGATGGAGGGTGTAGGCCGTATGGAATGCGACTTCCCCTCCATCTCCCTTGCATGGAAAAAGCCCCTCAGCAAGACCTGACGCCGCACACACTGGGCTGTGCTCTGACACGGGCTGCTCGGAGGTCAGTCCCCATCCAAGCTCAGCTGTGCATTCGCTGCAGGACTTTTGAAGGCCTCGGCCCTCCTGTGAAAAGGCAGCATTTTCTCTGCTTTAGCTGCTCCCTTCGGTCGCTCTGGGTCTCTGGTGTCCGTGGCTTTATTTGCGTCTGAAAGACGCAGGAACGTTTCTGCGGGCCTGACGGTACCTGGAACAGCAATATCAGCAGTGCAGGCAGGACATGAATAACCTCCTCATTAAGCTCCTGCCTTGTGCTACTGAGGCACATAAAAAGCCACCAACGTCACATCCCAGCCGCGTACAAAGCTGTCTCCGTGCTACATAAATCATGCATAGCCGCATCATCTGTTACAGATGCACAAAGCTGTAATCACTAATTATGCCGAGGAGTATACCATTACCTACGGGATATGGCTTGTAGAGGCTGCAGTTTAGCAACATACCCATATGGCGTGTTTTTCTAGATTTTATTATTATAGCTCTGATTTTTTCCTCCTATGGTATATGGCAGTTTATACATCTGGAGGAGGGTGCTGGGATTTTCCATTAAATTAACACCAAGGACTTCTGCTTTATCACTCTAGAAAGGAAACAAAGCAACAAATGGGAGCGACACAAGACCCCAGATGAGTAAGTCCCAGATGTCTGATTACACACATGCTTTTCATAGCCTATTTCCAACTTGGAAAGCAATTTGTGCAGCTAAAATTATACCATATCCGCTGATGCTAGGTGACTTCTACTACCCTAGGACAGAGTTGCTGTGAAAAGACTGGAACTTGGATCATGAAGGACTCCATTTTTAAATAAAGTACAAATGGAGGTCAATATAAGTAAACAGCATAGAACCAGCACATGCTCTCCTGTCTTTGAAGAAGCATGAATGCCAAATGATGACTGCCCTAGCAATACTAGCAGTGTAACTAGTCCATTCTGACTATTTAAAAACTGCAGGAAGGGGTAGCAAGGTTCAGTATGGTGGGCTTTGTTCTGCCAAATACACTCCTGGAGGTACATGCATGCACCATCTTTAAATATCAGGGGGAAAAAAAAAAAGAATTTCAGGTTGAAGAGCTTGCCCTTATGGCAAAATTTGCTTTAATGCTTGTCCCTGCCATCTTTCACTCTCTGCTAATGCTAGTTTTGGAGCTATGGTCTGCTCTAAACCTCCACATAATAAGCTGGGAGTCCTCTTCTCTTTCTTGTGCTTGCATTCACCTGGAAAGTTCATTACAAAGGCAAGTGATTTACCAAAGATATCACCTCCAGACTCAAACACAGAGGCTCCAAACAATCAGGAAAGAGAAAGAAGTTATGTCCACGCAAATAACTGAATGGGCTTCCAGATTCCCCAACGCGCCCTTCCACGTCTCATGTCTAGCACTCTTAAAGCCCGAGCCCCAGCCTGCGGGAATACTGGACCAGGGCTTGTGTGCGCAGTCGTGGCACTGCACAGCACACCACATGGCCCTAGGAGGTAGCCAAGACTGAAGTCCAGGCTGGAACATCTCTAATCATTCCCTCTCCACATGAAAGTCAGTCCCAGAAGCTACACTCACACACATAAGCCATTTAATCATCAGCTACCTCCCAGCTAACCTTATAAATGACCCAGAGTCGCTGTTTCACTTTCAGCGCTCTGCCGATCCTCTTCAGATTACTTAGTTCTGGCTCTATAGCTACTTGCACTTATTTTCTCCTTATCCACCCATTCAAAGCACGACCTAAGAAAGCAAAGGCTGCCCTCTTCCAAAACTACAGGCAGAGCTATACATCTCTGATGTTCATTTGCTGCTCCACGTTCATTCTCATTACACCGGCATATAAATCTTGGGAGAGTTACTGGGGAAATCAGGTGCAGACATTTCCTGGAGTGCCCAATAAAGGGAGACCATGTCTCTGATACCGATATATTGCCTGTGAAGTGAGAAAACAACACAGAAAATGAGTCTAACACATACAGGCAGGGACAGAGTGGCAGGATGCATTTTATACGGATAGAGTTGAAAACTCTTCAGGACTAATGGCTTAAAATGGCTCAGGAAGCTGACAGAGTACAACGGATGGGACTTTTTTCTTCCTCCTCTGTGGAGACAGCATTGATTGACTGGGCTTGGAGCTAGCACAAAGCTGAAACTGGCACAGAAAATTGCCTATAGTGCAGATAGCCTGAACACCCAATGATCTCCATGGTATAAATGCAATTTTAGCACTTTTAAAAATAGAAAGCAAGCTTGAGAGCTGTGTGGTATAACCCGTGACCCCTCAAAAATAAATTGCAGCCTTCTCCATGGCCCATATGTTCTCTGAGCCTGAACTCTCGAAGGTACAACTGAAAATAGCCAAGGCCAAAGTAAGGGAGTTGAACCACCCTGGTGCTGACTACCAAGAGTTTCTCACGGGAGGGGAGCTATGGGGCTTTGAGATGTACAAGCACACTGCACATTCCCAAGGGTTAGATATGTTGAACCGAGAACACGACAGACACCTAACCCCAAAGACATGATCCCTGCTCCTGCCACGTGGCCGCTGGCTCCGCGTCCTTCAGGCCATTCAGGGCGATCTCCCACCTCTGCTGCCCGGCGTGCGGCGCAGGGACACTGGTACCGCTTCACAGAGGCTCAGGACACTAAGGCAGCGCTCGTGCAAGCCCTGGCAGCGGAGCACAGATCCTGCAAAATCTGCCCTAACATCTTGTGCGTATCTCACCTGCTGACATCTCACAAGCAAACATGAAGTAAAATGTAAGGGAGGAAACATGTTTTTCTCTTCTTCCACCCACTCCCCAAATTTGAAACAAACGAGAGAGAGAAACAGCTATTCTGGGCGATAAACAGACACAGCAGCGCCTTCCTCACACCGAGTCCCATTGCACAGGCAGGTGCACGCACCTGAGCGCACACACAGGCCCGGCCTGACTCATGCGAGCTGGCCAGGAGCCCAACGCTGTCCCTGCTCGGCCGTCCCTGCTCGTTGCTCCGCCTGCCCGTTGCAGGGCGCGCGCAGGTCCCGCTCGGACCGTCACGCACCCTCCAGCGGCTCGAGGCCGGAGTGCAGCAGTTGCGCGAGCTGATTTATTAGCCTCACCCTGCAGTTCCCCTCCGAGGTTGGGGGTGGCGGGACAGACTCGTTTGATGACCTGCCTCCGGGGCTCGGCAAATGAGATTCATTAGGATATGCAAAAAGCTGAGAGCAGCCCTGTCTTTGTGTCTGAGCCTCTGAGCTCTGCTGATCTGATAAGAGCGCATTGCTCTAACATGTCTGCAGAGGAAGATCTAAAGCTTTCTTCTTCCCAAGCATTCCCAGATAGGCATTGCAACTACAAGACAAATAGGTCGGAATAAATAACAGCCCCCTCATTTCCCCCAGCGTGCGAGTTGGGATGGCTTAAGTCAAGTGTTAATAAGAAACAAAGCTGCTGTAACAAAATGTCCTGATGCACCACGAGGAATAGGGAGCGTAATAGCATCTTTCACATAAACCTTTCACTAAGAGCTTGTCATTACCCAGGCAGAAGAGAGAGCATTTGCATAGGGAAGCAGAGGAAAAGCAGCTTGAAAGAAGCGAACCAAAAGGGGAGTCATCAAGTCACCAAATTGTTGCATAAAATAATACAGAAGTATATTGTGCTTAAGTGCGGTGCTTCTGCAGCAGCACAATGAGCAAAGTGAAAACACCGTAGTACCTAGACGGAGAGATGGATCAGATTGGACATAAGCCAACCTGTGCTCTCTGAGGGTATTAAATATAGCCCTGCAGCACAACGGGATGATGGAGAAAGGAAATCCATGCTAGCGCATACATTGATTGTGAGCTCCTTGTGCCAGGCCATGGGATTTTTGTCAGGAAGTGCCGTGCAGGGAGCTGGCAGCCAGCAACCCCCAGCGGCAGCTGGGTGACCCTAACGCCATTGGGAAGAGAGGTGCTGAAAACCCCACGGCGGCTCCGTGGCTCTTCGGGCAAGACATTTTGGCCCTTTTGCTGGAGGGATTCAAAACACGCCGCAAGCCAGCGCGGATCGCACGTTGCAAAAAGCAGCTTGCTCACTTCAACCAGGACAGGGGAGGGTGGCGGGGAGAGAACAGGAGCTGGAAAATCTAAATTTAGCAGCACCACTTAGGCTGTTCACTTCGGCGCTGTTCCCTGGCCCAACCAATGCAGCCGGCTCCCTTGCTCATTTGTTCCTACCTAGCGCTGGATTTTCAGTAGCAACCATCACCATGGCATCACGGCACGGCTTCTGCTCAGCTATTTTGCCAATCCCTGTGGGTTTTCTGAAACATTCATGACATTTTAGGTGTGCTGAAGGGGCAGGTGGGCGGGAGGGAGGCTCTCTTAAAGCACCAGCTCCTGGAATCAGGAGAGACAAATGCATCACCACTTTTAAAAAATACATGTATAGCCCTCCTTCTTGCAGAGCGCATTGGTTTGGGTGGAGAGGAGGAAGCTCTCACGCTCTTTTTCCTGACTTCTGGGGGGAAGGAGAAGGGCTGAGTCATAACATTTGAGCACTTGGAATAGGCAGCAGCAAGATGGTTTCGCTTCCTGCTTCCAACTGTCACGACTTCGGAGTTGCAAACAGCAAGAGGGAATATTTAACATGCAAGTTTCTTCTTGACTATTCAGCAACATCAGCTGCACGAGGGCCACAGGGGCCCAGACTTCCTCGGCTTATCCCACTCTTTGCGCCTCCCCTGCTGCCCCATGCCCTGGAATGGCACCCAGGGGCCCAACCCCTCACAAGGATCCTCTGCCTGGCAAAACTGTGTCAGCGCTTTGGGGACTTTTGCTCTATTTTTAATCAGGTCTATCCTTCCTTGGCATCTTCGCCCTGCTGGCTCCTACACTCCTGCTATTCCAGCACGTGTCTACAGGGTGCTCGTGCCCATGCCAGGATGCAAGAACCCATGGTAAGGGTGGCTCTGTACAAGGTGCACTCGCAGCCAGAGCTCCCTCCTCTCTGCTCTCCTCCCATGCGATCCACGTGTGCCGTTCAGTCCCTCCTTATCACGGCCTTGCAGTATCACATCTTGGCTCCGTATTTAGTCTTCCCGAGGCCTGAAAGGGCAGCTTCTCCTTGACTTTATCAGCCCAAGCAGGAGACACTGCTCCAGGGAGGGCCAGCACGCTTCTCTGAGGTGGCTTCTGTGTCTTGATCAAGCCAGTGCGCTTGTATTTAAGGACTGATACAAAATGCTTCCCTTACATAAAATTTTGGGGAGAAAACAGGCCACCAGAGAAGGGGGATGGATTGGATAAGCAAAGAGGGGTCCAGGGTTGTTCAACAGAAGGGGAGGCAGCCGTGGTGCCAGCAGAGACCCGGGAGCAGAGAACCGTGGAGCACAAAATTAACACACTGGCTCATCAGGAAATGGTAATGTGGGCAAGGCGGGGAATTGCTTCATATGGGCAAACAATCTGTGCGGAATGGATAAGCGCAATCAAAACCTGGTGCAAATCTGGCCACATTTCTCTGAAATCTGCCCTCTATCCTCTGTCTGAGGTCTGGGGCAGAAAATGCAAAGCCCTGAGTAAGGTGATAAAGCTTCATGCCAAAAGAATTAGCAAAACATTCTGCTGAAATGAAGCAAAATGAAGGCTTCAAAGAGAGGGTTTCTATAAACAACTAATCAACTGCCACAGAGATCTCTGCCCCAGGAGGGGAGTCTTGCAACTTGGAATAAATGGCTTTGGTTTGCACCTCCAAGTCAACATGCAGCCGGGAGCCGAACAGGCGCAGAGTGCCCGTATTCCCCACTTCTTTTTTCTTTTTGTCATTAAATGCCCCAGCAGCACTTTTCAAAGCAGGAACGCTTGGGTGACTGTAGCCTGCCAAACCCTCACTTGTCTTTTCTCCCCTGCTTCGTCTGATTCGATCCGACTGTTCCTTCAAGTGGAAAAGGCTGAGCTACCTCCCTCGGCCGTGCCACGGGTCCGAGCACTGAAGTGCCTCAGCACAGGAGTCTGCGCCAGGTAAAGGGACACCAGCACCACAGGATGGCGAGGTCGGGCTCAAGGAGCAGATCCTGCCTGGGGGCAAGGCTGATGTCTTCACCATATCACAGGGATGAAGGCTACATCTGCCTGTTTTAATGAAAAGGCAACCATCAAGGTTAAACATTTTCCTAAAAACTCTGGGAAGTTCCTTATTTTCATGAGCTGCATATCTATCCCCAAACATTAAATCGTTTAAAAGCAAAGAATTCAGTGTTTGAAAAAACATAAGCTTACTACAACTTATTTTGCTTTAGAACAGTTCTCCCAAAACCAAACGTCATCTGCTAATGAACTAATTTCCACTACAAATGCTGGCTCCGCTTTCATCTGCCGGCCTCTCCAGGAATTTAACCAAGTGCTTGATCTCCTCGACCTCTCTCTCTTCCTCTGTCACTCCCCACTGCTCCGGCACGTTCCTTCTAATGGAGAGACACAGCCTGGGACCTTCACGTCACACATGGTCAGTGCTACGCGGGGGCCAGTCCCTTTGCAGTGACACTCCTGCTTCCTGCTGCAGGGCTCCAGCAGAGCTGGTCCCGTCCATCCGCAGGGAGCTGCCATGCGAACCCCAGAGCTGCAGGGTGGGAAGGAAGGAGGCCTTGGGGGTCATCAGCAATGGGATGCAACTGGGATGGGGAGAGGAGCACTGTTTTGCCTCAGTCTTAAGGAGGTTGTAAATTAAAACAGTTGTGAATGAGAATAATCTGCACCAGCAGATCTGCCTTTCTGAAGGATCTTGGCCTTCACAACTTGTACTTAGCCCTGTTAGTGCCTCCTACAGACATGTCCAAGAGCTTCAGGAATGGATTTGCTAGGCTAAGCCACAGCAAGGCTTCTCTGTCCTCAATTCAGTCCATGGAATCAACATACTACACTGCTAATTTACAAAACATTTAGGGGATAAAGCAGGTTAGAGAGGTGTTATGGCAGTGAGGGAAGTCAGCTCCGCCTATCACAAACCAGGTCCTGAATCTACTACCTTTGCTTTTACATTCCCACTTGGAGGAGTGGCTGATCCAACATAACCGGCGTCTTACAGTCAGAGAGACTCTAAGGTCAATGTCTCAGATGAGCAATTGCTCGATATCCTGCTAGGAGACTCCAGGCCATGGCCACTGGCACGGAAACACGTGCAGAGCTTTCAGGAAGAAGGCCAGAACAACATTAAAAAGTGGAAGGACTGGGGAGGTTGTGAAATAAGAGGACTCAAAGAAACCATGGCAGAAACCTGAGGCATGGCAGTGTGTAAGCGTGCTTGTTCAAGAAGACCTAAGAAAGATCATATGGAGAGAAAGAGAAAACTGTTTCTGAAATGATTCTTTGAAATGGTATTAACAGCAGTGAAATGGTAAGTGACAAGCTACAGCCCGGATGTCATTAAAAGGAAGGAGTTCAGCTGCAGGATATGTCTGCAGATCTACCGCAGCGCTGCTTTCCGAGTCAAGGCGTACACAGACCACTACAAGGAGAGGTTGAATTGGTACGTTACAAATGCAGAAGTAACCCTAAAAATATTAAAAGTGCATCGCTCCTTACACAGTGTTCGGGCTGGTAAACAAATGTCTCCTTTTAATCTAGGAAGAGTTCAGAATTACACAGATGGTTTAAAACATATCTATAGTAGTGGTAGTAATTTAGAAACCTCTCTGGGGGGAAAAAAAAAAAAGGTTTTAGCCTTCTTTTTAATGGCAGTGAGCTGGATTTTAAGGTGGAGTGAGTTTATTTCTGTCGTGGCTGCCACAGAGAAAGCTCCATCACCCACAGATACTGCCAGATGGTGAGCCGTGCCCAAATCCATCAAGCAGAGGCTTAAAGAAGAGGTTCAAAATATAACTGGGGCTGGTTCCTTGGGAAACACAAAATGACTAGGCTGAGTTAAGTTGAAGCTATCGCTCAAGAGCCAGCCAATGGAAACAAAAACACAGGAGGTTGGAGGTAACCATCACAGCACAAATCCATGGGCTCCCACCATGCTCCAGATAGCTCTGCAAACAGTAGACCCCTCCGCAAGGGGCCTGGTGCTGCTGTCCCAAACAATGCGCAGAGGCATGTAGAAATCTCTAGGTTGGATTTCATAACTTTTTAGGATAAATCTAAAGCCCAGACTGGAAGAGTTAAACGGCCTTTGGTAACAGCAAACACTAAGCAGGGTATCCAGCTCAGAGGAATGTTTTGGCAGCAGTTTCTGAGCAATCACTCTGGTCACATGCACGGACAGGACTCAGGGGTAAGAGTTCAGTGACTTTTTTGCCTATGGAACAAAGGCTGACATATAGTTAGGAAAACAGATGCATCCAGTGACATGGATGACCTAGGGATAACTTTATAGAAAACTGTTACCTTGCTGATATATCATTACATGGCTCAACAGAGCTGATAACCCTTTGACTGCAGTGCGGTTGCAGAGGGCATAAAATTTTCTGGAGATGGTCGGGGGAAGTCTCGATGCGCCATATGGTCTCTGCTGGCCCCTGTGCCGTTCGCGGGCTCGTGTTCTCATGTGACACCATTAACAAGTCACATGCAGCAGAAAGCAATTTTATGGCCAGATCCTTCTCTTAGAAGCTATGATGACTAAACTAGCTAATCAAATCAGCATAAATTTGCAAACACCGTTTCAGCAGCTGGGACCGTAAATATCAGCGGCAGAATGCGAGTAATCCGGAGCGCAGGATGACTTGAGTAATGGGTTCCCAATGGGCGGTGGAGCCATCAGCCGCTGCCTGGCAACTCGGGGAAGGGGGGTCTGATGCTGATGAGCCGGAGCAGCAGATGCAGTTATCACGGCAAGGCAGCGAGAGTGCACGTACCGAAACGCACACGTGCATTTACTGAGACAAGTAATTGCAGTGGATGCCCTGCTCTTTCCCTGTCGCCTCCCAAGTATCGGCACACATGCCCGTTTCGTGTGGAGGGACGTGAGGGGTGTTTTAGCATTCCCGAAGTGACTCATTTGGCATTTTCCAGGGACCTGCCCCACCACACACATACCATTTTGTCAACAAGCCATAAAAATAATCAGCTGAGGTGAAATTCACTGAGAATACAGACACCAGAGCTAAATTTGTTTTTAATTTGTGCCAGCTTTTGCTAATGAGAGCCAGGATGGAGGGATCCCAGGGCTAACAAAAGGAAAGGAAAAAAAAGCTGCCAAAATTAACAGTACAAGACAGCCTTAACCTCCCCTCTGGTGAGGACTGGCCATGCACGCGGTCCCAGAGCAGATGGAGCGGGCCTGGCCGGAGCGGAAGAACCATCCCGGGAACCGCTCTGGCAGGAGCCCCTAGGGAGAGGGAGGCTGGAAACGCAGCCAGCTTCTCCCTAGCAAAGCTCTTTAGTGAGGGAAGCAGCTTTGGCAGCTCAGGAAAATGAACATACCTCCCTGCACCTGCCAGCGGGAATCTGGCTCAGCCATGTGTGCTTGAAGAAAACATGGGGAAAAGACCAACCATGATGTGCTGAAGGCTTTTGGTAGGCTGCTAAAAATGCTTAGCTAATAGGAAATAAATCCTAGCCTCATTATGATATCCACCATACTTTGGGTCAAGAAATTTCAATGACAGGCTACAAGACAGGAGAAACGTTGCCTTGCGTCCTGTGTTGCACTGCACTGCTTAGAGATAACCCGTTTTTGCTGGAGTTGTCAAAACCTGGAGTGGAAAAGGGCTAACAGTGGGTGTATCTACAAGGCTGGCATTGCAGGGAACATGCATCTTTACTAGTTTTAGTCTAGCAAAGTTGGGGAGCTGCAGTAGTAGAGAAGCCACATGAACCAGTATAAGTCAGAGCATGGGGAGGCCTGGGCTTAAGCTGTAAGATCTACATCTGTGTTTCTCCAGAGCATAGATAGAGATCCTCTGATACACAGGATCATCTCACTCAGATGAATCCACTCTGAAAATATACACTCAGACCTTAATGCAAGGAAGCAGACCCGTCTTAAGCCAGACCTATCACTAGTAACCAGATTCTCCTTAAGTACTACATCCCAGCTGGAATTCTGGCCACTAAAGCCAGGATGGAGAATTGCTGGCAGAACCAACACAAACTCTGGCATACAGTGTTAAAGCCTTTTGTTCAAGGTTCAGAAAATTCCATCTCTCTCTCCTCAGCATGTTTCACTGCAGCACCCGCATCCGCATGTCTGCACTGTGACTGCAGCCAGCGCCGGGAAGTGCCAGCTACTACAGAATACTGTTCTCGTGCTATTCCTGGTCTGATCTGAAACAAAAAGTCCTGGAAATCTTGGAAGAACATCTGTTCTCATGCAGTATCCAACCCCAGCCTCCCAGAGCCACAAGCTCTGGGGATTTTCATGAAGAAGCAAGGAAACATCCCAATTGGGAGCTGCCCAGCTGCTGGCAGGGTCTGCAGGGCTTCACTGCACACCCTCTGTGACCCTCTGCACACAAGATCATCTCATTCTGCAGGGCTTCAGGGGGAGTATGAACGAGCTGCCATTCCCACATACAGCTTTTCCTAAACAACATAAAGGTAAGAAAGTGGTCCCTAGTACTGGGAATACCTAAGCTAATTTTTAATGTATGTATTTGGGAAGAGCAAAAATGGTTCTTATTTATTTCCAAACCATCTTCCACCCTAGCAGCTGTGCGAGCAAACCACAGCTCCCATGTGACGGGCTCATTCCCAGACACCAGCCGGCAGGTCCAGCTACAAAACATTCCTTTGGCCGTCGGTGCCTTCAGGCAGGGCACGACTCGCAGCAAGTCCACCCACAACAAGCAGCGAGTCCGCAAGGAAAATCCCTGCCACGTGAACCTTTCCCCATCTGGGAGATGTGGAGAGCAGCCCCTGGGGCTGTTCCTGGACCCACAGCAGGAAGGCTGGATTCCCTTCCACCTGGACATCACCTGCCCAAGGCACTTGCCCTTGGAGTCCTCCTCTGCCCTAAGCCTGATGTCCAGGCAACATGTGCGGGGACGGGACTTGCTGGAGGAACTGTTTGGGGTCTCTGTATCGCCACACTGCTGCAGAGACATAGGGTCTGTGATAGCAATTTGTGGTACAGCCTAACAGCTTAAATAGAGATGACAAAGAAAGATAAAACCTACTGTTGTTTCTGCTACAGAGAG
>JAUBNY010000886.1:803556-822091 GCA_032275445.1 Crypturellus soui
GAGAAGGAGACTCCACAACCTCTCTGGGCAGCCTGTGCCAGTGCTCTGTCACCCTCACCGTCAAGAAGTTCTTCCTTGATCTGCACAAAAGGCTCCCCAGTCAGAAACTACAGCCACGTTAGGGCTGATACTGCTACATTAACTAGCCAGGAGTTTATTTGCAGCTTTTCTCATGCAAACAGTTGAGAAGAACAAAGCTGACAGTCCCTCCACGGCACAAACTCAAAAGACTAAAGATACGTCTGGCTCCATGTGGCATGGGTGGCACTGCGTGCACGTGTCTCCCTGTGTGCTCTGCAGTACAGAGACAGGAGCTCTGAATTTTCCTGGTAGATGTTCTCTGTCTTTTTTCATATTCCAAATATTTTAATGGTTAATTAATGGTTAATTAATGGTTAATCCAAGTATCTAACCCCATAGGATGTCTTAGGTAGTTTGTGAAGTGCATATGAGTCACACAATGTATAATGGGGCAGTAGAGATTGCATTTGTACAATGTACAGTGCTTTGGTATAAATTAGTATTTACATAATCTATAAATATGCTTTTTTATATTTATATGAGGCCTTCACAACACGTGACATACAGCTACTTTTAGAGGAGAGAATACAGCAGGCTGCACAGAGGTAAACTGAAATTCTTGACAAGGTCACCAGGACCCTAGTCTTACTCTTAAAAAAAAAAAAAAAAGAAAAAGAAGAAAAGAAAAAGGATCTGTACTGGCAACAGCTTTAATCAGAAAACACTCCTTATTCAAAGAAAAGCCACATGAAAGGCGTCATAGTGGCAATGAACCTACATAAATTTCAACTATACTGTTAGATGTCTTGATTCTGAAGCTCATCCATAAAACAGAAAAAAAATACGTGGGCACCATGTAAAAAAAATGTATAAGGAGAACTCCGGAAAAGGCATTCAATGCCCAGGCCTAGGTTTGAAGTGTCTACAATCTGCTGCTCCTGCAGCCCGCGACCTTTCACGTATCCCCTGGGAACACTGAGAGCCCAATGTCTCCTGCCCCCACAGCGGCAGCGGCAGCAGCTGCTCCCCGAGACATCTGCCCCGTGCCCCGGCGCTCCCCGGTCACCCCCACGTGCAGCGAGGGTCGCACCCTGCCATGGCCAAGGAGCACTTCTTCACGCTGATGCTTTGGACAGATTCACCGCGAACCCTGCAGCGGTTCGTGGACCTTCTTCAAGCCATAAGGACTGAAGGGAAGGTTCTCCAAATACTGCTGCCTTTAATGAAACTTACATTCAGCAAAACAAACTATGGCAGAGCCACCCTCATCCAGGGTGAATCCCTGCAATGCTCCCTGCACCCACATTGTATGTGTAAGGGCATCAAGTGCAACTTTTGAGGACCGATACGGAAGGAAATTATGTGGTTTTGAATCAGGATCAAATATGAATGTTTCCTCAATCCAAGGCACACGAAGTGACTTTTAGATGCTGAGTCTCATCTACCACCCTAGGAGTCCACAGCCAGCATTGCCAGGCCTTGCTATGCACTGGCTTGGGAATTCACCGTATTTCCTCAGCTCCCAACGAAAGCAAGGAGCCCGCTGACATCCCGTTTTAGAGGACAACACAACAAACTCCATTAAAATGGAATCTAGGATGGCAGGGGACAAGCTGAAAAGCCATTATATAGTCTGGCAGCAAAGGAGCAGAGCTCAAAAAAAAAAAAAAAAAAGCATTAAAGCATATGCAGCCACGGCGAGGACACCTGAAGTTTGCACATATGGTTGCTCCGCCGGGACAGGCCTGTCTGCTGCGGGCATGCAAATGAAAGCGTTTGCATCTCATTACGGAGCCTGGGAGACATCCGTCAGGGCTGGGATGAGGGGCTGAGATTCCCACCATGCTCGACCGGGGTGACAGTTTGGCAGCATCAGCAGTCGGACTGGCCGTTGTCCTTCCCAGATGTCGCTGTGCTAAGGGCGAGGAGGAGTGGATTTTGCAGGACAAAGCTGTCTCGGTCTGTGGCACACAGCCAGAGCTCCCAAGGTCAACTCTCCGTATACCGTAGGGTGTCCTTAGAATTCCTCCTGAGCAGCTTTGGCATTTTTGGTTGCAGCAAGGGTAGGAGGGAAGGTGGGGAGCGTCCCTGCAAGAGGGTAAATTCTCCAAGTCTGCAAGACCCAGAGGCCACACGGCCTGAGCGAGCTGCGCTGGGGCTGCCCAGGGGTCTGTGCCCGGAGGGCTGCTGTGGGCCAGTCACTTCACACTCAATAAGGGAGAAAATGTCACGCTAACAGTCTCACTTCTCCCACTCTTGCCATAACACCATTCATCTCCGCTGCTCCTGCTTCAGGTGCAGCAGGATAGGGGTGCAGGTGCAAAACTCCACCTGAGGAAACCTTGGAAAAGTCTTAACATAGTTCCTTAGTAAGAGCTAAATCTTGTCTCACTTGTACCTGTGTCAATCTGGAATAAGTACATTGAAGTCAGGGTGCTAGCAGCATTATAGAATAACTGTCAAGTGACCATTAGAAAACCTTTAAAGTATTCAGAATTAATAGCACTTAAGATTTATGCTGGTGCAAATGAAACCAGAATCTGGCTCAATTTCTTTATGCAGAGGACAGATGAGGATTGAAAGAGGCTCTGCACAGCTCTACAGCTCCTGGCTGTGACGTTCCCTATTTACAGTTTTGGGAGGAATGGACAGTGCTCCAAGTGGTGGCTTTCCACTTGGATCGCACCTTGGGATGCACGGACCCCGGAATCCCACCCTCTCCCAGCGCCACACGTGTAACCCCTGAGTGCTGCATTACCATTTACTATTTTACTATTACCATACTATATAATAGTGTTACTATTTGCACATTTCAAACACTGCATTAAGTGTTTCCCCATAGGTGCTACTGCCTGTTCTGCTCTTGCCCTCGACAAAATCACGTCCTGCTCCCATGTCTTCTTTTAACGCTCAGCCAGTCTCTGTCTCGGGCTACAGTGACATGACTTTCTGAGCACTAAAACACCCAGGAACGCTGACCTTGAAACACGGGCTGGATTTTCACGATTGGAAATAATAGTATGCAGAGAATCCTAAAGCAAACAGCATCTTATTATTTGGGAGAGAAAAGCATTAGTGAAAAACAGTTTAAAATGCGAATTGGCTTTCTAACACCGCGTACCTTTGAACCGGCATGTCCTCACCTTCAAAAGCTGCCCTCCCCCCAACTTAAACAGGGACTGACAGCCCCGACGTGCCAACATAGATCGAACGCTTGATTTTAATCACACCTCAAGCCTCCCCATCCCCAAAGCTTTGCAAGACAAAGCAGCTAAGAGAAAACAGAGATGCAGAACCCCAGCACAAGGGAAAAAATTGTGCTCCAATTCTGAAGCTCTCAGGAAAGAGAACTCAAGAGGCAGAGGCAAGGCAAAAAGGGAAAACGTTAAGTGACGGAGCTTGAAAAGAGCTGGAGAAGTGACACGGTGGGGAGAAGCAGGAACAATTTGCAAAATGGATTAAGCTGTAGGAGCCGAACACATTAGAGGCGAAGTCTTGGGGCAGAGGGAGGGCACTCAAGGACACTGCAGCAGGACGCGCAGGCGGCGCTGAACTTTCTGTTCCCGGCTGCCTGTTTGGGAGCGCGTGCCGGGGGCTGCCTCTCCCGGGAGCTCAACGGCCGGACGGGGCTGCGGAGCTCCTCAGCGCCTGTGTTGCAGCGTGACGGCGGCGCATAGGCATGTTGTGACGCAGCATCTTTATTCGGCACGGAGAAGTCACACTGGGGCAAAGGGATGGGATTTACAGCCTTCACAGCCCTGGGGACCCTTCGTATCCCACAACGGTAGCAATTTAGCATAAACGAAATTCAGCTGCTTCCTGCTGCAGAGCAGCAGCCGTTTGCGCAGAGCTACTCCTGGCACCGCTCCGCTCTGCCCCGCTCCCCTGAGCTGGGATTTGAACCCGCTCAGCACACAGTAAATAGCCAAAAAGAGAAGCAGCCTCATACGCTTTGCCCAAATCTGTTCAGGGAGCCCAAGGGCCATTACAAAAGTTAGTAAATATTAACAAGCCGCCCTGCAAGGCAGCACATTCTGTTCACTGCGTCACAGCGAGGTGCCTTCTGCGGCCACCCTCGAGACACGGGGCCGTGCTGGGCGAGCGGGGCCAGCCCTGCCAGGGCCGCACGTGGCGCCACGGGCGCACACCTGCCCGCGTGCCCCTCCGTATCCGGCTGTTAATACGGCCCGTGCTGTCGGGCCTGGGAAGGAGAGGGAAAGCGGAGGTGGAGCAGGTGTCTGGTGGAAGTGGAACAGGCCCTGGTTACCCCTGTGCTCCTGCAGATCTACCTGAGCCCTTGCCCCAGCCTTAAGAAGTGTCAAGGAGAGGCTTAAAAATGTGCCCTGGAGGCCTGTAAGATCCATCTGTTCCTGAATAAAAGACCTGCAAGCAGTTTGCCTCCCACCAACCCCAGCAAGGGGGTGTCCACTCCGGTTAACCTCATGCGGCAGCATTTTAGCAGAGGGAGCCGCTGGCACTGCGGACCCGGCAGGGGTGTCAAGACACCCATGCGTGGGGTGCCATGGCCCCACGGCCACCCAACCCCGGCACAGCCCTCGGAGGCCTCTGCCTGTCACCTGCTGCCCCCAAACGCTGCAGGAGGTGAAACCCCATCCCAGCGCTTCTCTGCAAGCCGTTTGCTGCGGGCAAGGCGCCCTGCGTCTTCGGAAAGGGCATTCAGCAGCCGCGATCCGAGCTCAGAGGGACAGGGAAGAGGCCGACCCTGCTCTGTGGGCACGGCTGTCAGCCCACAGGAGGCACGAGGGCATTCTGCACTATGGATGCCAGCGTGTCCAAGACCCTCTGTCCCACCAGAGGCACCGAGGGCTGCATCTCCTCCCGGGTACAACCGCAAATCCTGCAGACGGGACTCGGCCCCTTCTCCCCATGCACAGCTTCCCATCCATCATCAAACCCGGCCCCTTGGCCCGGCCAAACTGACTTCACCTAAGTGATAAATCTACAAGCCAGGCCGAGAAAGTGTTGGCCTTAGCAGAAGGATTTTGAGTGCACCACACTCAAGTCCATCTAGAACATCTCATGGGCACGCTCGTGGTAATTATTATGTAAGAAATAGTTTAATAAGAGATTAAGGTCCTGCATTTTTCATGCTGCATAGACAAATAGTGCACAAGGCAAAGTAAGGAAAGAGGAGCCTTACAAGTGTCTCATGTCCACACACATGACTGCGGCTGCTTAAACAGGATAACACAAACCCGGAGCCCGTATTCCCCGTACACTCAGTTCTCCCACTGTCCTCTCCACGCAAGGCGTGCAGCATTGGGCACCGTCGCGCAGAGGCACAGGCTGGTGTTCCTGCCAGAGCTATCTGCCCAGGAGGAAGCCCTTGAAAGGCTCAGGCTGAAATCTTTTTTTTTTTTTCTGTAATGTAGCAAATAACGTTGCTTATGAAAGCTAAGCTGCACAGGCGGCTCTGTTTTTGTAGGGTTGCTAGGAAGCACTGGTTACTATTATTGATTTTTTCTACGGGCCTCTGAACTGCTTATCAAAACAAGTTATTCCACGAGCACCAGAAGTAATGAAGCCTGGTTTCCTACGGCTTTGTCTCCTTTGTCCCTACACTCTTTCCCCAGCACGATGCCAAAGGCCAGGATCTCCCTCCTGCATTTTTGGTCCGCTTGGCAGAGCGAGAGGGAGCAGAAGCTATCGCTGGGTCACAACCATAAACTTGTTTATTTATTGGCTGCCTGGGAGCTGCAAACAGTGTCGGATTGCTAAATTCTGCCTATTTTGCTCTCACTGGGGGACTAATTTTGGACCCTCTCTTCTCTCCAGTCATCAGTTTTTATAACATTTGTAGGAACTTCATTCTCTTCGTGATTTGATGAGTTTAGCTGAAATTTGGCCAAAAGGATTTTCTGAGGGGAAAAGCAGTAGATAGGCAGGCAGGAAGACAGGCAAGCAGCACAAGCTCAAAATCAGGCTAAAAGTGCATATAATAAGGAACTATCTAAATGTCGCAACTAAATACACAGGGAAAAATATCTCATTAAGTCCCAGGGAGTCATTACCAGATTTGTAGCTGTATCTGATAATGACTCTTCTGACACAGACTATTTAATGAACACACCTAGGACCTGGCACCTGTGTGACTGTCAGAGCACTGACGTGATGAATATTCACATCAGGATGTTGCAAGTTAAATGACACAAATACCATTAAAATGCTGGGGTCCAGAGTGCAAAAGCAAACAGAGGAGCCCTGAGAAATCCAAGCCGTGAAGCCGGACACTTCTTAATGGCAGCTTTGCGCCTCTTCTGCAAGACAGCAGTTAGTGGCCTTTCCTTTCTCCAGTTTGGGGTTTAAAAGGGATGTTGGGGGAATTTTCCCACAGCACGAGCAGAGTGGGGGGAATGTAGGCGTGAAGCACCTGTGAACACATTGCAACTGCTAACAGGTACTACTCGGCTTAAGATAGAGAGTGCTGGTGCACAGACACGCAGAGAGGAGCTGGAAACAGGGCCAATGCCCAGGCCTGCTCGTGCAGTCACCTTTGCTCAAGAACATGGGTTAAACACGGGAGAGGGACACGCACGGTGAGGCAGACCCACGCAAACACACACGTCCACGAGCGCACGCCCCAAGCACCTGAGGAATGGCCAAGGGTGACGATGACAACAGCAAAGTGGTGTTGGGTTGTGCAAAGAGCTTTCTGCTCTGACCCAGTTCCAGGATGAACAGTCTCCATGGAGGAGGAATTTGGCGGTGGGGAAGAGGCCTACCAGGACTACCCACCACCCAGGAACCAGGGAGGACGAGCTGGGCCCCGGAGGCGCCGCGGCCTGCAGGGGTGGCTGTGCATCGCCCAGGCCCGGGCACAGCAAGGACAAAGCAGTAGCTACAGCACCAGCACCTCAATGATGCCTCCAAACCCTGTTTATCTCCATCCACCTAGAAGAATTTAGTCTCATGTGAACAACTCACTTCTCAGAGTCCCACCACATCCAACAGACGTATTTATATTGAAAAAGGCCTTCGATTGACCCTTTTCTCTCAAATAATTGATAAGCTCTCGCTGCCTCCCTACTCCGACGGGCCTCAGCCGCGGTTGCGCCCAAGGTCGGCTCCCAGCCCATCTCGCTATCTAAAGCACCAGAAGCAGGTGGTGTTTACAGGACTGGCAAGAAGAAAATGGATTTCTGTGCAAAGAATACAAGTCCGAAGGCCGCACTGGGAAGCATAATTTATCCAAAACAAACACTACCCAGGCACGTTTGTTTATGTATCCCTTCGCTGTCTTATTTCTGCCCTCTTCTTTCCTCCTTCCCATTCCTCTCTCCTTCTTCGTATCTTCTCCTGTCAAGGAGAGATCCAGCATCCATCAAAGTCAGGAAGGAAACACGCACAGACTTCAGTGGTCTCTGAAACCTTCTGACCTGCCTCCCCCAAGGCAGAGGACACAAATCATCTCTGCTGGTTCTAGTGTGTCCAAGTACGGGGAGATCATTAAACCAGGCAACGAAATGAAAGGCCTAAGGACATTATCTGGGCCCCTCTCCCTGACCCAGTTAGGACTTTTGTGTTTTTTTTTACCCAGGGCCAAAGAGCTGAAGGCCGTGCTGTGTCCTGATGGATTCGGGAAGCTTTCCGGAGCCCACGGAAGAGCCTGTTTTGAAGGCTGAGCTTGCTCTTTTCGATCCACTGGACAGAGCAGATGGACTATTCTGATCATAATTTCTCTTCTAATATAAACTTAAAATAAAAATAAAGAAAGCAAGGACAGTTTTAGGCACTCATGTCAGTGTCACTTGAAATCCTGAGCTTCATGACACCTCCAGTCCTTCATCACGCTTGTCTTGAAAACACCCTTTCCAGCCCAAAGAGAAGATCCAGAAGCCTTGTCCCTTTAGCAGCTCTAGCTAGTTCCTACAAACAGCTGGAATGCACAGTTCAGCTTCAACATCTGTTTTGCATGCAAGTTCCTTCTCTGCCCTGTTTTGTTTTATTCCCTTTCGCTTTTTGTTTAACAAGAATCTGGCCTAGCTCGTGGAGGCCATAACTTTTGTCATCCTGTGGGGAGTAGGTGATGAGAAGGACATCTGGAAGAAACACGTTCAGTAGTTCATTGCTGGTACAAATTTGTCAGGTTTCAGGAAAAAAAAAAAAGCAATGTCCCTGTTTTTAAAACAATGAGGTTACAAAAATTGCCTTTTATCTTTCCTATTCTTCCCTGACCATTTGTGTTTCTGCCTTGTTCTTCTTTTCTCAAGAAAACAGATGTGGTTGTGAAAGCGACAGCAGCAACTCCAGACCATTTTTACATTTTTTTTCTCCCCCATCCGTAATAAGAATTAAAATCTCCTGTAAATCAGCAAACAGTCACACAAGTAGGATCATTTTGTCATGAAATTCATAAGCAGAAAGAGAACAAAGAACAATCTCGAAATTAAATCCTGCTACAGGCACATTGTCCGTTTGCAAAACTGCAACTGCGGGTTTTCCTTTTTCTTGCATCGCTGCTAGAGATTTCTAATGACACCGTCACTTTTGGATGTGGAGAGACCGCCCTGGGGTGCCCTGAGACATCCAGGCCCCGGGGATGCCCTCCCGGACGTCAGTCCCTCCCTGCCGGCCTGCAGGGCCTCGCTGGCGCGGGGTCCCCGCGGCCCAAGCAGGGCAGGGAGCCGAACGCCCGACTCCAGCCCGGCTCTGCTCCCGGCTCTGCTCCCGGCTGCCGCTGGCATTCGGCAGCCCTCGGGGCTGCTCTGCTCCGGCCGGGACGAGGCTCAGTGCTGCGGGAAGCCGCAGTGGGGCACAATGGACTGCAAGGCTGTTGGGCTTATTTTTCTCCTCCTTACATTAGCTAATTAGCGTTCTTGCTCGTTAGGGTCCCTTCAAGCATATCAATTAGCCAGGAGGGCAGCGTGACCCGCACGCCAACGTGGGGCATCTGCAGCTGCCCCGGCCCTGCCGCAGCCGGGAGGAAGGGCCCCGGGAGAGGGAACCCGCCAGGGAAGCAGCGCCGGGAGCTGCAGGGGAGCCGGTCTTGCGGCAAAAGAGGAAAACTTTAACGTCGACATGCAGTTAACAGGCTAGGACCTGGCCTCTCCCTTCTTCTGTTTCCATCTATCAGGAGCAGCCTGGCAAAGCTGCAAAGTGATGTTTCTGCCTTGGTGAAAACAGCACTGCGGGACTGCTTCCCTCCGGGAAAAGGGAAGGAATGAGGAAGAGGAAGGGCTGCACCTTCGCAACGCCGTCCGCTTCGGAGATCCCAGCATCCCCCCCCAGCAAACACAGCCCAGCTCAACAGCAGCTCCTTCTGCTAGGAGAATTTTGGCCAGCCCCAGGTTTTCCAGGCCAGTTTGCCCATCATTCGTTGCAGTAAGGTCACATTTGTGACACTACATGTATAGTAGATATACGCTGCTCCACTAGCTGGGTCCGTGTGTTGTCCCCTACCTGTGGTACACGTTCCCCATCTGCCACAGACTCTTAGGGCTGCACTTACCTCAGATGCAAATCATTTCTTGAGCACTAACAGAAAAAGGTACCGGCACTGACATTGTATCTGTTAATCTTAAACCACCACATTCAGCTGGCTACGCGGATGAAGATGCATTGCTCAGAGCTGCTGAATACTTAAAAGCTCCGAGACAATAAGAATGCATTAAACTTTTATCTCCAGTGCTGCAGCTACAATAAGCAATCAAAGAAATTGCCACTCTCCTAGGGCTCTGGATTGCCTAAAGGAAACTAACTTTTGTCTGTGTGTGTGTATGAAGAAGGATGGATAAAAAGATCTCAAATACCAGCTGCAGCGTGTTTGGCTACTCTGCGTTAGCTAAATGATGATGCTGAGCACTGCACAAAGCTCAGAGGAGGACAATTTTATGCAGTCATGTATAGGGAGGGAAAGAAAAGATATTTTTTCACTCCAAGGATTTCATGATCAAGACCCCTGTTCCCTTTTTTTTTTTTTTTTACACTGCACATGCAAAATTTATAGGCAACAATTACTAACCCTATACTGCTTTCAGAGTCATGCAAAGAAAAGGAAAACTTCACGTAAGACTTTCCTCTCCTTCACATAGATTTTGGGCACCTGTATCTCAGAACGTGACAGGGATAACTCATCCTTCCACGAGTAGCAGCAGTAGCTGAACAATCAAATCGCAATACATTTTCTAAAACTACACCAAACTAATTAAAATTAAATTGCATGTTCCTTTTCAATCTATTCTCTGGCCATTTGACAGTGTAGAAATTTCATTTCTCATGAAATATCCACAAAGTGGCCATTTTTTTTCATGAAATATGCATGAATTATAAAATTCTTTATGCTCTTGAGAAAATAAATTGCTTTCATCTGAGAAGAAAAAAGCCCCAACACTGTTTTATAACATCAGAACACTTAACTTTCTCTTTTTTGACTCAGGACCAGGGTGGGTTATGAAAAGCACATGCCCGACATGTCCCAGCCTTTCAATGGGAAGGGATACACTGTTCAAACAACAACAACAAATGGCTGAGAGATAATTCCAGAACAAGCCTTTGTTTTTCACAATGTTGCCTGGATGTTTTTTTTCCCCAAATTCCTGCAATAGCCAAAGTTCTGCGGTAAGAAATCATCGTATTTAAAATAACTTTGTGTTTTCAATCTGCTGTCTCTGGGAGTCACATTTCTGTGTGTATGATTTCTCTGTACGACAGATAAAACTGTGTGAGTATCAGTAAGCTATTTGCTGCAAGGACTGTAGCACCATTTCCTCAATTTGATTAATATAGCTGTGGGAAAAAAAAAAAAAAAAAAAACATTGCTCCCTGCACAATTGTCTCACTTACAATAGCATTTTTCATCAAAGAATCCGAAAGCGCTGCACCAAGAACTAACATTACGTCTGCTTTGGTGTCTTAAAAATAATATTTTTTAAAGTGCTCTGCTGTGGAATAACTTGAAAATATATATATATACATAGAGAGAGCCTGAAACATTGTTGTTGCAGCGTGCAATTCCTGCAGGTTGCAGGCCCCTCTCAGAGCGCTGATCCCCGCAATGGGTAACGCCGGCGCCCGGGGGTTGGTGTCGGAGCAGGGCCGTGCCGGCGCTCCCGGGACACAACGTCCAGGGCATCGTGCTCAGGAAGCCTTTGTGTCGGCAGGGCTGTTTGCGCAGGGCGCAGGGCTGTTTGCTGGGGCAGAGCTGCCGGCTCGGAGCCTGCAGCGTTTCCAGCCCTGCGGGTACCTCCCTCCGCCCGGGATAACCATGGCAACGCGGATGCTGCGCGCACCTTTCCTTAGCCTTCTGGCGGCGTTTGCCAGCACCAGAAGGACGCCAAACTAGCGCCCTCTCACCCCGCCCCCAAAATATCACGGGGATATTTTTAAACTCGAGGTAGAACAACATTTCCCTTTGCAAATGGAACAGCCACGTGAGGAAGGGGCACTTCTCCTCAACGGGAAGGGGTGGGGAGAATGGGACATGCAAGCCTAAAACAAAAGTCTCGGGGTGGGAACTGTGTGAAGAAATGTGTTTTTTTTTCTTGGGAATAAGCAGCCTCTTCCTGAGCCCCATCCTCTTGATTCACTGTTTCACGTGTAAATAATTTACCAGGCTAAAAGGTCACAAGCTGCAGGTCCTTGGAGAAGGGAGGAAAACTGCAAGCTGTGAATAAGGGGATGAGTAACTCCCGCTAAGCCCAGGTACACACGCGCCTGTATCCGCAGAGAACCAGCCTGTATCCGTGCCCAGCTCTGGCACCTGCACACGGAGGCAGAAATGCCCTCGGCTGCGTGTCTGCTCCCCCTCGAACCCCACGTGAGAGCAGCAAGTGCAGCGAATACGATCTTTGGGGATAGAAATTACACTTTTAAATTAGATCCATGATGCCCAGATGTACTGCTGATGGATGCATGAAACAGAGGGACAAAAGAAATTAATTTTCAACCTACATGTTTTCATCTTTTCATTCTCTAATGTCAGGGTAATTGCTCCTCTACTCCTGGATGTGACAGTCTAGCCCTCTCCTCTCTCCAGAAGGTAAGTGAACAGCTGTTTTCCTTTCTGACACCAGCGTATTTCCAGTCAGCTGTCAGGCAGAATTAAGTCCCTAAATGCTTACAGCAGTGTCACACTTTCCTCCCACTCAGTCACTCTAAGTATGAGGTTTCATTTCCCAGTTTGAGATAGGATGAAACAGAGGAGAAAAGGGTCGAATCCTTTCATATTACAAACTACAGAGAGTTCAGGGGAGAAAATCCAGACAGACGATGCAGTAAAAGCAAACAATGGCCCACTGACTAACAGAGCACCTTACCCTGACACAGATATTGAAATGGAAAGATGAGAAATAAGCAGCAGCGGGTCCTGTGCACATCACTCCTCGCAGTGGTTTCTGCAGCAGTGCTGCCCTCAGTAGTAGATCTGCAGTATGGAAAGGGAGGCTGAGGGGAAGGCTCAGGCGAGAGCGCAGGCTCTGGGCAAGGGAAATCCAGCACTTAGGGGAACACGACTTGGCCGGGCAGCCTCCACGGGGAGCCCTGCTCCCTCACGGCCGGGGCTGTCCCTGCATTCCAGGGCCATCACAAGCAGCTCAGATCACCATCCAAACGCCTTTATCTCCCTGCATACACGGAGAGCTGTTGAATTCACCAGCTTAGCTAACAAACATTTGTAAAGCATATGAAATCCTCCAACAGTCCAAAGTATTATAGTATACAGGCACATTGCAAGGTTTTATTTGCCAATCTAATATGGAAGCTACCCACTTTTGCATATATGGCAATAATATTTATATTATTTTCCCTACGTGCTTGCAGTCTTTCATAATAATGGAAACAATGATACAAGAATGCACCACGGTGACATTTCTGTTTGAAGACACAGCGTGCGTGTCCTCTAAAAAATCCTGCAGCAGCTCTGCTTTACAAATATCCTTTCCTTGAGCACTTAAAGAAACAGTACTTAGAACACAAGTTGCTTCAGTGATGAGTTGTTTCTGTTACTAACCAAAAAGACACAGGCAAAAAAACCTACCATTCCAGAAAATTTTCATGTTATACACAAATTTTATACACAAATTCTGTCTACCTAAGCCTAGACAGTATTTGTTACTATAACATTCATTCTCAAAGGTGCATTATGCATGCACACATGCACCTGCATGTATTTACAGAAAAAAATAAACGAATATATAAATTGCAATATAATGTAGAGTATCAGTAATGTTTAAACTGCCATAGGACTCAATCTTGCAAGCAGGAGGCATAAATTAAACCTCAAGAGTAAACCTATTATAATACTTGGAATCGTTACCATTAGTAATTAGGCCAGAGACACATTTGCAGGATTGGGGCCTTAGCTTGAGTGGAGGCCAATTCAGAAAGTGTGCCACGCACTGAGCATATGTTCCACGGATAATATGTTACCCAACACGAATAGCAAATGTGCAGGGAATATACATTTTCTTCCTGGGCTTTGGATCCTCTGAAAGGCTGGCAGGCTGAGTACATGTTGCACATTCTTCAGGAGAGAATTATGGGCTGGGTGAACATTCCTTCGACTTCTCAACTCTTTCAATAATTTGCCACCTGTGTAGCCAAGCTGTTCGTTCTGTAAATCTAGGGGATCTAAAAGCTCTGGCACTTCCTCCGGCTGCCAAAGAAAGCTCTCCGAGCACTGACCCCAATCCCTGCGCACGCAGCGCGCGGCGCATTAACTAGTTTAAGGTTTGATGCAGAGATTAAAGCGCACGCTTGGCAAACAGGCCCGGTGACGCACTCGGACCTGCTCTGCCTCTCCCATCTCCGCACTGCTCTGCAGTTACTGCCACGGAGCAGAGGACTAGGGTTGCATTCCTGAACACAGCTCCATCCTGCCGTGTGAAAGGAGAAGATTAGGAGCTCTGCAAAATGATACGACCTTACAAAAGGAGGCAGGCTTGGTCCAAAGCTGCTGGGTGGTGCTGCATTATTCTGGAGGAGAAAGGAGCAAATCTGGTCTCGCTGACACTGCTGCCAGATCACCTTGGCTTAGAGTCAGCTTATACTAAATTGTTCTTTCAGGTGCTCAGGCGCAGCCGTATCAGGGCAATATCTAGGTTGCAAACACACCATGGGAAATGTTCACCTGCTAATAACAGCAAACCAGATTTGGGTCTGTACTGTTGGAGATCCCTGTTCAGGGAGAAAGGGAGGCAACTTCCACAGCTCCTAGTCAGGAGCAGCTGGTTTTTTGCATGGTACAATCTCAGGCTGCCTTAACATCAACTCCAGCCTCAGCAGCATTTTACAGGGTTACAGACTTGCTGGAGCAGAAGCGTGGCCCCCATTCGTGGTCCTCGTCTTCTGTAAGGCCATTCCAGCCCAGAAAACCTTCCCTTTTGAGGGAGCTGCAGGGTGGGGATGTGGTCTTGCACTGATGTTACTCTTAACAGCAAAAAAATACACATTTGCTAGATAGCCGTCTTGAGCCCCTGGGCTGAAACACCAAAGTATGAAGAGCAACTTCAGAAGGGCCCTGAAATGATTTCCCTTCATTTTTGGCAGCATGTAAAGATTCCTATAGCATTTCTATACAAATATGCATAAGGCAATCATTAAAATTGATCTGAACCTTTTTTATTTATAAATGGGTTGGCTTTACAGAGGAAAACACTATTCAGAAAAGGGAACAGGTATGCAGCATACCCACTGAGTGTCTCTCAACTCTTTTTGGTATTAATTGTGTCTTTCTTTTGCATTCCCTGTTTATCTCAAGACATTTGTCTCTATTGCTCTACCCCAAATCCTCCCTAAGCACAGTACTCTGCAGAGATGGAAATGAGGGATATCTTGGAGCACCAAGAGTTCACGTCTGCATTCATTTTCTTTAAATTTAGATGGACACAGTAGCATCTGAGCCTTTATGCTTATTGCTTTTATCTGCAATTTCAGAACTGTCCCAAGCAATCTCTCCTCCCAGCCATTACTCCTAAATTACTGACACAGCTTGTAATTTACTATTACAGTTTTGACATCTGATTTTCCCCAAACATATTGAGCTCCTTCTCCTCTTCCCAAACCCCAGACACACAGGAAATGGAAAATAGCAGTCAAAGCTTTGTGGCCTAGTCTATCAAGAAAATCACTGTTGCTACAACCAGAATTTTTAAACTGAAATTGCCAGAGCTCGGTCATTTTCTTGCTAGCAATCTGAACGTGCTTGTGTGTGCACGTGCGAGCGTGGGCACATGTAGGTTTGCCCACCTCCTCTGCAACAGTCTCCGTTGCAACAGTCTCTGTGTTTCAGCCAATTCCGTGCCTGGCTAAAGCCCCCTATTCCGCATTTCTCTGTTTAATCATTGGCAAGGACAGAGCTGTTAGGAACTAGACTCACTAACTAGCTTTTTATTTTTGCGGTCAGAGGTTGTCAGGACAGGGGAAAAGGAAACTGCCAACTATTTCCTCCATACAATCTGTGTCTTTTAACAGTAATATAGGAGGTGAGGGGGGAAAACTAAAGAAAAGAAAACAAACCTTCTCTTTCTCCCCGCCATAGGGGTTGTCCCCACCCCAACTCCTCATTAGCAGAGGCTGGTTTTTCAAATCATTCTGCCTAAACACAGCATCTAAGGAAGAAATCTTGTGAAACGTGCAAAAGCCAATAGTACATCCGGGATCACAGTAACGATAGGGTCACCCAAAGCATCAGTGAGAGGAGAAGCAGCTTCTCCCCAGAGACTCTGCGGAGATGACTGTCTCGTAACAGATAGAGGGGACTGGTCTGTACAAAATGAAAACTGCAGTGATGGCTTTTAATTCCACTGTCTAGAACTCGCTGAGTCAATGATTGTCAGCAGTGAAGCAGCATTAATTTGAGCTCTTCACCCATAACTTTCCCCAGAGAACAGTGACATTTCACCTTCCATCTTACTGATGTACAGGTTTCCTTAATCTCTGCCAGACTGACTTTTGGCCTAGGGCAAGAGCGGGCAACAATTTGCTTCCTTAGCAATCCTGGGGGAGAGCAAAGGGGTTTATGAGAAACGGAAGATCGCTGAGTCCTTCAGTCCGAGGGGAACACAGGGAAGGGGTCATTCGTGTCCTAGCTTGGGACACAGTAAGCACAGACCCATATCTGAGAGATGTAGGAGACATCCAGCGCTGTGGCAAGGCTGGTCTTGCTGCTCACTCTCACCAGCCGCTCTTTATATAATTGGCTCTAGGATTTGGTGCTTCCTAAAAGGCAGATACCTATATTAAATATCCCTGTCTCTGCCTAATCACTGCAGGATCCAAGCCTGTGGCCTCTTGCATAAATACGTAACTCCGTCACTGGTGCTCAGCAAAAGCAAGGGTGAAGTTTCCTTCTCTTAGTTCTGAACAGCCACAGTCTAAACCCTGGCACCGAATAGGGCAGGATTCTCCCCTGAGAGCTGGGACAGTAGCCGAGGGACTTCCATTTTGTGGAAGCCCCGGATCCCTGTTTGCCCTGCTGACTGCCAGCTTCCTCCTCTCCCCACCTCTTGAGACACCAACTACGGGTCCTCCTGCGCCAGCAGAGCCCTGAACCGCCTCATCCACCTCCAAACAAGGGAGCGGCAGCAGCCGGGTGCGTCCGGCGCTGGAGCAGGGCCTCAGCACCGCCCCATCTCGGCACCCCGGCCCCGCTGAGGCAGGAGGCAGCGTCTAACACCGGCGAGACGGGGCGCTCGGTGCTGCCGCTGGAAGGCGCCCCGGGTTCTGCGCGGAGGCCTTGGCTCTGCAGCATCACGGCCCTGCACAGCTCCCTCTCCAAGGCCGGTGCTAATTGGGAGGAATTTTCATTTGCGGCAGCCCCGAGTAAACCCTGGGCTGGATTTCCTGCGCGCAGCGCTGCTGCCGATAGCGCAGCAGGGAGGCTGTTCCCGCCTCTCCGGCTGCTTTTGGGTGCTCGCTCCCAGCCCCTCTGCCGCCCGCATAAGGGAAAAAGTCCTTCCAAGAGCCGGAGAAGAGTCACGTAAAAACAGTCACCTTCTCCTCAGCTCCCCCTCTGCCAGAGGCTGCCTAAGCGATCGTGCATTATACAGCAGGGAAACATCCCTCCGGCCTCCGCGGCTGCTTCCCTGGTGATGCCAATAGACTAACAACGTCCCTGCGCGGCGCTGGGGAGGACAGGACGCGCTGCCGGGGCCGCGCGCCCTCGCGGTGCCCTCTGCTGGGGCTGGCGCGGCTCGAGCCGCCCGCGCTGCCCGCAGCGGCACCTGCCACCCCGGCGGGGCTAAATTAAAAGAAACGCAAGGGCTAAATAGAGAAAAAATAATACAGGGGTCTGTTCATGCTGCTCTATGGTAGAAGGCTTGAACAAGCAGCCCCAACAGCTTCCTGGGGACCTCACTGGGGCTGGGAATTATGGCAATTAGGTTAACGCAGGCCTGCAAAGAGGGACCCCTTCACAAGGTCTAATATCCACAGCAGGGCAAGGCCGGTGAGTTCCCTGGCTCCACGATTCCCGGGTAAGCTGGTCACGAGCGAGCAGCAGCAAAGACTGTGGACAGCTGTCGGGAAAGAATGCAATTCCATGGATACTTCGGAAAACCCAAGTGACTCGCGGGGGGCTACACCCGGCCCCAAGGCAGCCGGCGCTGGCCAGGGGCATCTGCCGGAGGCCCCGCTGCCCTCTGCAGCAGGACGGCACCAAACAGCTCTGCAGAACACAGCAGGGCGCTTCGGCCGGCACAACGCACAGGGTTGGGAAACACTCCCAGTTCTGTTTTTTTTTTTTTTTTTCTTTCTTTTTGTGCTTCTTTTGTTTTTTTTTTTTTCCCCTTCCTCCTCATAGCTGCCAGATGGAGGGACAGCTTGTGCCGCTTCCCGGACTGCTGAGTTACAGCAGGTGAGGGACGGCAGCGCGGTGCAGCAAAGCGCTCTCGTGGCGGCGCAGGGTGGGCGGTCGCGCCCCCGCGCACCTCGTCCTCGTGCTGCCGAGGCCGGCACAGCCCAACGAGCCCTACCCTTCCGTAGGGTGCCCACATCCCTACAGCATGGAACGGCTTCCAGACACAATGAGGAAAATAAACGAGACTAAGAGCCCACACATTCAGCTCAGGTCCTGGTAGAAACCTACAATGATCGCACGCAAACTTATCATTTTTCTCCTGTATTTGCTTCTCAAACACATGAACACCTGAGACAGATGGGCCCCGGCTAGGCCCTGGCTGAGGCTGGTTGCCGCCCCCTGGAGCCTGCACCCCCCGCCACGGGCACGTCGGCCTAGGGCCGAGGCAGCCTCACAGCCGCGCAGGCTGCAGGCTCAGTGCGGGGCACGGCGAGCAGCGGGGCGCGCTGCGGGCACCAGAGCGGCCCGCGGAGGCCGCCACAGCGCGGCGCGGCACCCGGGCCAGCTACAGCCCCCAGCACGCCCCGCCGCGCGCGCCGCCACCGCCGCGAAGCATGCCGGGACGTGTAGTCCCGTCGCGCCGCCGCAAGCCCGGCGCTCTATGAGCGCGCGGCGCGGCGAGGACTCCCCTTCCCATGATGCCGCGCGCTGAGGCGGCGCGGGGCGCGGAGCGTGGCGCGGCGCCGGCAGCGCTGCCGG
>JAUBNY010000886.1:822191-846935 GCA_032275445.1 Crypturellus soui
GCTGTCCGGATGCTGCAAGGATCTTTCCACGCCAGGACAACCCTCTGGAAACCAGATCCGCTGGCTTTGTGCTTTGCACCGTCTGTAACTGTTTAAATAGGCACGACATTTACACTATTAAAGCACAGAGAATAGGTCATGTTCAGCCAAAAAAAGAAAATCAAATATGAGAAGATAGAGATAGGAGAAAAGTTGTAATATGCAACTGGGAACAACAACAGCAAAAAGTGTATTTCTGCAGTGTCCTGAACTGTTTAGAAATATAACCACCAGGGAAGAACAGACTTGTTAGGTTAAAAGAAAAAAAAAAAAAAACATGCAGTTAAAGGTTGGAAACATTTTTTCTAGGTACAGCAGTCTGGTTTTAGAAAAAAAAAAAAAAAAAGATTAATGTTATCACCATTTAGAGTCACCACTTACAGTAAGAGCAGTTCTGCAAGCCAAGATAAGCACAATGCAGTCTGTGTTTCAGTCAGTTGATAAGTTTGGGAAGAGCTATTCCCTTGTCCCCAACAACACCAGGTTTTAGGCAATATCCAGGTCTCGGTGCCCCTCGGACGCATCGGAGATGGAGTCCTGGGTGAAGCAGGACCCGACGTTATCGGCTCCTCTGCCCTGTCGGGCAGTCCTGACCCGCAGCAGGGATGGCTGGAGGAGCCTGTGTCTGATGACAGGCTGCAGACCACAGCGCGGAGTTCCAATCTAGAAGGAAATCAGTGGCACTTCCCTCTAATGGGCAGGCTGGAGGCTGCAGCATAGTGGGGATGCTTCCTTCTGCAGCCCTGTTGTAGGGTAGGATGCTGCACAAGACAGATTTTGTAGATATAAGCAGTAACCTCTTCAGCATCCTACCCAAATTCACCAGCAAACACGAGCCAAAGCCACTGCTAGAGATGGGATGTTTTTCTGCTGTCATCATATATTCCATCAGCCAGGAAATTAAGGGAAAAAGATTATGAGGAGGATTCATTCCCTCTGCTCAGGAGACTTGTTGTAAACGCTTCCTCTGATTTTTACTTTTTTTTCTGGATTATGTAAACTAATACTTTCTGTTTTGATTTCCTTATGGCTAAAGACTTAAAAAAAAACAAGACCTTGAAAATAATTGTTTATTCGTGAATATACCTACAAGACCTTGAAAATAATTGTTTATTCGTGAGTATACCTGCAAGTGTGGGTTTGTACATAATTTTCTTTCTGAAAGTTATACTGTGTGGGTGAAGATTTGTACATTTCATTTCATTTGTACATTTCATACACAGCAAATAAATAATGTTAGTGCAAGTGATGAATCAAGGCATGGGGAATACATGGCTTGTGAGGAGCAGATCCATCCCGTCAGTCACACACCCGTTTCCTCAGGGGGATAAACTATTTTGGAGGGGTGATTAGTGATAGAGCACTGATACTGTTAAACTGGTGGCAGTACAAACAGAAAACAGACAAAAAGCTCTGTCTTTTTGCCACAGAATATGCCACAGAACATGTGACATATTCTGCTAGCACTCATTAAAAGATAGTTTTACTCATGAAAGATAGTGTTCAAATTCCCTTATCATTTGTTTTTCTCAAAGACTCTGTAATATGCCAATGTGCCAGATATTGGGCAAACTCAGTTCTGGCAAAGTCTTTTTTTTTTTTTTTTTGTCTTTTTTATTATTATTTTTCTAGTAAAAAAATGCTAGTAAACTTTGAAAAATGGAAAACAATTTATAGTTGTTTGAGTCATCACAACAGAGAGTACAGAACAGCAGTTCATCCACCAGGGGGAGGCCTGCAAATACTAATGCCTGGTGACCGCGGTGGCAAATCATGCTGGTCACTACGTAAACCCAAATACCTCTTAAATCGGGAAAATATGCATATTTTGTAAATGTTAATTTAGTTTAGACGAGTTATTTATATTTGAGCTCCAAAAATCCAATCCGTGCCCATTGCTGCTTACATTCTGTTTTCAACTTTGCTTTTCCTTGCGTTCAGATTCAGAGAGTACAGAAACTCCGTTTCCTTAGAACAAATTTTCCTGGACCTGCGATCTTTGCTCAGCATATTCTTTACACGAGCATTTCCAGAAATCGGTCTGGTCATAAATAAAGGTAACTAACACAAACTAGAAGCCATACAGCTTTGGAGATGCAGTTATGCCCAGCACAACGTTGCATTAGAGACAGAAAAGCAAATCCCTGAATTGCTGTTCCCTATAATGGAACTACCTGGGGGTCCTTTCGGCTGAAAGAGGGACCCACTCAATGATTTATTTCCTCTCTCAGTCCATGGTTCTTTCTCCCTCATGAGCCTCTCTCCTGTAGCAGGCCAAGAGATCCCTGATTCTCTGAATTTCTGTGGAATATTCTCTCCTCTTTCTCAGCGTGGCACATACGCACAAAAACATCTGACTTACACATTGTTAGATACTCTTTTGAACTTCTCTTTTTATTAATTTTCCGTTTACTTGCTGATCTCACTTGCTAACTCTGCCAAGCGTACAACCAGCTATCGGCTGCAGCAGAACAAAGAAACCCCGCTCTCCATTTCTCTATTTACACTCCATCAAGCACAAAACCTAGTGTATTACTTCCTCCATTTACATAAGTAGTTTCCTTGCAAGACCTTTCCCCTAAGCGAGCTACTTCTGTTGGTTTGGCCAGGACTCTAGTACACGCCAGAGAACTCACAGTTTAATGTGCCTCTCACAGCTCTGAAAATGAGACTAAGACTGAAATTCCTCTGCAGACATTTTTACAGATTGGAAGCAGAACAAATACTGGGTATCGAGTCCTTTGAGGCAACTGCTGGTGTTGATGAATGGGCAGAACGGAGCAGTTACAGGAAGGAAGGGGAAGTCCGAGGGGTTATTTTTATGCCAGCTGCTTAAAAACCTCATTTTGCCAATAGATAAAGGAGTGTCAATGAGTGGCAGTACCAGGAAATCTTTGATCTTTCCTTCCCCAAGCTGCGTGAGATCCTGCCTGCCCCAGCAGCGCAAACAGACAGACTTTTCTTACTTTAAGGGGTGCTTCAGCAGTGCCTACCTCCGAGGAATGCATGCCTGGGATTCCTTGAAGCCAGGAACTTTTCAGCAGGTAATGCCAGTGCTTAAGGGACACTCTGCATTCACTGCTCTACTTAAAAGAAACTGTCCACAGGCATCTGCGGCTTCTCATCTGGCTGTCAGATGACTGCAAGGGGAACAATTACCAAGCACAGTTACCTCCAAATAAACCCTTATGGGCAGCGCCTGATAAGCTGATAACAGCAGCCGTAGAAGACTTGATTTTAAAGCTTTACCCTTTGGTGTATTCCTTGGCATTACTGAAACTGAGGGTTGAGACAGCAGACCAAAAAGAGATAAAGATAAAACAACTGAACCTTAAGACCAGGCCTGTCCGCTGTCTTGAAAATAAACATTTTTGTTCGCTATTTGCTTGGTTTAGTAAGTTAATCAGTCTTGGGGCAAGCAGGGCGCTCTCTGGGCTGTGTTCACTCCAACAGGAGGAAAACCCCCTTCCCGGGCACGGGACCTACACTTTGGCAGAAGTTGGACACAGCAGTAGGGCAGTGATGCCCATTCCGTTCACTTTTCCGGGCGTATTTCCAGAGCCCGTTCTGAGCACTGCCTCTTCTAAGTGGAGCTGTAAAACACTTTTGCATCCCTGCAATAAATAAATAAGCAAATAAACAAGTGCCGCGTGCTCTGGGTGTCCCTGCCGGTGCAGGGGGGTTGGAGTAGGCATCTAGAGGTCCCTTGCAGCCTCAACTGCCCCGTGATTCTGTGATGAATGAGCGGAAGGAGAGTCGTTGGGCACAAGGGCTGCCGGGCTGCAGCCCCTAGGGCTGCCCACGCGGGCAGCGCGGTGACACGCGGCGTGGGGACACGGAGCCGGGGGGACACGCGGCGCTGCCGGCTCGAGCGCGCAGTCCGGGGGCCCGCGGGTGACTCAAGGGGCCGCGGGTGACTCAAGGGGCGGCCGCGCCGCGCTCGACGCACCCAGAAGTTTCCAGCCGGCGCCGCGTCCCTCCTCCTCCTCGGCCCGCTCCTCCCTGCCCTCCGTGCGGCCTCCCCCGCGCGGGGAGCGCCCATTTCCAGACACTTCCAGCCCCGCGTCTCCTCCCTCGCGCCCGCCCCGCTTCATAAAGGGCGCGCGGCGGCGCCGGGCCGCCCGCCTCGGCGCGCAGCATGAGCGCGGCCGCGCACCCGCCGCCGCTCGCGCAGATGGAGGGCAGCGCCGAGCCGCTGCCGCCGGGCTGGGAGATCAAGATCGACCCGCACACGGGCTGGCCCTTCTTCGTCGACCACAACAGCCGCAGCACCACCTGGAGCGACCCGCGCCTGCGGGAGCCCCCCAAGGTAGCAGCAGCGCGGGCCGGGAGCCCTTGGGCAAGGGCAAGGCCGTGACACGGCAGGGCGGGCGGGCGCGGGGCGGGCGGCGCGTGGCAGTGCGCTGAGGCAGGAGCTGCCTTTTGTGCCTGACGCACTGCGGGCCCTGCCTGGCGCATTAAATCACCCGCTGCCGCGGCCCCCGTGTTTATTTAAAAGTTGGCCAAGTCGGCGAGACGCGCGCTCGGGTTTTATTTATTCTTTTTTTTTTTTTTAACAGTCGCGAATAAGCGCAACCCTTGAATGCATTTAACAAAAACAAAACGAAAAAGGAAAAAAAAAAAAAGAAATCCGATGTGCACTCTTTTAAGTTGTCGCGGTTTCTTTTCTGGTCGCAAAGTATCTCAGTAATTTTGCTGCCTGGTCTGGTTTTTAAGCGTGCCCAGAGAAAAGCCGCATCTCAGTCCAAATATGTCCATGGAAAGGAGCAGCTGAGGGGAGAGCGGCCGCGAGGCAGCTCGGACGGGGCCTCCTCAGCCGCGCTGTCAAGCCGGCTCCGCTAGGAAAGGCAGCAGTGTGACCAATATTAGAGGATTTTTTTATATATATATGAAGAATGTCATGACTAGACAGAAAGTGCTGGAAACTTGAGCCGAACCAGGAGTTGCCCGCCAGTGGAAAAAGCAATTCCCGTGGGATTTCCCCGCGCGCGCTCGCGGCGGGCGCTGCGCTCGCCCGGGCAGCGCCCACGGGCCCGGCTCGGGGCCCGGCGCCGCCGACCCGGCCTCGCTGCCGCCGGGGGACCCGCAGCTCATCGCCATCATCGTGGAGCAGCTCAAGAGCCGCGGCCTGTTCGACGGCTTCCGCCGCGACTGCCTGGCCGACGTGGACACCAAGGTAGCGCCGCGGGCGCGCGGGGGGCTCCGCTGCCCGAGGCGCCTGTAGGCACCCACACCCCAACCTGCCCTGGCCTTCCTTGCACAATGCGGGAAGCTGGATGCGCCCACACATGCACTATACACGTCCACGTACGCCACTATTCCACGGGTGTAAAGTGGTTGCCCTGGTTTGTTAATTCTAATGAGCAGGAATTGCGCAAAATTTCTTCTGACTCCCTCCTCCCCTGGTTGTTAACTTCTGTGTCAGAGGCACAGAAACAAATATTTATTTCACCAGTGCTGCTATCAGACACTTTGCGAGGACTTATGTGGTAGAGGGTTTCCAGACAACAAAAGCTCCAGTCTGCACAGTTTGCATTTCAGCAAGTAGTGCTCAGAGCAGACAGCAACATCAGAACAAATCTAGCAGCTATTTCGGCTATTAAAAGAGCACGCTCGCAAACTGCAATTTGCAGTTACCAGTTGTGTTCTTGGGCCAAACAAGCGCTCCTTTGTTCTGAAGGCCCAGGCATGGAGCGCATGGACAGCGAACAGTGGCACAGACCACAAAAGATGTATTCTGAAGGATTCTTTCAGAGCTTTGAGATTTTTAGCTGTTGTACTGTTTTTTTTTTTTTAAGCCAGCCTATCAGAATTTGAGGCAGAAAGTGGACAACTTTGTATCTACTCATCTGGACAAACAAGAATGGAATCCAGCAATGAACAAAAACCAGTTACGAAATGGGCTAAGACAAAGCGTGATTCAGTAAGTAAGCAATGTTCTCTAAACTTATAGTGATGCTATTTGACAATATATATTTCACCTAGGCAGGTAAGTATTTGCATAGTTACATTTCTTACAACACTTTTTACTGTGCTTTCCCAAAGTTCATTATAAGAGCAGATACAGTATTAACCCCCATTAAAATGCTTGTATTAGAAACCTATAGCTTCATAAGTTGGGTAGCATTGTGCTCACATGCACTATCCAGTCGAGTTATTGCCACAAATCAATCATAGAATCATAAAATATAGTTAACAGTTAATAGAGTTAACAAATAGTTAACTCTGCCTGATAACAAAACACTAAGAGCTGTACTCAGCTGAATATTTTAAAAAAAGCAAAAGCTTATTTCACTTGCAGAAAATTCCCTGAAGATACCAAAACTTGCTTAACCACTAGCGGGCAGTAGTCAGACTGGGTTGTCCTGGTCTTAGCCTGCTGCTGGTAGCTTTAGTACAGTTGTATAAAATACTACACTTCCAATGCAACTAGAAAGCCAGTTTGAACTGTAATGTACCAGCAAGAACTAGAATTCACAGTAAAAACATCAGAGTAAAGCTAGGGGAGAGGGACAGTAGAAGACTTGTTAACTGTTTTTATGCCTGTAGGGAAAATTTATTAGAATGCTTTGTACACGGGAGGAGGAATGTATATTTCAGAGCACTCAATAGAAACTACAAATTACTAGTATGTAGCATTAGTTCTAGGGTTTAACCTGTAATCTGAGAAGGCAGCATCTGCTGCAAGTACAGAATTTCTTGCCTTGTCTTGAAGTCCTTGAAACATCTTAATACTTCCTCACTTCATGTTACTCTACAACTAGAACAAAACTGCAATTGAAAAAGGTTGCATCAGGGAGCCTTCTAATTAAAAAAACGAAGTGCTCACTCCAGGTAGGGTGTTAGTGCAAGGACTAGCCGCGTAGGATTAGGGAGTTTGAAGAGTCTGTCTCAGCTGTGGGAGCTGAAGGACAGAGCAGTGCAGTGTGTCAGGATGCCTACGTGGATACCTGGCCTTTGCTGGACGCACATATCCACATGCTGTTCCGTGCAGTGGACATGGTATGCAGTGATCATGCACATAATCACTCGCAGTGTGCAGGGCCTTATTAGACTTGTGGCTGTGTTTCCAAATGCTGGGCAATGTCTCTGTTTCCTGTCCCCTGCTCTCTTGCAGACATGACTTAAGCCAGCTAGACTGCCCGTGCCCCATAATCCAGGAGTCTGACGCAGCCCCTGAAGCAATTAGTCACTTCAATTACTAGTGCTCATTCCAGAAACTTTGCTGTATTAAATGTGCTTGTTTTTTTAATTAATACCCGTGTGTCTAGACTTGCAGCTATAAGGCATGAGTGACAGTAGTGTTATTAGGGGGAAGGCCTTTTCCCCTCGAGTCAGCCAAAAAAAAGTCTTGTGTTCCCACCTGCCCTCCTCCTCAGAATAGTTTGTTTCCCTTGTTTGCGCCCAAGTGTGTTTGTTTGCTTTTATATTGACCTCATTTCTGCATGAGCCCTATTACAATGGCTCTTGTCCGACATGTCAATAAGTACCTGGGAGACCAGATGTCAATTGTTAATTCCGTAGGGAGAACTGAAAGGGAGTGGGGGGAATAGGTAACTGAAACAGCTCCCAGTTAAGGATCTTCTGAGTGGGCTGCAGTTTTCACCATGTTAATGTTAATTGCAGTTGACAGGAGGGCTCTGGAGAATTCCTGGAGGAGACTGGGGAGAAGCTGTTCAGAGGAGCTGAATGACTCCTTTGTCTTTGTCCAAGGTCAGGAATGCTGGAAGTTGGAGTGGACAGAATTATTTCTCAGGTGGTGGATCCAAAACTAAACCACATCTTCAGGCCACAGATAGAGAAGGCGATTCATGAGTTCTTGGCTGCGCAAAAGAAGGAGGAAAGTGTGCCAGCTCCCCCGCCAGAGCCCGAGAATAAGGATCCTCCTGCTCCATCTCAGGATGCGTCCTAAAGGTCTTGTATCTCTGCACTTACTACTTAAGAGTTTTCCTGTACCTCATCCCTGGAGTTTGCATAATGGTGGAAGAAAGATAGAAAAGGCACTGTCTTCCTCCTGGCTTGACAGGGAGGACACTTTGATCATCAGCATGTTGTCAGTGTCAGAAGTCATCTGAGCCACTTCCCTTAAGTGTCTGCTAAAAATATATTGGGATTGAAGACACGGGTATGATGTAAAACAGCTATCAGGGAACACTGTGGGCTTTGCTAGTGCTAGTTTTGTATCAGGTCAAGAGGCCTTTTATTCCTGTAAAAGCAGGTTCCAGCAGTGATCAACATGGAATTGGCTGGGTAGCTTTCAGAGTAATATCAAATAGATTAAAAATAAATATATATCCTGTAACGAAATAAAACTGAAAGTGAAGGGATGAAAAGCTGCAGGTCTTAGCATTCAAAGTTTTAGTTATCTCTTCCTTACAACACGAACTGAAGTGTTGAATTGTTAGTGACTAAAATATTCACTGTGAGGCTGGTGTCCCTGGGGGGGAATAACATTTCACTGCAAATTGACTGGTTTACATAGAACAACCTATATCTTCCTGCTGAAAGGGCTGGGGGCTGCCTGTCTTGGAAACAAGTTTATTCTGTTTTTTTTTGTGATTAAAATAACTCAAAGGGCCTCATGGCTACTGTGTCTTAATGTAAATGACTGTGTACCCCATCTCTGCTAAGCCCCAGTATATGAACACTGATTTGACTATTGAGACGCGTGTCTGTTACTACAGAACCACCGTCTTTATAGAAAACTTAAATCTGCCGTTTCCCTGGTGAATTTTAAAACTATCGTGCCTGAAAAGAAGGTAATGGTTAATTGTTCTTTCTACTATTGCTTTCTGAAAGCAAAAAAAATTCTCACAGTCTACAGCTGATTATTAAGGAGGCAGTAAGTAACAGACTGTAGCTGTTTTTATGCTTGGAATGATACAGCAATTAGCATGATTTTTAACTTAACAATAGAAGCTAAAGAGCCTGTAGTGTTATACAGAGTAATTTAGTCCTTAATGCTTTGCTACACCTTTGCATTTGTCTGCCTCAAATATTTTAAAGTCCATTAGTAATTTGCAGCTGAGTGCAGCTGTTAGTTAATATATTCTAATATATTCTCTATTCAGATGGATTTACTCTTGAAGATACCATCCTGTAAATTCTCTTTTCTTTTGCAGTGAGTTGCTGATCCTAAGCAGCTGCAGTTGCAAAACACGTGCCCTGTTAGATTGGCAATGGATCGTTTATTCCATTTGGTTCAGGACTGCTCTCTGCCAAAGATGATCAACATTGTCAGACCTATGGGAAAATCCATGAAATTCACATGCGCCGGAGTCCTGCATGTGGACGGACTACCTGAACATGAAGATAGTTTTGCTATTGTTAACAGAGCTAGAGAATGTGTTCTTAATCATGCCTTCACACAAGAGATGGGAAGAAAAAGGGAATCATCATGTTTGGAAGGAGTAAGGAAGTGGTTTGAGATGACACTGGACTTGGGAGCAGGAAGAGAAGTAGTAAGTTTTCTGGGGATGGAAAGTCTCTTGGAGACTATACAAGAATCATGAGACTTACTCTGATACAGGCCAGATGAGCAGCAGCATCATATGCCTCTGCTGCATAATGCAGCATTGAGTGTTAGGTGCCAAGTTAGATGCAATTCATTGCACTGCCTGCTTTAGAAATAGTTTCTTGTTTAAAACTGGAAAAAACACTTCAGGGTCGATTATCCAGATAACAGTTTCTGTTGCATTGCAGGAAAATGTTTACAGTTAGCTATGACTATAGCTGATTTAATTCTTATTTCCCAGGTGACTCTGGGAAGCAAAGGGCACCCCAGCAAGTGATTGCTTTCAAGAGTGTCTCTTTCAACTTGAAAGACTACTTCCCCATGACATTTCTCAGGTGCCTAGTGGGACTGCCCTATGCTTTCAGCTTGAATGCATGCAGTGTCCTCTGGATGACCATCAAGTAGAGAATGTGATCAAGTATTCTTCCAGCAAATGTCCAGACCTTTTGCAATAAAAGACTTCAAAAAGCATCTCTGACTCCCAGCTTTTTTTTCACAATTCTTTCCTTAAAATAAATTCATGAGTCCCAATTCCTGGAACTCTGATTAAACTGTGTGAGGTTTTAATTCCTAGATTTTTCCAGCTCTGACAACACAGGATTTTTAGTAGAAGGTCATTAAATAATATGGCTATCACCAGTCCTCTCCCAGAACTGAACTGACCTTCACTTCATTTGCATCTTGTGTAGTATCAGTCTGGAGTGCAAGTTCACTCTGATGCTCTTGATAGTGAAGGCACGTTCAGCCTTTTGGCTATAGGCTAAAGCTATTCGACTTCCTTTCCAGACCACAGCCTCTCAAGAAGCTGAAAACTACATCTGTCATTGAGTAACACCGCAGCATCCTCTGCCTCCTTGCTCTTGAAGGGATATACAGCTTCATTACAGCCTTATCCATAGAGCTTGTGGGTGAACAGTGACAATTCCAGCTAGACTCCATTACCTATCCAGAGTATGTAGTCTGTAGGGAATGCTATGATTTGACCTTGTACGTATATGGTAAGTTACCTTGCTTAATACCCCTTCTGTGCAGACCCAGAGAATATCTGAAATGCGCTGCAAGCCCTTGACATGAAACTTCTGTGAACTTCACTGCAGGTTTGCAGGCTGCCCAGTGCTGTGTAGTCTGGCTTACACGTGATTGTTCATCAATACCCTTACCCCACTTAAGTGTTTCTCTGTAATCATGCTCAGAATGGGAAATCAAATATCTGCACCTTTTAGTGACAGCTGGAGGCCACAACCTTTCCAAAATGGTTTGAAAATCTACATGTCAAGATAATGTGATTTTGTGGCTTGACTCTCAACTGTTTATATAAAATGTATGTTCCTGCTGCAAAACAGGACAAGGAGTATGTGAGGAAAGGACTCTCTTCTGCATGTTGATTTGGTGGTTAGAGATCACACTCCAAATCAATAGTAGGTATTTTCCCTTAAGGTCTTAAGGGCAACTCTTGGCAGGAAAAGATTTAGCTTCTCACCTCCCGGTAGGGTGTCTTGACCACTTTTTGAAACTGAGCCATCTAACACTTTTTTTTTTCCTCCTGCATAAAGAGCCTAGAAAGAGAGCAAGTGGAAAGGAGTCTAGCTCTGCCTAGATAAAGTCCAGATTGCAATAGTAGTAATAAAGGAGTTGGGACCACAGTTCTATCTTAAAATAAGTAAGTAGACTTGGAATTGTTGCAATGAGGAGGGAAGCTGAAACTGTTTTCCTGCTTCTCCCAAGTGCATTAGCTGCCTGTATAAAGTAATTTCTTTCAACCTATTTTTGCAAAGTCTTTCACTGTTAGCTCCTCGAAGGGGGTGCTTTGTTAAACTCAGAAAACTACCACTGTCCCACTGCACCGCGTACGCAGAGCTGCACCTTTATTTACTCCAGGCTTGTGCCTGAGCTGAATTTTCCGATCAGAGCTGAAGTACCTAATGAGATTAGGCAGCTGCTCTACTTTTTGGATTATAGTGTTAAACTTTAGGGCTCTGAAGTCCTTTTTTTTTTTTTTTTCTGGATCAGCTCCTTGGAATTAACAAACCCTGGAAACATGCCTTACCTCTGAGGAGACACTGAGAAAAAACACCAAGCTCTCATCTAGATAAGGGAGTGGCAGGTAGTGTCCTTTGATATAAACATTAGTCCTTGGCAACTGCTGGAGGCAGGATTCCAGTCTGGATAGCTCCAAGATACTATCTTCTGGCATGAGGATTTCTATAATAACTTCTGGATACAAAACAGTACCAACAGTAAGAGTGAAATTGTTCCCTTTTTAGCAGGATGCCAGAGTGAAATTAACGTATTAGCCAGTTTTACATCCCTGTGCTGAGTATGTTAAATACAGTCACAACTGTGTAACGCTCACTCTGCCTCCTCCTGTGCACACGCACCTCCCACAGGCAGCAGCAGGGATGATCCTGGCAGGAACTGCTGTGACCGCTGCGTTGCCTGACTCTTCCCAGATACCCTGCTGAACTTGCTCGAGGAGCAAGCAGAAACGGCAAGAGAATGTGGCGAGTTTGACAGGCCTAGGACACTCGAGTAATTCAAGAAGTAATTAGATGCCTTTGTGGAGATGAAGGAGCTGGATAGTAATTAGGGGGATGAGTCTCAGTGGATCAGACCTTTCCCCTAGCGCTTCTCAGATTCAAGTTGACTGTTCCTGTTTCCTGGTCAGTCATTTAATACCTCAAATTGGCCTTCTCAGATTATTACATGAATACCTTTATTTGGTTTCAGGAAATTGCAGCATTTCTTCATCTAAGACATCAATATTGTAAAGGAGGTTAAAAGATTTTCTGCTTTCTTTGCTTTTGCCTGTCCTGACCACGTATATTTGCTTCTGCCGAGCCACAAAAGACCAGCTGCAGTTTAAAGAAAACACGCAGGGAGTCAGAGTTGCATTCTTGGAAAACCAGTCTTGCCACTCAGCGACTGCTCTGCCTGTGGCAATGCCAGGCTCCAAACCGGGCACAAGGAGGTGCGAGATCTCTGCTGGGTGCTGCTGGCCGCCGCTCATGGCTGTGAAAAGCAGTTTCACCTGCCTGTCCATAAAGTGAAGGTTACTCTACCCTCCTCGTGAGCCCTGGCCTGGGGAGGGACTCACACTCAAGGCCCAATATAATAAAAAATACAGAATGCAGGGAACTGTGTGATGGAAGCCTGAGACACAGAATCAAGAGAAAGACTAGAAATTAAAGCAGATAAAGTCTCTCATGCCTCTCTAATCTGTAGTTCCACTAATTAAGCTAAATGAAAACTACAGTTTGAAAAGACTTTTGAAGAACTCCTTCCACAGTTTCTGAAGTGCTTTCGGTATTTCCCTATTCACTCATGCTGCTTTAGAAGCCAGCCAACATGGGCAGGATGCTTGCAATTATAATGCATATGTATGTACTGATATACACACGAGTACATATAACATAATTGTTATGCCACATAATGAAAGGTTTAAAAAAAAGAACTTTAGAGATCAGTATGAGTCGAACTGTAAGATCTGAGCTCCTCTGCACTCCGTAGCTTCCAACCTTTTAAGCCACTTCAAACAAGACCAAATGAAATTCCCAAACAAGCCCTAATCTAAACATGACTTGATGCTCTTTTCTATTTGGAATATTTCTCTCCTGAAATTCAGTGATGTGTACAAGGCACCATTGTACAAGGACATTCAGTTTAGAAGACAACTTAACTCCTGTACCCCAATAAAGGTAAATTGTAGCTTCGCATTCTTGAGGTTAAGAATCTGCAGCACAAAAAAAAAATCCTGCAATGTTAATTTATGTTTTCAAATCTGCAAGTATCAGAGGCTGAATTATTTTTTTCAAATTCATCCCATTCCAAGATTTCCTTGCTCCATGTCTCTTTTGAAAAACGTAACCTCTGAAGTCAAGGGTGACCACATGACTCAAAAATGAAACTGAAATGAACATGAAGCTACTGCTTTCTTTATTTATAGATGCCATCTATAAATAAAGGAAAACACAGTAAATTTCTCAAAGGTAATGAGATCCCTAATTCACTAGCACTCATGAGATCATCTTAAGAGTGTAGAAAAAGAAGTTGTTACATTCAGTATACATACATGTCAGTAAGTTGCAATATTATACAAGTTTTAATGGCTAGGCATTATAGCTGAAATCCTATGGAATCTTCTTGAAATTCACATCCTACAGGCCAGAGTAGGGAGTTGAGTTATGCCATTCATTGTCAAATTGTGACTACAGAATTAGGAGCAAACAGACTGATCAATGAAACGCAATTACAAAAGCTGCAGAACTTTTCATATTTTCCCATTATTTCTTTTCCACTCTCCATGTCAAAATCAGAACTGAAGCCTTACAAAAGTTAGGATTTTTCCCTTTTATTTGAGAAAATCTGAGGGCAGAAGTGAACTGCCTTTCTGCAACTAGTCGGGGAAGAGCGCACGCAGTGTGTGCCACGGAACGCAACGCAAATCCTCACGGAATCGCTGCGGTCTTCCCAGCGGCAGCTGTGAAATGCAGTAACTGCAAGTGCAGGCCCTGGCACAGACTTGCTCTAATTGCGGGAATATAAAAATGGTCAATGGTAAGAGCAGGATTTGCTTTTTAATGCAGGAAAAAACAGAGGGAAGCAGTATAAACCTATGTCACCTTTTCCACAGGACAGATGCTCAGGTTTTTAAGATGAAATACACATATAGAAGATGATGATGGTATCAGATCACCCTAGACCACAGCGGTAAAGCCAATAGGAGGTATCAGTAAGTCCCAAAACAGATCACTCATCTCCCCATTAAGTCTTCAGGTATTCTACAGAGCAAACAAGCAATGCAATGGTATCTCAATAAACATATTGGAGTAGTTTCGAATGCTGGGATTGTGAGGCAGCGCTCTGGTTCAAGGGAGAACATTCCCTGAGACATTCATCTTCCTTCACACAGCACCAAGCAGTGGGAAACATACCATAAACATTTGTAATTAGCACATCCTCTAGTGACTTTGTGGCATAATCAAAGTCATCTTCAAAATCAATCCGATTTATCCCTAGAGCACAGGAAGGCTCTGCAGAACCTTCTTCCCCACCCCTCACAGTGATTCTACTCAGTTATGGTGCAAATAGGCCTTTCTTCACACGTAAGTCTCTCTACTGAAAGTCCTGCAGCTAGCTAGAGCAGTAGTCAACATGAATCTACACCGCTGATCTCAAGTTCTGCATTTGAATAATTAGGAGTTTGAGAACTGATTTAAAATTACACTAATGCAACCCCCTGCTTGCATGTAAAACAGTTGTAACGAGGCAGATTTGTTAGGTAGATGCCAGTAACCAAGCACCTAAATCTAAACATATTGCACAAACGGAGAGCAAATGAGAAAGAGTAAGATGGGGATTATTTGGTTGATTTCATCATCGGTACCCAGGCCTTATTCATCTCTAACATACTCACACATTAGGGTAATACAGGTTCAAAGATTAAAATTATTACAAAATTCACAACCAGACAAGCTTTGAGTCTTGATACAAGATGACTGAGATGCCTGGAATCTTGGACTACAGGCCAGTCAACAAAACCCCTCTCTGCAGAAAGGAAATAATCACAGCAGCTGTCTGAAGACAAGTCCAAAGCAGAACTCAGAGACCTCGGCACAAGAAGGATCAACCTTAGGAATCTCCTTGGGGCAGTGGATTGAGCTATCCAGCACTCCAAGCACTACAATAGCCACTGCCCAAGTACGCAGAAACCATATTGGAATCAATATAGTTCTGGGATCTCAAACCCAAACCATTTCCAGCTCCACTTCCTCTTGCTTTTAGGACTAACATGAATGCGTTTAGTGAGACACTGCTAATATGCCTGAAAGACAGATTTCTCTCAATGTATTGTTCTGATTTCAGTCAGAAAAAGAATATTGGGGCAGAGACAGAAATCACACTTGAACCACGTCATGGGGCATTTTCCTCCCTTCTCACCACCTCAACTGAAAGAGCAAGAGCAGCACCCACTGCCACAGCACTATATGCCACGTGCTTCAAGCACCATACTCAGAATCACTATTTTTGTAGCATTTTTTTTTTAACAATGTATTCCCTTTCAGCAAAAAGGATCTAGCTACAGTCGCAGCTCCGGATCCTGTCGTCAGGTCTTTTGTCCATCGCAGTCTCTGGAGGCAAGTTTCCCTGCTGCACTTTCTCCCAAGAGGATGGCAGCAGCTCACCATACACACTGCTTTCCTGCCATGTTAAGTTCTCATTTCATGCCCACAAAGAATTGGAGTAATTAACCTGTTCACAGTATTTGCCTACTTATATTATATTGAAAATGTATTTTACAAGTTCCCTGAGGACAGATGAGCTTAGTTTGTTGTTATCAGCCCAAGCCTCTCACATCCACAAACTTTAAACCTTCATGAATATCAAGGCTTCCTCGCTCCCTTTCCTGAGGTCTTTTCTGCTTCACAAGGAAAAAAAAAAAAAAAAAAAAAAAAAACAGCTCAGTGCAGTACAGTCATTCTGAATCTGGCCATAAGAGGGAGATAAACTATTGCTTCATTTTTCAGTCTTGATGCTACCTTAGAAGAAACAAGCAAATACAGGATTTCAGTCTTTGCTGACTCCTAGGTGAATCAACTCAGCAAGATGTGGAAGAAGTTCTCACAAAGAGCTTCTATGAACTCTGACTCTACTTGCTAAGGCAAATCACATAATAAATATTTGAATTTCTTGAGAGGTTTAATAGTGAGAAACATATATAAATTATGTTCACAAAGAGTTAGGAAAAGAAAACGAACAGCCCAAATGGACAAAAACACGGAGTTAGGATGTGAAATTTTGTAAACTCTAAGCTTCCGCAATCCGAAATTCAGTAATCTGGGCTGGCATTAACACGGTGAGGGTAAAGCACCAGCATTAATGCCCGGGGCCCCTCATGTTAGCGCCATGAGATCGTATCAGAATCATTGCTTTATTCTTACACTTTGTAATTCAAGTTCCTAGCCCACATCCCTGCCAAGTCAGCCTCGAAAACATGACTGGGCAGTAACCAGCGCGGCAACAACTGCCTTAGTCTAGACACCGTGAGCAGCCGCAGCGCAGAGAGACGCACCAGCTCCGCCGTCAGACCCGGGCTGCCTCCTCCAAGACCTCCCTCCCGGGACAAGCCTGAAACAGGCAGCGAGTCCAATGCACCTGCACAAGGACCTTGTATTTAGCCCATTCCATCTTGCTGACTATCATACAAGGAAATTGGTGCCCTATTCACTTATTTTTTTTTTAATGACAGATAACCATTCCCTAGAGGGAAAAAATAAAAATTCCCGACCCTGCTCAGGAACTCTGGATAGTAAATACACCCACTTTGGATGGGATTTGTGACAGAAATGTAAAACCATGACACCCATGAGCTTCCTGTTTCATTGCAACTCTGCAGAAGAGAGATAAAATAATCCTGCTTCACAGAACGCTCATAAAATTTCAAATTTTCTACAAGGACATAAAAAAGTAACTTTCTAAACTCCCCTGCAGCATTCCCTCGTGAGATGCCACCACATCTAAGTGCTCCCTCCCAGATCTCCAGGTAACAGCATCCACCTCTACGGGGCCACATCCTGCTGGGACTCAATCCTCTGAGCAAGTTATTTCCAAAGGGGGTTTCTAGTCCGAGCCAGCCGTACTCGGAGAACCTCCCCTTGCCTCCCGCTCCCCAGCGGCAGTGGGGAGCAAACCCACGGGGAAGCCCAGCTGGGCCCTGCCTAGAGGGGCGCCCGGCCACCAGCCCCGTGTCCCCAGCTCAAGGGGGTTGTGACTGATCCCGGCCTGTATCCCTGCGGGGACAGATCCGCATCCCAGCGCCGGGCCATCAGCATGGAGCGGATCCGGCCTGAGCCGGGGTTGCTGTGGCAACAGCACGCGTTATTTAACCGTTATTTAACCCACGGCACCCTCCCCCCCCGCTGCCACTGCCGACGTGCGCGGGCGAGGGTACAACTTTCTGTGAGGGGGGTTGTGTGCTTTGTGGGGCGTTTTCCCTCTCACACGCTGGATTTATGGGAAGCCCCCGACTGTCTGTCCTTGACAGCTGGCTCCCGAAATGGCCACTTTGGAAAGCCGAGCCCCGAGGCAGAAAGTGCTATTTCTTTTATTGCTCCTGTGCGCAGAGATTGCCTTCAGCAAAGGGAAGGGAAGACAGGTGAAAAAGCACTTTATGAAAAGGACAACCTCACGGCTTCTTTTTTTCTCCTCAATTTCCTCAGGCACAAGTTTTTTTTTTTTTCTTTTTTGCGCCAGGAAAGCACATTTGTGAAGACTGCAGCCAGCCTTTACCCCTCTCCTCAAAACGCTGCTGATCTGCCCATGCCCCTCGCAGTGTTCACGGTGCTGACAGTGTTCAGTGCCACTGCCACATGGACCCATGGGTCCGCAGCACGGCCCCCCTGCAGTGAGCCCGCGTTTTGGTTGCAAAGCACAACATTTTGGTTGAGAATCACTGACTCCCGAATCCCACTCTCTCAGAGATCAGCTATTCCAGGAAGCCGGTCTCCTCGGCAGACAGCGGCTCCGGTGTGCCCGCATCGCCCTGTTCCCGGGCGGTTGGGCTGAGTTCTCACAGGTTTTGCGTCGCCCAGAACAAAGCTCTTCCTGTCAGGCTTTCATTAGGGGCTGGTGCTGACGTGCGGATCGGGGCAGCCCCGCATCCCTACCGAGGCCTCGGCGTCCTGCAGGGCTGTCTGAAGGAAATTATAGTGGGAATTTATGTGTGAAAACAAAGAAAGCGCACGAATGAAGTCCTGCCAAGTCTGGAAGTACCATCTTCGAACCGCGGTGTCCACCGCAAGGGCTATCAGGGCTGCGTCATGACAGAGAGCACACTGAAGCCTATACGAGGGGCCAGAAAACTCCTAAAAAGAGGCATTTCTCAGGAGATTTCCTGGCCAGTTCTGCAGACATTTCGGTTTTCACTAATGATAGACAAACTGCAAAGGGACCAAATTTTTAATTCAAAACATATCCATTTTAGAGGAGCGCTCAACTATCCCAAAGCCAGGGAAGCCTTCCAAGCTCATAATAAAGAAACATCACCCTGTAGGACTTCCTGAAGAAGATTATTCCAAGGCTGAGGACAAGTTCAAATTTTGTTTTGATGACTTGTCGTCTCACCATTAGAATTTTTCCAATGATGATCAGCTGCCTTGCACTTGGTTTTACACTTCCCAATCTGCTCTCTCAAGCTTAGCACCTTCCCGTATCCCTAAGTGGAAAACCTCTCGCACTCCGGAGAACAGCTTTACTCTGGAGGAAAGCCTCAAGATTCAGAGGAGGATTGATATGAAAAATCAGTAGAAGGAAGGATGCCTTTCCCTTGCTGGTTTGAATCTAGCCATGATGAAGAATAGTATTTTTTGGTATATGTAACATGTATGTCATCCCTTGTCTCTGTGATAGCATTCTTCTGGACTGCAAAGTTTAAAGGAGTTAATCAAAGGGGTTAATGAAGTTGGATGAAGCAATGACAAAACTCTAATATTGGCCTGAAGGGCACCAAGGCACCAGAAGTTATTGGAAGCTAATCAATGGGGAATATGTGCAGCCAAACCAGCAGTTTACACTGTTGCAAGCATTAACCCAGGGCAGTTGCAATGGGCAATCCTATCCAAGAGAAATAAATGTATGAAAATCTTGTTCCTGGGGATTGGAAAAGGGTTCCAAAAGAAACAAGTCTACAAGATACTGGCTCATAATACTAATTAAATCACTCCCACTGAAGAACTTAGCGATAACACGAAAGAATTGGTCAAAACCCCAAAATTTTAATTAGAATTGTCTGGAAAGCTTTTTAACAGTTTCAGTGCAGGGAAAAGAGCCTGAATGAGCACAGACATCCCTAAACAGAGTTTGAGGAATATTAAGAAAAAGACTTAAAGAACATTGAAATTGCCTGTGTGACAAGCCTGTGATCAGGCCTATTCACATGAGGGCCTTCTACCAACACATATCTCACTCTGCTAAATAACATATTACTATGTCTGACACCATATCACCCTCAAGATCTGAATTATGTTCATAAAACAAAACAAAACAAAAAAAAAAAACAATCCTAAATGGGGAAAAAAGTTGCATAAGGCCTTAAAAGTTCTAGGAATTCTGAACATTTTATGAGGTGAAATAACAATTCTGCAGTAAAAAAAGCTTTGGGTTTCACTGCTAAATCTTTTCCACATTACTTTGAGGTTTCAAGATGTTAAAGAGTTCAGCCTGCAATGTGCCTTGTGTCATCAGACAGGGAATAAGTTTGCCACATTATTTGCCACTTCAGCAGTCAGCCTTACCATCTCATTTCTAGCTGAAGATGGTACTAACGGCAAAAGAACAGTACCTAAGGGGACTGTACACAATCAGAAATACAGTTATGACAGTTCAGTGCTTGGCAGTACCTTCACCTTTCCCAGATATCAAAAAATACTCTATTTTTACTGAAAAAAAGATGGAAACTAAGGCTTATTTGGACATTTGCAGCAGAAATATTTTTAAGTGAAATCATTTGTGAAGGAAAATTGTGTTTAGAGGTAACTGAGTGCAGGGTCTTTATTTCTGGAAGGCCACTTCACATCTTTGTGTAGGATCAGCCTCTTGACTGGAAGTCAGTGACTGCTAAATACACGTAATATTTACTTTTTTCACTCTTTGAGCCTAAGCATTTAATAGGCTTTAATTTTAGACTTTGGCACTGGACAAGATGAAAGTGGCACAGGCTCACACTTTCTCCTTTTGGACACATTAGGACTCTTTTTTGAGCTGTTTTTCTCTGCTCCATGTGAATGATTCCTCAGTATATACAGAAGCTCTAACCATCTCCCAAACTACATTAATTCCTTGTTCTCCTTCCATCCCAGTGTAGCCCTAGTTTTGTCTGCCTGTCACCAACACTGTCCTTCCATCTGCAGTTGGTAACTATCATCACTAACCTACATCTAGTTCAGGTTTATTTATCCATCGGCTCCATTATTCCTGCTTGGGCCCCATGGATCAGCCATGGCTAAAACTTTTTTTCCTGAGCATCTGCTGAGCGCACCAAGTCTGCTAGCTCAGACACACGTTAGCTCCATGTGGCAGAAGAACTCGATCCATTGTAATATTGAGTTTCATCACGCGGCTTTCAGCTATGTGACCCAGAATATTTGACCTGATGTCAGAAGGGGCCTAGGCCCATTGAGATATTTCCCTGAGACACTCTGTCCTCCTTCTACCAAAGGAATCCGATCCAGCAACAGGAAAGAGTGAGAATTTTCAGCTGTCCCCATCCCATGTGAAACGGTCAGGAAAGGACTTGCTCTGTGCTACACGTGCCTAATGTAAGGTGTCCCTTAGCCATTTGCTTTCTCCTCTTCGGTAGGTACTAATGGTACATATAATTCCTAATATCTGGACAATATTTTATGATAAAGTACTTTTTCTCACCTACCCCAAGCATTTTTCCTTTTTCACAGTATCCTTTGCTTCCAACACCCCACACGCACTTTGGGCTTTTGAGGTACTAAGCAGCTGATAAGCCTTCTCTCCACCAAAATCAAAGCTAGCCAAAGACATTCATTATTTTGCAGAATCAAGCTCCTGTATTTGTGGAGTTCACTTCATCCTTTGCTGAGATCCAGACACCTCCTGGAGGACAGGATGGCACATTTAACAGAAATAAACTACAACACTTTACTACCCCAACACACACAACATATGCTGTGGGATCTTCACCGTTCTCACTCGATGACACCTCAGCTGTACATGACATCAGAAACACAGGTTTTCCCCCAGTAGACTATGTTAGCTCACGGGCATCACTCACTAGCTCAGAGGCTTGTTAGCTCCAACAAACTGGTAACCTCTCATAAGCTACCTCAGTCATTCACCTCACAAGAGCCCCATAACCATCACTAAGTTATGTTGCTTCCTAGAGCAGCAAGGTTTCCATGGCACATCCCTGTGTTAACATGAGCCTGGCCTGCACCTACTGAACTTTCACTTGACTGTCTTGCAAAGACCTAGTGAATAAGATGATAAAAAATCTCTCAAAATTGCATGTGCAAAGAGGCTGGATTCTGCAAAGAGTCACTCTCATAGAAGCCTTCACCCCTATATGGGGCACACTTCACAGGTGCCTTATCCACCAACCCAGGGTCAACTGTGTAGGGACACGTCTTGGTCAAGGTGGCTGGGACTATGCTGTAGATGGTCCAAAACATTCACTGCTGACAGAACTGTAGTCTTTGGCCTGGGCAATATTGCAGGTAAGTTAGTAATGTCAGTGTCAGTTAGTAATGGTTTGAACTGGCTCATATGTCCCCACAGCATCTAGAAATCCTGCTTTGTTGGGCTAGAGCTATGCAAAGGAAAAGCACAGCCTTGGCTCTGAGAACAGAGCCAGGAAATCCGCTGCTCTCATTCCAGCTCCAGCTGGGATTCCATGCTTGATTTGGGATAATCTTTTTAAACTCTTTGCACCCATTCCCCCAATTTATAGAATGGGGAAGTAGCAACAACCTTACTCCAAACCGGTTTTGTGAGAATTAAGATCTGAAGTATGTTCTGAACATTAAGAAATAGCCCCAACACACACCCAAAATTGCTGTAGTTGCTTTAAACTGATGGCAATAATGAAGATAAGTGCAACCACAGAGTCATTTGGAAAGTCTAGACAATAAGCACATCAATCAAGGCTGCTTCCTAAGGCAGACATCTAAATAAATGCTAATGACGTGATTTATAAAACACCCCTGACCCATGGGGACTGCAGTACTAAAAAGTAATAGCAGCAGCTAGAACAGACTGTCCGTTAAAAAGCGAAATAGAACATTGAAAAGCCAAAAAGGAAAGCAACAGTTTGCGAATTTCAGAGCTCTGAGAAATATTGTACCTCTGAGCCAGGCTTTTGTTCAAATGAAGCTTTTTTTTCTCATTTCTATTTTTTTTCCCCTCCCAGACCTCCTTTACTTTCACTGCCTGCTTTATCATTCCGGCTTTTCACTTGTCACGTACCCAGATGCTACAAGAATGGCCAGACTATGGGCCTAACCGGAGTCTACGGACATCAAAAGACTCCCATTGCCTTTAACAGACACTGGAGCTAGCCCGCTATAAATCACTGGAAGGCAGTGATTAAACAGACAGTCCTTCTGAATAGTGGAGACACCAATATAACGCCCCTGAAATTTAGTTCCTATTTAAGTCCAAACATGCACACTGGGAGGCAATTCTGTGACCTGTATGCTTTACCTCATAATTTCCCTGAAAAGAGTATTTCAAAGAGGAGAAATAGTTTCTCTGCAAACCAGGACAGTACATCCGTAACCGCACTCCTGCTTGGGGTGTTACATCAGCTCTATTTCCCACTCCGGGGCCCAGCGGCTCCCAGAGGTGGAGCTGGAGCCGTGCCCACATCCACACCAGCAGCTGCGTTCCCATCCAGCAGCTCCCCAAGTCCTGACGTGGACCACAGACTTCCAGGAAGAGGCTATCTGGAAGCTGGCAGAGGATGTGAAGTAATCCATGGTTGAGGTTCATCTGAGGTCCATGACGCACCCTCTGAATCCTGAGCTGATTTCGTTAGTGCAAGGAAATAATTGACTGGCCGGCTCCTCGCAAGCGTTCCCGGGGCACCGGTGTGGAACAGCCGTGCCCGCCGAGGCGGGAGCTCTCGGCGCGCTCCTCACTTGGCTTGTTTTCACTGGTGCACAAAGAACAACGCTGACGCGCAACTCATCTCCAAGGGGTTGAAATGGAACTAAAGTCACGCCTTGCAGTCCCACTGCACACATGTCGGACTGTGTCATCTGCCTGAAAAGCGACTGTGCTCTTGAAGCCCATCCTGAGCTGGCCAAGACAACTACCTTCCCTTTACCCCTTACCACCCACCACCCGCTCACCAGCCCTTCTGCACGAGACGGCACTGTGCTGACAGGCACGGTGACACGTTCGGCCTTCAGCCCGACCTTCCTAAAGCCAGATACCTCCAGGAAATCTTATACCACCACAAAGACAAAATGTTCTGCTCACTAATGGGACACACAACTACCCCGACCCCAGGCCATTTGAGAGTCATCTTTTTTATATGTACAGCTGAAAGCATTTTTTTAAGTAAGCATTTATGAACACTAATGAATATATAATATCTCAAATACTTTTTTCTTAAGAAAAAAATCACAAAATGACTTGATAAAAAAAAAAAAGAAACACAAGGAAATCTTCAAAGAAGCTTTTGTTTCAGAATTTTCTGAACCTGGTAATCAAAGAGAGAATTATTGTCAATAAAACTCACTAAAAGATTGAAAATTGACTTATTTGTCCTCTAGTCACCTAGTAACGATATTTTACCAATTTCCTGAACTATTATTTTTCATTCTTCTCTCCTGGGATTTTGTACAGTAATTGCACATTAATTTCAGCAAGAGACCTGGGAAGCTCCAGCAAGCCACGATGGGAGCTCTGGGAGACCAGAGTTTTTACCGCTTGCAGCAGCAGCTGCCGCGCTGCCGTTACCAGGTTCCCCCCTCAGCAATGTCTCCCAGGGTCCCTCTGCAGCCCTTGCTCTGTCCCGCGCAACCTCTGAGCAACCCAAAACGCTTCCTCTGCCACGGTCCCGACGTGCCTCTAGATGGCTGTGCAGCCTGTTGCATGGCAGCAAGAACGAACGCGAGCCCAGACACTGTGACGGGGATGTAAGAGATTAGGAAGATATTAGATTTCAGTCTTCCAGACATTTGTGTGAAGCTGCTTCTTCCGCTTTAACTACTTTCCTTTTAATTTTTCAATAAGCCAAGGGCTGTGTCCAGACTGTGACCAATACGCTATTGCATATATTTAATGCAGAGGTTTAGAAAGAAGCCACATTCTTTGCTGAACTACAGAGTCAGAGCACAGCCATGTTTTTTGTGTCACCCAGAAGTTAGCTCATAGTTAATTTTCTTTCAAACAAGATTTAGTGTCTTAAGTTAAAAAAAAACAAACAAACAAAAAAAAAAAAACACAATTTCCACTATGTCACTTTTAGTCCTCTTTATGCTAAGCAGTCCTGACTAACAGAATCCTTGAGGTAGGAAGCAAAGGTAATTTGTTCCCTATTTTTACAGTATTTTCTTTCTTTCTTTCTTTCTTTCTTTCTTTCTTTTTCTTTCTTTCTTTTTCTTTCTTTCTTTCTTTCTCTTTTTTAGGATTCATTTTAATTCCTAATCATACAACTGACT
>JAUBNY010000886.1:857962-885861 GCA_032275445.1 Crypturellus soui
TTTCAGTTTTGCAGCAAAATCTGTGTATTTTTAACTAATTTTCAAGTGTACAAATGAAGCTTTCCTGAAACTATGGTTTGACTTCTTTCTTTTGACAAATAAGCCTCATGCTTCTCAGTTACCTGAGAATAGCCAGCATAGATCAAAATCCACAGGCTGTCTGATGGCTCAGCACTAAATTCTAAAGTGTTACCAACTCCATAAAACTGTAAGAGAACAGCAGCATAAAATATAAGCACAGATGCAATATCTTCACATTTAAGACTTGATAGAATTTCACAAATCAAGAAAACCACTATCAAGAAAGGATCCACTATATGTAAAGAGATTAAATAACACATTTAAGTGAAATGAACCAAATAGGGAGAACTGGTGCTTCACATTACAAGTGGCCTTCAATGCTCTCTGCAACTGCTTTTATCAGGTACAAATTTAGGGTGTAACTTTGCATCATTCCTGCAGGACACTCAGAATCCAAATCCCCCAGACACTCCGATGCTGCTTAGTTAAGAACAGCTGCCAAAAAGTCAGGGAGCTCCCACTGAATCGGGCGCAGCCTGTCAGCACTGCTGTCACAACCTGGCTCTTTGCTATTCTTAGACAGCTAGTGAGGAAAAGGGGTGCTGATGCTCAGGGTGGGCACCCTGGCTTCATTTAGTAGAAGAAGAAATTGTTCTGCAGCAATTTAATAAAGCACTTGCAAATCTTCCCCAAAGCTGCATGATTCCTCAGGGAGCAAATGGGAATGATCGTGCGTTTTTCAGAGGCCTCTAAGGAATTCTCTATTTTTATGCATTTTGCTTTTTTATCCTGCTACCTGAAAGGTCCATTCATCCCCGCAAACAAAACCATAGTCTTAAGGCTGGACACAGAGATAATAGATGAAAAAATTAGAGAGATCCATAGGTCATTTCAAGGAAACATCCCACAATCCAAGTGTTCCTCCTAACACACCTGAGCTTTCAGGACTTCATCCAAGCATGCATCTGGGCATACCCAGAGGGTTCATCACAGGAACGCCAGGACACGCATCCCAACACCAGCAATGAGTCACAGCAGCTAAGCCTCGAATAGCCGCTGCACGTCCTAAAGATCTCCCGCTGGCCGTACTTGCAAAGCACCCTACCCTGGCAAGGCCTCTTCCATCACACCTGAGATTCCCAATAGAGCATCCCCAGCCAGGGCCGCTGGTGCGGAACTGTGCTAGCAGTAGAGAAAACAGACAGGATCAGCTTCAAATCAAAGGTGTAACTGAAGGGGGGTGGCATGAGTGTAAGCAGGGAAGCAAGGAAGAAGGATTCAGCCTTATTTTGTATTCAGTGGTTTGCCCAGATACATTTAAGGTGTAGCAAGACATGTCCTATCCTTTTGCCCTTGAACAAGGAGCTGCAATTCATCTACAGTCTTGGAAACAGCACTTCATCAAAAAACATGCAATTAGGCTCTGGTCGTTCACATTTACTCCCTGAACTTCACCTTGCCATTTACAAATCCTATTCCTGAGGGAGGAAAAAGGGGGAGTTTGCCCATCTTTCTTTGCATGTTAGTAGCAAAAGAATAGGGAAAAAAGAATTGTTTGACTTTTCAAGGTGCAGTTTGCAAATCACCTCTCCATCTGAGGATCTCTGCATGAGTAAATATTAGTAATTATCTCTCTGCCTTAGCTAGAGGAAAATGAAAAGGAAGGAAGGACAAAATGAACCCTTGTGTCAAAACCACGGAACGGTTTTGCCTCTGCCCTGCAATCCAGCACTGCCAGCTTGGCAGCCTCACAGCACCCAGACCAGCACTCTTGCTCCCCATTTTCCTCCTGAGGTGACCGCCCATGGGCAGTGGAAGAGGATGGATTCGGGAGGGAGATGGAGGGATACGCTGGCCATACGCCCCCGTCTCCATCACTGGAAAGAGCTTGACACATGGAAGAAACACGAACACATTCCACTCGTGCAATCAGAAAAACATTGACCTCATTGGGACCTAACATTGCTGTTGTTATGACATTGGGGCGAGAAGTGTCTATTTATCCTCCTTTCACTTCTTGCTAAAAAGCACGGCCCGTGTCAGGGCTGAGAAGAGCTGTAGCACAGAGAAGACATTATTCTCAGCTTTGGATTTAGATCAGTATTTTAATGAAAGCACTTATTAGCCCCAGCTGGGGTTCAATTTTCCAGTGAGCTGGGAAAAAAAATATTGCCCTGGCCATTCTTCTCTGGGGATTGTGCAGAGACATCTGAGAGTATCAATTACTGATCATAATACTCTATTGGAAACGAACAGCTGGGGAAAAGCCGCTGGCTAGAAACGACTGGATTGCTTTACATTTTAAAGTATAGTTCTTGGCTATAAGGTGCCCATATTTTTCCCACTCTGGGATCTTGGCTGCTCCGAGCAGGGGGCAGATACCCTGCCCCTGCCACCCTCTCGTGTCAGTGCCATCTCACCAAGCAGCAGAGGTGGCTTTGCGCTCTGCAGAGCCCCCAGTTGGCCTTGGGCCACCCCAGTGAGGGGCTGAGCACAACCCGAGGTGCCTCCTGAGCGATGAGCCCGTCTGGGGCTCCGGCACAGCAAAACACTCTGCCCTGGGGAGAGAGGGCCTTGGGGCAGCCCATCTCCTGAAAGCCACTGCAAGGGCCTCGAGGCCGCATCTCAGACAGTTTAAAGCTGTCTTCCCGTGAACAGCTGCACGAAACCTTAATGGATGGACCCTCTCAAAGGCAAAGTGCGCGTTTCCCAATGGGAAAGGCTGTGTACACGCACACAAGCCACACGATTCCCTGGGGGTGGGGAAGCCGAAGAGGGCAGCCCGCTCCAACAGGTGCCAGGCCGAAGGTTTCACATTCCTTCAATTGTAGTGGCTGGGGTTCTTTACTTGTGCTTGGCATTTCAGACCTGGATGCATTTTATCAACTAACAGATCAATAAAACAATATCTGGGAATCTGTTTTTTGAATACTCCAGAGGAAGGAAATAAATAAATAAATAAATAACCTTAAGCAGCTGGCCTTCTTGCTAGCCTGGGACCAGCTTGACCATGACTTTTACTGGAAAGCAAAGGAGATCACAGGAGTGCTGGCCCTGAGAACTGGGCAACCCCCTGAGATTTGGCTAACTGCCGTATTCCCCTCGCCACCCCGTAACCGGAACCTTTCTTTGCAGGAAGAACAGAAAATGCATATGAAAACCAAACCTTGAAGGCCTTTCCTACCCCTTAAAAGAGGAGAAAAAAAAAAAAAAAAAAAGTCCTCATTCTTGGTCTTCTCTTTTCACAGCTCCACAGCTGGAGCCCCTACAACAACACAGGGCCTGAGGAGACACCTCGTCAGGCCCAAACTCTGGCCAATCTAATATGACAAATTCCTCCCACAAGCACCACCAGCCCGAGCACAGCGCCTGCAGCTGCGCTGAGCCCCAAGGCAGATGCTAATCGTCATCTCGTGGCAACAAGCACCCAGCACCTGAAAAGCCAGTGTGAGCATCGCACAGACCAGCCATTCAGCTCAGGCCAGTTCCATTAGATTTGGTTGACAAAAGAATCCGAAGGGGAAATTTATAATTTGCCAAAAAAAAAAAAAAAAAAAAAAGTGTAGAAGAAAAGCTTTCCCTTCTGAATGGTGAGTTCCTGTAGCCCGGCCTCTCCTCGTCAGCAGATGGGGTGGAATTCCCAGGCTACAGAGGAGATCCTCTTGGGGCTGATCATGTTCTTAAAGGCATGTTCTCAATCAAGAAGGCTTAGATGAAGCATAATAATTGCAAAGGCTTCCTGAGAACTGGCTTCACACCCCTCTGGAATGATTTAACTGAGTTTTGCATCCTGCTTGCACATCAAAAAAGAATCTGCCCATATCTTGGCATACTGCAAATCAGGAGACAGAGCTGTATGGTGCATGAGCTGCGCGGAGGCAGGGCCACCTTCACCATCACAAGCGCTTCCATCATGTCAGCAAAGCTGTCCCGATTAACACTGGTGAGAAGGAGAAGCTAGGGGCCTGCCAGAGGTCTGGGAGTCAGGAGCTAGCTAATCCCATCCTGGCACAGGCTTTTACGTCCTTGAAATTCATGGGTAATAACTGGTGTCATTACTAGTCTCCATTACACACCTATTGGTCTGTAAAAACAAATGGAGATGACAAGGCTGTAGATCTAGCCCATAGCTGACCATGATCATCATTAACATGAGGATACTGTAAGTTTGGCATCTGTCCACTAATGTAGCCACATTTTACGCTTACCTTTGGAGCGCCCTGGGGCAGTCCCAAGATGCAGAACCTGAGCTCAGGTAGCCTGAGCTCAGCAGAGCCTCCACAGGTCAGTTCAAAAGGCAGTCAGGTAAATCTGGGGGAGCACCCAGCATGGCCTCAAAGACACAAAACCCTGTAAAGGAAACCGTGCAAGAGCGGCTTGTTTGCAGAAACACGAAACCGTGCAAGAGCGGCTTGTTTGCAGAAACACTGGCCTCTTCTGTTCAACAAAAAAATGGGCTACAACTTTCTGTAAAGGTTACCATCAGCCCCAGCTTTGGCATGAGTACAGAGGATGCCAGAGCAGTGTCAGAAGGGAGCTAGGTGCAGTAAGGTACCTTTGCACTGTGCTACACACCATTAGAGAGACTGTAATTTCAACTGGCCATCTTCACCACAAGCACTTTTAATGCTGTTATAAATGAATGCTCTGCAGACCAGCACAACTGTTTTACACTGAATATTTTCAGTTGAGACTCTTGGTCACAGCTTTAACACTGATCTTTAACACTGAAGTAAGAATCTACCCACTTTGGATGTGTAGCAACATCCCTTATAGCCAGACTCCTAATGTACCCCCAAACACAACATCAGCAGAGAACCATGTGGCAGCAGTTTTGCTTTGCGCCCTTAGCATGATTCAGCAAGGCAGACATGTCAGGGGGATTACTGAGCAAGACGCGTTTGATGCACAACAGGGCATTTGCACAGCCCAAAGTGTAAATATTGTCTCAAAAAATAAAGAGGAGATGAATTAGATTAGGAGACTTAGGGTCATGAATTACGCCTCTGAGCCACCCTGCTGAATACTAATGCTCATCAGTCAGACACGATCTTATATAAGGCTGCACCTTGTCTGTCTCAAACTGCTGTTTTATTCCAAAACTCCCCTTGGCTCCCTGAGATCCAAGGCAGGAGACGACAATAGTCCCTTAAAACATGTGGGACCAATTCCCAGGTTTATTACCCATTCTGAGTTTGCTCTTCACCTCCAGTGAAGCCAAGGGCAGCTTTACCTGAGTTCAGAGCACAAGCAACAGACAACATGACCTGCGATCCCACAAATTTCCTGAAAATTCTTAATGACTCTAAAGACTTAATGAAGTGTTTCACAGCAAAGGCAGCAGCCAGTAATTATGGTTTTGGAATCTGTGAAAGCAGCAAGCAGAAGTCCAGCTCTGCGACTGAAAACACAAGCAGTAATAACAGCTCTTTCAGAGCACAGTACACTTCTTTTGCCATCATATATCCTGCTCTGTAAGCTGGTGCATCCCCAGCCAAGCGTCCCGTCAGCAAAAACTCTAACCAAAGGGTAAAAAATATTAAATATAGAGACAAATTCTTGTGGATGGAGTGGCAAAGCTTTGTGAAAGTGTAAGCTGCATGTGGAAAGACCATGAGTTAGCAAAAATTAAGGTGGCAGCTATGAGCTCTAAAAATCATCTATGCAACTGGAAATAGGGCTTGCAGCAAACATTTGGGACCTGGAGTGGAAGGAGTGTGGCTAACAGCCAGATCCACAGCCCATGGCACCAGCACCCCATCTGCAGGTAGGCAAATTCAGATTAGCCTGAAGAGGGTTAAAAATGAGGGAGAGAAAGGAGTTCCGACTCTCCCAAACTCTCCTCCACACGCAAAAGGAGTCACTGCCTCTCATCAAGACGAAACATCACTGGTGAGTCACGTCATCTTGACGCTGGGAAAGGCAGCTAGGGTTAAACTAGCACTCTCAATAACTGCACGTAGTAGAACAGCCGCACGTATACCCTGGAGCAGCCGCCAGTCCCGACTTCCTCATCTATCACGTTGCACTGACTGCCTTTAAAACACTTTTCACGAGCACTTTGGTCCCCTTTCCTCCCTTCCTTGTGGCACTGCTAGCAAAGCCCCTCTTTAAAGCCTACTGGAGGCCTTCTGAAGGATGCCTGTTCCCTTTTCCCTTCTCCTTCCCTTAGCTGTCATTACACAAGAGTAGTGATTGAGTTCCAAATTTCTATTAAAAAAGAGGACTAAGTTAAGCTCTTGCCTGATGTCTCCAGAGATGCATCGGTTAGTGCTTTCTTTACACGTTTTCTTCTACAGCAACAGGAAAGTTTACACACTAATCTTGCTACAGGTATTCACTAGAAAGGAATGTGAAATCCCCCAGAACTACATCTACCCACAAAACAGTAACCAAACTTCTTAAAACCTCTCCAGTCCGGCAGTGCAGATGAATTGGGTGTTCAGGGCTTCAGTCACAGCATTCAGAGGCCTCCGCTGACCAGGGTGAGAGCAGGAGAGCCCGCACCAAGGAGAGATGAGGAAAAGTCAAGACTAGGGAAACTTCGAGGAAACGCAACTGAAACGCTCTGCGAATGCAGCTATCGCATCAAACCGCTGCTGGCACAGCTGTGTCCTGCCTCACAGGCGGCTGCAGAGCTCCGCAGTTGTTTCTGCAAACTTAGGAAAAAAGTGATCTCGTTCTCCTACTGCAATCAATAATGTTCTGAAGCAAGTAAACACCACATCTGTTAATATTTCCAGAGCTCTTTCCATCCCATCGGTTCAAGTTGTAGAGCAAAAATGTAAATAGCTTAGATCACTTATCTCATAAAAGAAAAAGAAAGAAAAAGAAAGAAAGGAAAAAGACCTCACAGTTTTGCAGCTATGCAGTTAACAGCCTATACAGACAACCCTGGGATACCAGCAAATAATAAAATCCTCAGTTCTTCTTTAGCAAAACAGATGAAGTTTTCACTTGTTCTCTCACTGATGTTTTTGGAAAATATATAAAGGAAAAAACTGTTAGGCAAAAATAGGCTGTGTGTCACTTCAAACCAATCGCTGGGGACCTGGACTCAAAGCCCATTGAAGTCAGTGGAAAGATTCCTCTCGACTTCCACAGGGTTTGGCTCAAACCCACATGAATGTCCTTCTCACAGGTGTAAGTTTACACATTTCTTTTAAATTGTCTGAACAAAGACTGCCCTCAAGAACTACCTTAACCACAGCTGCATTTGTCTATAGCAGGGAGCTTCCACCCTGCCTTCAGCAACGTTCCTGGTCTGGGGCCAAATCTCCAAGCCAGCACATCCCTCTATCTTTTTTTCCAAACCTTTCATTTTTGCATGTCCCACATTTCAGAGTGTCCAGACACACAGAGCTGCGCTCTCTCCTCCTGGGTTTTTGCAACATGACTAACCCCATTGACATCCACGTTGCCGCATTCCCACCGGAATGCAGGGTCCCTTTGCCCATCTCCTCATACACAACTTGCCCCCATCGTTTTGCCTCCAATACAGATTCTTATTAGCTCCAACCTTCCTAATCAACTCCCAGAGCTGAAGAAAGCCGAGAACCTCCATCCCTATGGCAGAAAAGGGAAACTTCCCATACTTGGAAAAAAAATTATTCAACTGTCCTCCATTAAACCATGTCCTCATGGTTTCACACAGGTGCATGTTGCAGCGCTTTTAGCTCAATGCTAGGGAGGGGAAAGGAGGCCAGGGCTTTCACGGGTTGACAGACACAGCCCCTGGCTCCTGCAGGCGCGCGGGCAGGTTACGCTGCTGCGGAAGCAGCAGCCCCACCACGGGTAGACCTGGCAGCTCCAGCCGCTCTGCTGGCTGATGCAACAGGGAAGGGCAGTACGTGGGAAAAGGCTCATCCTCGTTTTCATATACATTATATACATTCATATGTACATATATAGGTTTATTACTAACTCATTTCATCCTTTTAGATGGTCACAAGCAAACTGCCCTCTGCCCTTCTCACTTGCAGAATATGGCATGAGGAACTGGGGAATTCCATATGGAGATTAAAAAGACAAATATTTTCAATACTTAGGTTATTTTAGCAAGCATCTAAATCCAGGTTTACCAGGTTCTGTGCCTGGAAGGCTCCACCACATAAGACAAAGATTAGCAAGAAGTAAAATAGCCTCCTGCTGGCAGTCAGGAGTTTGGTGCAGAATGAAGAGGTGGTCACATTAGCAGTGGTTATACAAACCAAACAGAAAGTGAAATCAATATGAACCTTCCCTAAATAGGTCACTTATCTGCTCGGGTTTCCTCCTGCTGCCTCCCCCACGCTCCTTTGAGCGTTCAGAGTTCTCCAAGTCAACGAAGGGACAATTACACACTCCACCGACCGCAAAAACAAAACTTGCATCATAGAGTGGCCAACTCAGAGGGTTAAAGGACACCCCCGGGAGCAGCGACAAATAAGCACGTTGAATGTTCCTTCACCTTTCTGATTGCTCATTAAGCTTTGGCACGGTTCCACGTATGAACTCACTGCACCAGAACAGGCTTACTCCACACTATTGGGTTAAATGTACAATACAAACAAGTCCTGGGATGGACAAAAACAAGGGATCCAAATGCGCAAAAGTTAGGGCAGACTCTGCAATCCACTGCAGTGCCCACGCCTATCTGCGGCTCCTCACAAGCTGAAAATGAGTATGCAACATGCCAGGGACAAAACATGCGAAGATTTATTAATTTTGCCTTACATTAAATGGCACCCATGTCTAGAGTCTGAGCACAGGACTAGCAAGCAGGAGACTGATGCTCCCTCTGACACTGTTTTGCTGTCAGTCCTACGCATTTCCATGCAGCAGTTTCCTCCTTTCTGCTCTGCAGGTCTGTGGTTCAACTCTGCTCTGTGTAGTTTTTAAAGAAAGGAACACTGAAAGAAGAGCCAACAGAAGGAAGGAGCGAGTAGAAAGGTAAATCCTAGTTAGCCCTTACCCTAAGAAAGAAATCCAGAAAAGTAGAAGTAAAAGGAAGCATAAAAGCTGGAAGCAATAGATTTCAGACAAGACCACTGTGACAACTGTGCCCTTTAATAGAGGGGACGGTTCAAATCAGCAGCCCTAAGCTTGGTCCTGCTGGGCCTTGCTCCCTGCCAACAGCATTCAATGTACTGCTTTGTCTTTCAGAGAGAACATGTAATTGCTATCATTCATTATTTACAGATGTGCAGATATCTGAATCTGCTCAACAACCATACTGAGCTGCCAGACAGCCAAGAAATTAGGTTCACAAGCGGCTTAGGAAGACTATCCTGAGATGAGAATTGGGTTTCTGGTGTTCAGTTCAAGCCATGTGCCCCTTGAAAACACCTGCTGATTTCATCCCTTGCACTCACGGGGAAGCAAAAGACAATTTCATGCTGCTCCTTATCTGCCTCCTCTGTATCCTTCTGTCAGTTCCCACCAGTGGTTTCCCTATCGGTTGCCACATCTGGGAGGGATGTGGAGCTGACAGGCACAGAGATGCCTGCCCAGCCATGCCAGATGAACCACTTCTGTGCTTTTCCCTGCACAAACCTGGGAAAGCCACACTGGTACCTAAAAAATATCGGGCACTCTCCCCCAGCTTGGGGCTGGATCAGTAGGTGTGATCCTGGCACCAAAGCTAACATGAAACATACGCTGAATTTAACACTCCTGCAAATGATAACACCATAATGCTGTAATATTTCCCAGAGCAACTCACTGCAAAGTCCCAGAGGGCCAGAAGATGAAGAAAGATCCCTCTCTACAGGAGCTCATCGGTTGCCCTTTGGTGGAAAGGACCAGGAAATCGGCAGCTCACAGGCCAGGGTGCTGCAGAAGGATGGGAGCTGATATGAGGTGAACATTTCAGTTTTACTTTGAAGGACTGAAGTCTTTAGACCCTGTACATTTGTACAATGCTGCCCCAACACAGGAGGGAATGGGGGATTGCTGCGTGTGGAGACAAAGAACCTCATGGTGACAGCTGAGCAAAGTCTGATGGCAAAGGACTCCAGGCAGGTCTAAGCTGCCTGGCAGGGACTGGCCATAAGCGATGAGTGGTGTTTGCAGAACATTTAGGAGAAACAAACCAGACAGTGCAGAGCAAAAGCTGAGGATTTGGGCATCACCAAAGTTCTGCATATTTATCTAACACTTGTCAGACAAGTAGAGATGCTCCACTGGTGAGTCGCTAAGACAGAGGAGCAAAGCAACTTTCTGGTGTCACATGGGGATTTCTGAAAATCAGGGGGCTTATGGGGGGAGCAGAAAAAAAAAGGTTTTTTTCCCAGCTTCTGCACTAGTGCTGCCTTCTTAAAGCACAAGGGAGCTAAGACACTAGCTGGGTTGCAACAATATGGGGTAGAAGATAACAGGATTTACAAGGTTAGGTTTAACAGGATTTAAGGTTAACCGGATTTACACAGCAAAAATGGCAATCCACAATTACAAGGAGAAATCTGTGTTATTAGTGTCTTTGTCTCCGGATCTGCATGGATTCAGATCAGGAAGCAATACACCCCATGCTGCTCTCTAACCAGTCCAGCCCAGGGCATGGACAGGACACATAGGAGCTTTATTTCTATGGCTCTGACACTGAGTTGTTGTGTGATCCCTGGAAAAATCACATAACTTGTCTATTTCTCTTCCACCAGCTGCTGGTTTAGATTATTCTTATTTCTAATAGACACTGCCACAAAAAAAAATTAGGGACCAGACTCTTGTTATATAAAGTCATGTAAAAAATAAATTTTAAAAAAAATCCTCTTACCTATTCTCCTGGGAGGAATTTATAGCCTAAAATACCCCAAAAAAAAACAAACAAAAAAAAAACTAGTGGAAATGGAGAAAGAGGAGAGCACTAGCATGGGGATAGCAGTACTGCCCAGCTCTGTGCACTGGGGGGAGCCTTCCTCGCTCCAGACTTAAACAGAACCCTGGCCAAAAAATCTCTGGTCTCTTTTGGGGTTACTAATCATCACCATGGTACCAGCAACACACAGTTCAGATGGGCAAAGCTCCTGGGACCTACACGGAATTAAAACACTGAGAAACAGATCCTGACCCACAAGCAGAAAATGTTCAGATCCCGCCTTTGGGCTTTTCTAGCAACTGCGCACTTGAGCCGCACTCCAAATATCATTGGTTGCAAGTATTTGATACAAAGCTATGCCAGGAAGCAGTTTTGCTTGGTTTTGTTTTTACTGTGAATGCAGAACCTTGCCTAAAAAAATCACCAGTAGAAATACTGGACTGTCGTGGCTGCACGGCCTGGATTTTTCTTCTAGCACCATGAGATTTCAGACGGGTGTGCTTCTGCAATTGCTATGCCTGGTATGCACTGGATTTCATTATAGGTTTTCTTGCACTTCTATCTTCATTAGTTCTACATCACAGAGTGTGTGGAATGCGTGTATTGCCAGCCCGAGAAAATTAAGATGTGACTTTGCTTCTCAAGGACATATGCTTGGGGCATATGTCTTTCCTTACTTCTCAATCAATGCATAAATCCCAAATGGAACTATCAAAAAAAAAAAAATGTACAGAACAGTGCTGACCCAGTTTAAGGTTTGGGGTTTTTGTTTTGTTTTGTTTTCTTTCATTCTTTTGCTTCTTAAGGCCAGAGACAGAACAGAGGCCACGAGCAGAACAGCCAAAACACATGTGCTTGTTGGATGCTTTTGCCTAAAGACACTATGAAGTGCTAAAACACTGAAGATGTCAAGCAGAAAGGCTTCCTCTGGCCTTCAGAGGAGTTCTGCAAATGGTAATAAAATGTAAAAGAAGAATGCTGAATAATCAAATGTGGTTTCTTTTTATAAATGTAAATAGTACAGAAGAAGTGTTAGTAAGCGCAAGGTACAGAGAGCCCTTGAGGTTGAATCCTTGGGACTTTGCACCTAGAAACAGCCCCAGCCCTGGATGGCAGCAGGACCACACTCCTCAGCCCCTCCAGCTCAAGGGATCATTTCTGTGAGTGAGAGATATATTGGGCTCCACTACAGAACATCTTCAACTGTGAGCTCCAGGACTAGGCATAATAGCATCAATTTGTTGTACCATCCAATTCAAGCCTCGAAACTCAGAAATAATGCTGACCTTTCAGCGCTTCTGCAATGCTCCAAGATATCCAGGACCAGTGTTTGGATCCAGGGCGGTTTTCTGTTCCTAATGATCTGTCCAGTTCTTGATGTCTCTGGGGGACTTCCAATGAGGAGATATTTTAGGAGTAATCCAATAAGGACATTTTAGGAATAAGTGCTTGTCTTGCATGAGCTCAGCAGCGACCCTTCAATTCAGTGCCCAGAGGGCAGTAACAGCCACCGAACGGCAGTGACGATCAGCACTGACAAGAGCTCGATGACAGCCCAAGACTTACAGCCCACTCTCCCTCCTCGAGCAAGAGCACGCTGCACTGCTCATCATCGCTGCTAGTCAGCTCTTCGGAGCACGTTTCTTCCCCTCGATTAGGCAGCACCAAAGACAAGGGTGCTCTGTCGCTAGGGTAGAGAGACAGCAAAAATATGCGATTGTAACAGAGTCCCTAAACCATGCTGGTGGCTTTTTTCTTTTAATTATTATTATTTTTGTCTGCAGAACCCACTGAAGTAAATACCAAGTAATTATGGTGTTCTGAAGTGACCTTATGGAGCATGTGCTCGAGTCCATGGACCCCGGCCAAAGCTACTATTGTGGATTTCATGCCAAGACTTGGGAGAACCCTGGCTCCCTCCCATTGTTTTCTTTGGCTGGGCTCTATGGATTCTCAGCCTGGCAAGAAAGCCCCATTTTAAAAGTACTGGCAAACATTGTGCAGTTTGTCACACCACGGCTTATGATTTAGGACCTTGATTTAGGCTCAACACTGGGATCTTTTGTTTAGCTGTGTTTGTACATCATTTGCAACTTTGTATTAGTTAATAAACGTCAGTCTGCTAAGAGCGTGGCACATCCAGTATTGCGGTGAGGATTTTCCCTTGAATATACAATCCATAGCGAGAATGACTGAGTGAAACTGAAACAGCCCTATCCATCAGCCGAGGGCTTAAGCTCGTGTAAACAAGACTTTCTAACACAATGGATGCTTCAGAGATAAAGCTGTATTGCTGCATACCTGGTTAAACCCAGAACTAAAGGATAAGGATTTGCACTTCTCTTTTTGTTTAATTGAGTCTCTCTTGTTCAGGATTCATCCCCAGAAATACAGGTGAAATTTGAGGCACTTAGAAATATATATATATATATATGCACCTCTTTAGACCCACAAATCTATTTTACAGCTCCCTCAGGCTTTGTTAATACGTTGTTATAAGCAAAAAATGACTCTGCAAAAAAGAGCCTTTGGTAAAAACCAGCTCTTGCACACTTTGTATATTTTGGAAGCCATACTATATCCTTTTACAGGCTCAGGATAGCAAAAACCAGACACCGAATTTCAGACTTCTCCAAACCCTGTGTGTAGAGGAATAAGGACTCAGAGGGCAGGCTGAACATTTATACTCAATCTGGTGTGAAGGAGAAAAACCTTCTTTTAGAAATAGGGTCAAATAGTTCCAAGATCTCAGTACCTTTGCAACTGGCCCATCTGAAACTCCATCTTGCTGATTAGAAATGAATAATCCCACCAGCTGATTTCTTCCCTCAAAATCTTTTTTTTTTTTGCCATTGAACTAACCAAGAGTAATACAATACAGTAATAAAACCAAGGTTACAAATGGAAATGAGCTAGTAAACCAGCTAATTAACAACCATACCAAATCAAATCATCACTGACTGAGATCATCAATAGTATGGCAGACATGAGGCTTAGAATAGGGCTGGAGCTTACAGATACCAAGCCTAGAAAACTGAGGAAATGTTTGGTGTTACCTCCTCGCCCCTGAAGCTCTTACAGATTCCTCCACTGTCCAACAGTCCCACAAATGCTTTGTTCCCTCCACCCTGAAGTCCAATGCTTGGAAAAGCTGGTCACTACTGCCTGCTCACTGAAGTTTTTTTGGTTGTCTTTCACAGTCTCAAGATAATTGCAGTGAAAATTGCTCCGAATTTGGGTTAGAAAGCAATGAATACACCCCCCATCTAAGCAACAGGCTGTCAGTTATAACTCCTCCTTTCTTACTAAGCACCTCAAAAGTATGAGTTAAAAACAGAAGAGGGAACTGCCTGTCAGTGACAGACGGGGAAAGAGGGAGCAATATTACTTTATGACAAACTAAAATGACAAGCATGACACAACATACTTTCTGGAGTCCTACAGTATCAAAGTCTGGTGATAGCTTATATCACATCACCAGGTTTCTCTGGGCTCGTGGCTAATCAGTTTGCAGCACCAGAGATGTGGTATTCTCCTTTTACACACCCTATCCTGAAAAGCACAGAAGTCCTATCCTCTTCACATTCATAACATCATTATGGTTGGAAAAGACCTTCAAGATCATCAAGTCCAGCTGTAAACCCCTCAACACCATATCTGCTAAACCATGTCCATAAGTGCCAGCATGTTAAACTACATGTTCACTTGCTGTTCCCCTGTCACTCTTCCCTTTCTCTGTCCTAGAAGACAGAGGTGACACACAAGTGGTTTAGAGTCAGGCTCATATGAATATTCATGTAAGTATCGATCAATATTTATGGCAATATCTACAGATCAACATAGCTGATCTTGAAGCAAATTTCAAGAAAACTGATCACCAAAGATTCAACAGAATTCATCTTGAAGCCTCTTAAAACTGGATAGTTACAATGGTTCAAGTATTTCTTACTTTAGTTTGTCATAGAGTTGACATGAAATAATAGTCCAAACCCAAAAGGAAGATATGATTTTGCCTTCTAATTGTTATTCTGATGTATGAAGGTAAAGCAAGGCAACTGGGGAATAACCTACAGGTGCTCAGTGCAACAGATACGAAGCAACCAGGTTTGTTTTTGCTTGTGCCATTCTTGAGGAGGAGAAGGGACTTAAGGAATGGGGCAGAGACAACTGTCACATGTAGTTACTGCCTATTTCCAGGGGAAGATTGTGATGTAACGTCTCAAACTTGGTGACCTGGTGAGGTAACTGTTCCTGATTAGACTAATAAAACTGTTGGTTAGGAAAGCCAGACTGGGTGATGTGATATAGTGTTCTCAGAAGTATGACCATATTCTGCTCATACCCAACTGCAAAGTTTATAATCCCATCTTGCTTGACCACTTGGCACTTATCCACAGCATTTCAAAACAAATCAGGTTAGTAGAAGCCAGCCTTGAGCAACACTTGGCAAACTGGACCCCTGAACAGCCTGGGAAGTCCCTCTCTAAAGCAGTGGGTTTTTCACAAGATTTGTCAGAACAGCCACAGCAAAAACTGTGGGATAAACCAGAGCTGATGGCATGGAAGGCAGGCATCCAAGCCCCCTTCCTGAGGCTCCCATGTGGTTCAACTTCAGTGAGTTCATGGACATAACCTATGGTCTGGTGAACTGCCACAGTTTCTCACTCATATCTAAAAATTCTCACAGCTTTTATTAAAACATACCTTGAAGTTTCTTTATAACCAATTGGAAATTAGAAACATTTTTGACTTAACAGGGTAAAGGGTCATTTTTCAGTCATAAGACTCAGCATCAGACCCATGCTATACTTTCTTGGTACTAATCCTATTTAAGCTAAAGAAAACCAGAACTTATGTACATCCAGCCTCAATCTTATGTCTGTGTACATTTAACACCAGCCCCTGTGGTTTCTGCTCCCAAGCTCACACCCAAACAGGATTTTTTGCTTCAGGTGTGACTGAAATCTCACTCAACTCACCATACTCTTGAGAATTCAATGCTGGATCTCAGTGAGCAACTGACCTGACTTCAGTCTTGCTATATGAGGCCAAATCCTAACAGAAACCACCTGTGGTATTTCAATAATATTAACTCCAAGCTGAATTCAGCCTTGTACCTGACTGACATCCAGCGTGCATTTCCCTGGCCCACTGCTAGTCTCTTTCTGACAGCATTCCAGGACTAAGAGCCATGGAAGAATAAGTTGCTTTCTGTTAAGCCTCAGGGCCAGCAATGCCAACTAAAGCATTATCCCTGCTATCCATAGTGCGGATGGTGATGGAGTACAGAACTGAAACAGAACAGTTTGTTTTGCAGACCTAATGCAAAGTTTCAGTGATATAACTTGCTGTTTTGACTACAAAAGAGTACAATGACTTATGGATGTGGTTCATGGTATTAGCTGTTTCCTATAGGGTACGGAAAGGTTCAAGACATCACACTTACCGCAGCACTTGGCATTGGCCAAGAGCAGGAATTCCTGGGAAAGGCCAGGTACTCTCCAAGGATGGTCCCCAGTTCTGGTACAAGGCAATAGTATAAGGTTCACTTATTTAGCCATCATCTGTCTGCAAGGTGTAACAATATTTGCTAGTGACCAAGCAGGAGAGGATATCTATTGTTATCTATTTTGGGTCACATTTATACACCTATTTCTAATTTCTCAGCTGCTCTGTACCAGACATCAATAGACCCCATGCTATATTAGCATGTCAAATCTATGCACCATGTTTCAGCTGAATTGTGCAGAGAAGAGATGGCTTGAATGAAAAACATGCTAGGCCACATACACCACATATAAGAATATTTCAACCACAGTATGTAATTAAAGCCCCCTCAGACCATATAGACTATGGAATTTGTAAAGTAAACACAGCCCCTTAATTTGCTGCTTAAATGTGAGTAATTTTTCAGCCCCTTCTTCCCCAGATCCTGAACAAGCTTCCAGGTTTATCCCTGAACCAAAATAACATCAAAGATACTTTTAGTATCTACTCTTTCCCCCACTCTCTCCTGTGAATCTGGTCCTATTGCTGCTAATATTATGCAGTAGAGGTGGCCTTGCTCCAGTCACCAGTAAATGAGAATACGTGATCCAGGTTTAACTCATCAATCTGGGTATGAGCAAGCAGAAAAAAGAGTAACAGCAGAAGTGTTTAACATTTGAACAGTGACCTGACCTATACCACTTCATTTCTGATAGAATAGATCCTTTTCTCTCTTTTCTGTCAAGACAGAGGAAGTTCCCTCAACTACTTAAATATTTGTGCCAAATTAGGAACTGTAGTGATGCTCATGCACAGCAAAATGAGGAAGGCCCAGAGGTTCTGATGACAAGACAGGAACTTCATCCTTGTACAGAAAAAAACTCATTGAAATGGAAATAACTAAAGAAGATGAATAAAAGATCAAAGGAGAATATACTGCCCTTTTTTTTCCCCCCTCAAGGGCCTGCTACTGCATCTGTTAAATCAATGCCAAAACTCCCACCGCACTTAGAAAAAAAATGTTTGGAGAAGAAAAATGTATATTTTGTACAAAATGTCATTTGTTTCAAAACAAAGTCAGACAAGAAAATAATAACTATTATTATTGGCATTATCATAGAAATAAGGTCCCAGTTATGCTTTCCTAGAAGAGTTAAATTTCTCCTCTTATGAAAGAAGAAAACAATCCCCGTAAGAAAATTTTTCCAGCCTATGCCCATCCAAAACTTCAGGTCATCAACAAATACATCCAAATACACAATAAGGTCACACAAAGAAATACAGAGAACAACCCTCTGTCTAGAATATTAAGTACTGGAACAAATAACAGCAACATCCTTACAAGTTGTTCACATTTTTCCCAGCATGGCTCTTTCACTCCAAGTTTTTTTTTTTAATCACATTGTATGGATTTTTCTCTCTAATCATCTGTCTCCCATTCCATGCCAAGTAAAGCAGAGTACATCTTCTTCTGCAGTCTCTTATTAGACTTCAGGTATCTGGAGCATGGAGATACCAGTTGCCTAACTAGAAGCTTCCAGGGGATCACTCATTGCTGTCCTGCTCTATGCTGCTTCCTACAACCTTCTGCCTCGTCACCTCCTCCTGCTCTCGTTTGCTCTCCCATTGCCTTGCTCTTCCTTCCCTCACTACTTGTGGTGCTGGGGGCAGCGCTGCTTCCCCTGACTAGGAGCCATACTGAGGAAGCTGCGAGTCACTTGCACCATCCTTCAGAGGAGAAAATACAGGTTTGATGAGAGCAGACAGCATAACTGCTCCCCATGCCCTTCTAGTCAAACCCAGAAATCATGAATCTAAATTAGAGATCATTCCGGTTTTCACAGGTGTAGCATAAATGCATCCCCACATATACCCTACCATCCTTCAAATCCTTCTCAATGCTTCTTACTTCAAGAATTTCAGCCATGACAACTACAAATTCTCACCCAACCCTAATCCTTACTTCTTATACTATATTATTAGATTATTAGATAGTAGTACTATCTTCATGCTAAATTTTGGGGGTCACTTCAGGTGAGCGAAGCTCCAGCCACTTACACTCCCATTTAGGAGAAAGCTGAATCTTCCTCCAAGAATGAATTTTGGAGATGTACACACATGGAAAAAGAAAGATTTAAAACTAATTTCATATATGCAAATAACAGTTAAATAGCATCTGCAGCCCATGACCACTAAAAGTAGGGAAGCACTGTGGATGCTGGGATGCATTCTCCTTGCAATAGTGATTTTAGCCAGAGGTCCGAACAGTTTCACAGGCTTTTAACAAATGTTTCACATTGTGTTATGGAAAAAATAGGGGAAAAAAGAAACTCAGAAAGTTTGCGTGCACAGAATTCCTTAGTTGTACATCTCTAATCCTTTCTTAAGTGGTATAAAGGAGAGTCAGAACCCATTGAACCAAGGTTTGTTTGCTAAGTCCAAACATTATTAAATGATGTGAGCTCCAAAGAATTTGTTCTTTTTTCCCCTTCTCTTCATTTTTGTATTTGAGACAACTTTTTAATACAAAGATAAAGCACTACCTCCTTTCAAAGTCTCTAATTAGGTTATTACCAAGAGCACAAAACACACACATTTATTGTTATTAAACCTACTAGAAACCAAAGCTAGCCAATGCTCTGAGTTCACTTCTACTGGCAGCAAATAGCTATTTTGCTATGTTAAAACCTTTTTTTCTTCTTTTTTTTTTTTTTTTTTTAAACCCAAAAGAATAAAATACCTCCAGTACCGAGCACGACGGAGTTACATGACTGACCCCTTCTTGGGCAGACAGCTGTAAACCACGAGTATCCACATCTGAACGGAAACCAAGATCAAACCCAGTTGTTTGTAGTACTCGTTCTCCTGCAGAATTTCTCAAAGTTCGTGTCCAAAACTCTCCTCCCTCCCATCCCGCAGACATCCTGTGCCGGGCAACGCCGCACCGCCCGGCCACATTTCAAACCCATGCCGGGCAGAGGGGAAGCTTTTTGCTCCTTTACCTGTTCCTGGAGACTGGACCCCTATAGCTGCGAAGGCCCCCCAAGCCCCCCGCAGAGCTGAACTGCTCCCCAGAGCCACCTCTATAGGGAGCTCAAGGGGATTCAAGTCTTTAACATACACATCTCAAACACCTATAGCTTGGTAAGACACCCCGGCCCTTGCTAGCGGGAGAGCAAAACATGCTCCCAAGAACTGTCCAAGACCGGCTCGTGGGGGCAAGAAGGGCTGCAGCAGCACCAGGCAGCTCTGCAAACCAACCGGGACAAAATCTTCCAGCTGAAGGGGCAGGGGTGAAGGAGGGGAGGAAAAAAAAAAAAAAAAAAAGGGCCATGGCAGGGCAGCTGAAGCCGTATTGATTAGAGCAGATTGATTCTGCTGAAAAACATGCATCCAAGGAGACAGGGAAAAAAGTCAAATTGTTCAAATTTTGTACCTCATTACATATAAAAATATTTCAAAGTCTGAACTAAGTTCAATGTCTGGGTTAAACACCAGGTTTCGTTTGATTTAGAGGGAAATAATTTCAGCTTAGCAATTTTTTTTTCTTGCTGTTGTGTTTTTTTTTAATCCTTACTGCTTGACCCATGAACAAGTCTTTTTCCCCTGAATTTGCAGATCTGTTAAGCAAAATTTGAAAAAATGATCACTACCACAAGTCTATTTGTGAATTATCTGAGATCCTTGAATGAAAATCTCAATAATTTAAGCATTTTATCTTCCCTTATCTGTACTCACAGAAAAAGAAAAGAGATTTACACTTCATTCAGATCCCCAGGAATCTAAGGCGGTGAAAACAAGTGTGCTCAGATTATTTCTTCCTACGAGACTGTTACCAAAAACCCAGATTGTACTGTCAACTTCTGTTTGAGCCTGGCTTCAAAATTAATATTAAACTGTGTTGCTGCATAATTTTGTGGCTAACATAATGCAGGCTAACAGGTCAACTTTGGTTTTTGATAAGTCAAAAAAAAAAAAGAAAAGAAAAAAAAACATTTATAGGAGCTTTACAATTTTTCCTAGAGAGCATGCTGTAATTCTTGCTCCTGAGTCATACTACAAAATCTCTTTATTGTATCTCGCATTTGCTTTCAGAGCAAATGATTACACTTCTGAGTTCTTCACCAGCCATCCAAAAAGATATTTGAGATTCCTTGCGCAGCGAGGGAGGGACGAGCTGCAGGGAACGCTCTCCCCAGCAGCACGTGCTGGGACTGCGAGTCCCGAAGCGCACGAGTTCTATCTGCATCAACATGTGCTGCGTCTGGGGCAGGAATGCAGTTACACGCTCCACACGGAGGAATGCATTTCCTGGCCTTATAAGGTGCATGCACAATTGACATCAGGGATACAATTCCAAAGACATCCATAGAGCTTCCATGTTCACAGTACAGACTGCTACAGGCAGGAACTGGCTGCTGTAGCTGACAAAGCAACTTCTACCCTAAGAGAGGAGCTATCAAAGCAATCTCACAGATACCTTCAAAGCCTACTGTGCGCCACTATAAAACTCCCTTTTCAAATACAACTGAGGTCATTTACAAAAGTACCTACTTTCCCATGGCTTCTGGCTGGTACTGGAACGATCTAGTTGTGTCAAGCCCAGAATTAGGACAGAAAGTACCCACTTAATGTTTGCAATGCAGATTACTGGTATAGGAGCTAAAAATACGCTGCAAGTATTACACGCAAAGAAAAGAAAGCATAAAAGCATCACAGAGCTAGATTACAGAGAGAGCTAAAACAGAAGTTAAATCTCCCAATTCCCACTCCCACACATTAGCTTCAGAAACATCCTTCCCAGATCCTTCACCTCACAAGACACTTCTGCAACAGAAATCTGAGACTCAAGAAAATACTCAGAAATACTGTGACTCAAGAGCACCTTCCCATAGTTCTGTGAAAGCCACTCGATGTGACCAACCTTTGGCTGAGTCATTTTCTGCCCCCTTTAATATTCACTAAGATCATCAATTTTTGAAAGAGAACACAAAAATGACTCAGCAGCAAGTCAGCCCTGTATATGATAGCAAGATGAGTGAAACACCTCTGTTGCTTTCGAAGGCACAACCACGATGTTCATTCAGTCCTTTCTCGGTGACCACTCTGGAAAAGAAACAGTCGCACAAAAGCACAGAGCTTCACTGCTTCCAGCAGTGAGCGTTACATGACAAATCTGGCAAACACCTGTCTGGAGGAGGAGGAATCAAAGCAGCGTCTTTCAGAGAAAGATGACCCAACTTTGCGAGTATTGAGCACTCTTCAAATTCCAGACGTGTCCACGCTCTTTGTTATCCTGCTGTTCATGAACACTCAGTCTAATGGGTATTTCACACTGCAGTCAGGGTAATTGCCATTCCTCTTTCCAGTAACTAGATCTGCTTGTCAAGAATGGAGTTGACAGTTGAACAAGATTACTCATTATTCCCTATTTCCTATTCTACCACTTACAAAAGGAAAAAAAAAAAAAAAAAAGTCACCCTTATACTGGAGCAGAAAATGAACAGTAAATTTTGAAGGGGACAATTCAGAAGGAATTCCAGGTCAGAAATCTGTTTCTATCAACCATCTGGCTAACAAGAGCTCCATAACACTCAAAAGGAAAAGGTATAAAACCGGAATCCCTATTTTGTCACCTCTGTAAGACAGCCTACCTCTCAGAAGCACTCAATATCCAACAGCCCTCATGGAAGTCACCATGAGCTGGAGTTGACAACATTGGTTTGGACAGCTAGTAAGGAGGGGAAAGAGGTGACCTGTGCTATATTCACCCTGACATCCACGTTACAGAAGAGGCAGAACCAGCATGAGGGAAGCAGCCAGGACACAGTATCCTACAAGAGCCCTCAAGATTACTTTATCATACTCCTGGGGGCAAAGGCAGATGCAGAGGTTGAAGGTGTACATAAAATTTGTGCATTTTGCCACAGCTGGGGCTTGTTATCTCCTACAGATATCTTTATTGCTCTAAACCTTGCATTTAACAAACATGTTTCTAGTAACCCTTTTTAAATTAAAAGCATTTGAACGCTGAATATAGGCAGCCTGCAGCTACACGTGCTGTAGGAACAGATCTTGCAGGTCTGAATCACAGCAATAACGGCTTCAGTATCAGCTTCTTAATTATGATGGAAATTACTGGAGCAAATTACCATAAAGGTTTAGGAACATTCAGTCCATTCTGACCCTTCCGGGTCTGTTGCAATATGTATTTGCTTTTTCTTTATAAATGTCAAAATGCCTTCCGTTTTTCACCAGCTTATCCCCCTCTTGGGAACATGGAAAGAAATTTCTTTTCACCATGGCAAAGCACCAAGAAGACAGGTGGCTTCATGCGTAAACAATGATAATTGGGGAAGAGGTGATAGAAATTCCACTCTGCGCGCTTCCAAGTCTAGCGCACAAGTTCTCCGCAGTGTATGAGGTCACTTGAGGCAGAAAGTTACTGACTTGTCTAAATCCTAACTCACAATCATTCACAGGTCTTCAGCACACCTATGCACCCTCACCCATCCAATTTCAGAGCAATTATTCCAGATTTCTAGGGTCCCAACTGAATCATACACTCACTTTTTAAGAAAAAAAAAAAATTATACTAGCAGGACAAGCTAATCCTGATTTTTGTACAATAGGAAGTTAGACAATGCAGCCCTTGCAGCCTGGCCATGGGAGGTAAAGTTTGATACTGATGTATTTGTTAAGTGACAACTTTTTGGGAAACAGAACAGCCTACATAATGCGCAGTGTTTCCCTGGTAAAGAACCAAAACACTATCAGTTTAATTTAATGTCTATTTCTGCAAACATAATCCTTAACAGAATTTGAGTGCTGAAAACTACCAGTTGCCTCAGAGAACTAACATTACAAGGTAGGTCAAAACAAATTCAAGGCACTTATCCATTTTCAGCATTCAGAATTCCTACAGGTTGGATTAAGCAAGATTTACTTGGCTTACTTATGTTCTGTCCGCCTGTGTTGCCTTTGCACAAGCTCCAGTGAGCTCCACTGGAATTAATGTACAGAGAGGGTCATGCCAGGGTGGTCTCATCTGAGATGAACCAGATTTCCACTGGCACTTACTGGATCTTAACAGCACATTTGAACTTGGGCATATCTGCACGTATAGGCTGAGAGAGGGGCTGGGAGAGCAGCAAACCGGCCTTAAGCGTCTCACGTGGCCTTGTGTGGCATGATCAGGCACCACGGCTTTTTGTCCCAGAAGCGAGTACTTCCCCCTGTGTTCACATACCTCCATGGAGTCAGGAGAACAGCGTGTTCCTTCCCATGCTCTAACCAGGAGGATTACGAGGGGCTGGCCCGGAGGGGTGATAATGAAAATGCCTGGGCAATGAACCCATCTGGTGATGTCCTCATTGGCCTGGCTTTCGGTGCCAAGAAACTCAGCAGGAGTCACCCTCTCTTTAAAGCAAACATATGTACAATACGTACGGATTTCACTTGCCCGGTTATTTCCATCCCAACCCCCTCTGCTAACATTTTAGATACTTTCTCTGAAAACACTTCTCTGCAGGAATGGCTGCTAAGCAGATCTCCAACCTCCCTGCTGCGCGGTGTGGTGGCATGACCTTTTCAAGGGAATGGCATCCCGCAGGAAGCCAAGTCTTTCCCACAGACAAGGTCTACCCTTCCAAGTCACTATGTGTTAAGGGATGTCAAGGCAATCCCTACGCTAGTCAACTCTAGAGGCCAAGGCCTGCTCTCCGGCCCTGTGGCTGAGCTCCACAGCACAACCCACGGCCTCAGAGCTACCTACTCTTTGTTACCAGAAGTGTGGCACGACACTACTGCCTGCTGGAAACTGTCTCTGGCCATGCTAGCCCCAAACATGCCTGGGCATCATCTGGTAGAGCATCATCTCCTAGCACAGGCCACCACAGCGCTAGCATTGAAAGTCAGATGATCACAGGCTAAAGCTCAGGCTGCTGCCCTGACCTTGTTTAGCTCAGCCGTGGAAGCAGCCAGGACCATCAGCTTGGCCAGCCTTTTCCTGCAGGACAAGCTGACGGCCACCAGAAGCTGGATCCAATGCACCAGCATTTACATCCAAGCCCAAAAGCGCAGCGCGGGTCCACCATCCTTCATGGATAAACCATCAGCTCTTAGGTCCTCAGCAGGCATAACCACAACTGGCTAACCAGGAGCATGAAAACTCTCAGAGGGCAAGGGGTCCACTGCCACCTGTGCCAGGGGGGTAGGTGCTGAACCAAGTCTACTGCCAGAGGATTTTCAGGAAGTGTCCAGCAAATTAAAACTAATGGGACAGAGAACACCTTCAGTCCCACCAGAAGAACATCTCCCATAGCTCAAAAGTGCCCTCCTCTGGCTGATTTTGACAGGCTCATCTATAATTGCTGAGATAACTGGGTTTTTTTTTGTGGGAAATAAACTAAACTAAATAAACTTAAATCTAGCTGCAAAGCAATCACTGAGGAATAATTTATCCTGAAGGAGGAAGTTTTTCAAAATGGCATGAAAAATGGACAAGCTGCACTGTGGCTTCCATCACAGTCAACATGAAGGAAGCAGCTCAAACACAGTGACTAACTCCCCTCTGACCAATCCCTCATCCAGGTTTTGCAGTTCAGAGCAGCTTATGGTTCTGAAGCCCCAGGTTTATGACTTTCAATGTAGCTACTGAAAAGAAGCCCTTCAGTTTTCAGAAGATATGAGCTCACAAATTTACACACTGCTAAGTCATCTCTGGTCTTTTGTCTCCAAGCAGTTGCCAGCTGACTATTTTGGGAGAAGACAAATCATGCCCTAGAAATGCCTGTTTTCTCTTTGCTAGACTGCAACAGCAGTCTAGACTGTGAGCACAGAGACCTGTATTTGGTCAAGTGAATCATATCACCATAGACTTCAAGATTTCAAAACTTTATCCTTCACCTTGCTCTCAAGTATTTTTACTTGTTAATCATGGAAGATTCCATCAGTCATGCAATTAGATGGCTGATTTTCGGAATTTTGTCTTGCCTGTCTGTCAGTGCATGTGTATGCCACTCAAGTATATTGCACCCTTTTTTCCTCCCTCTTTCAATTTTAATTTACTTGTCATTAGCTTGATCTGCATGAAACAAAGACACATCTCAGTGCTTTTATTTTAAAAGCATAGTCAATGGAATGGAACCAATGGAAATAACCCAAGGCATTAGCATCAAGACTTCCTCAGTAAAGGAAGAAGAGATTAACTGGGCAGAGATTATAGAGGAATGCTCTAGCATGTTCTGAAACATGACATTTCTATCACAGTTATGATTTGGAAAAACACTCAAAAGTTGCAACATGAGAGTCATAATACCTTCTTCCAATATATTTTTCTAGCATGAGTTGTGGTCAAGTCACCCTAGGCTGCTCTGTATTGAACCACGAGGCCTCATTGCATATTTGGGATTTGGAATACCTAAAGTTTCCTGCAGTCTGACAAGAACATTTTTATTACCATCACGCTGAGCAAAGATACCTTCCAAAACACCTTGATAACAGATCTTTCGCTGATAATTTGCATCTCCACATGGCAGTGAGTAGTGTTATTTTGGACTGGCAGGCCGAGCTGGCATTACATGCATACCAGCCAGAGATGCTTGCTTCAGTTCCCAGCAGCCAGGACAGAATGTATTTGAACTTCTTGTAACACACTGGGCTTCTGGTTTCTTGTATGTAATGGTAAGTGAGGTTCCTTGCTTTGATTTCTGCACCAAGTCATGGGTGACAGAAATACTCTTCATTTTTCACTTACGTAGGAAGCTCCACTCTTAGATAAAATTGCATAAGTCTATTTGGCCAGCTCAGACAGCCGCTTTGTTCTGCTAACATCTCTGCCCACACCCGTCCTTATAAGTTTCTAACTTGGCTTAGAGTCTTCTAAGCAGACTATTAAAGATTTATTAAATCTAGTCTCTCAATAAAAAGGATATATGCGGTATTATAAAATCAACTAACTGGCCTCTCTTTTTCTTCCAGTTGGGTGATGTTAGAGCTACATCACCTAGTCTGCCCTCCATTACAGTCTGAGGACTGTCTGGGTGTAGATGATGCTACAGTTTGGCCCAGAGGCTCTGTTGCCACTGGCTACTGCAGAGAGGGATGCGAGCCAATTATCATCTAGAAACGTCAAGTCTTCTTGCCTTACCATTAACACTGCTACCTTTATTATGAAACATTTTTCATATTGCACTGCCAAAAGGCTAAGAATGGGGCTCTTTGGGCACTGTACATCCACAGGGAGGTAGACGGTCACTGCCTAGCTTGTAATCTAAAAAAAGAAAAAGAAAACACAAACACACACAAAACAAACACAGGGCAGAAGGGATGTTCTGGTTCTAGTTCTGAGATGTTTCCTACTCATGTCCCTTTCCCCCAGATGACTCCTTTGAATAGCTTCTCTGGGAGTTACCTATATCCTTGCTTCTTACAGCCCTTTATGGGTAGTTCTAATTAAAGTACTTCTTAAATAGAAGATAAGAGTATTTCTCAGATTCCCTCCACAAAACTGCATGATTCGGGCTTGGCAGACTAGAAAAGCTTGACATATTGTGTCAATATGACAGGATCTGCCTTTCTTTAAATATACAAGATCTCTCATGGTTACAGTTTAACATATAACCATTCTCTTAAATTCTGCTTTCAATACTTTCTCAGTATTAAGCTCCAGCTTCTTCTATTCCAATCCTTTTCAAAGCAGCCAAGTCTGCAAAAAGATTTTAGCACTTCACATGTTCATAATGGCTTTAATCAAAGAACTTTAATGGGCTCTGCAAACATTTAACAGCTCTTGCAGTAGCCCCGCAGGTCTTTTGTAGGGGGTTCTCATTTTATCCCCAATGTATAGACAAAGTAACTAAGGTAACAGAAAGGTAACAGGAAGGCAAAAGGTATTTGACTTCCCCCTTCCAAGCTGTAGCATGTTAACTATTAGATGATTCTCCTCCTACTGAGGACACCTTAATTCTGTAATATACAAATATTGACTGTTTGTGCTCAAGTGTCACTCAAAACCTCCTTCAAAGGTAACTGCATCAATCTCATTTCATGAAGAAATTAAGTCTAAGTATTTGCCAAGTTTGTACGGGGATTTGACTGACAAATGATGAAAATTGAAAATTTTGGTTCCGACCCTGTGCCAAAACAGGCCTTAGTTTTGGTGTCTAAGGAGTTTGCATATAAAGACCTCTCTGCTAAAAGAAAAGGGGGACCCTACAACCCACAATTCCACTATGCAGCACAGGAAGAACAAGGGTAGAGAGAGGTGTCACTTGCACCCCACACGGCAAGACCACCATTGCAGGAGGCTGAAAGAGAAAACTTTTTTGGGGAAAAGAATTTTCCCTTAAGAGCATGCAGGCTTTCTCAACAGCTGGCTTAGAGTTTGAGTGGAAGTGCACTTGGGGAAGGAGCAGAGGCTTCAGCGAGGCCCTCACACCTGCCCTATGGACACGCTGCGGAGCAGGAGCAGCCACGGGGCCCTTATTTTGGCCTAGCCCCCGGCAGGGCTCCAGCCTGCTGGCAGCAGCCTCCTGCAGCCCCGCTCCCGGGAGCCGTGGGGCAGCCCAAGCCCCTTTGCCTGACCCCACGCTCC
>JAUBNY010000886.1:885961-900583 GCA_032275445.1 Crypturellus soui
GCTGGCAGCAGCCTCCTGCAGCCCCGCTCCCGGGAGCCGTGGGGCAGCCCAAGCCCCTTTGCCTGACCCCACGCTCCCCCCATAGGGACCGCAGGGTCCAGGCATCCCCCACCAAGGCCTCCAGCTGCAGCAGCTTCCATAGGCACCAGCCCCGACTGCAGCCCCCAGAGCACACGTGCTCCACGGACACCAGGGCGTTTGGAGCCGTGTTTCTCCGACAATGGAGCTGCACCTTTTCCAGACTGGGAAAGATCTGGAATGTTTGCCTCCCATCCACCCCGTTACTAATCACTAGAAACAGCTGTCCCCTCCTTTATTACTGTTTAATATTATTTTGATTAGCTGTTTCTGGTAAAGTAATATAGAACAGGTAAAAAGCAAAAGTCCACGTATCCCTTCACACAGCTGAGAGGGTCAATGAGAGCTACACGCTGTGATCCCTCAAGTCCCCAGAAACTGAGCTGAGACATTAAACTCATCTCATCTAATCCATCAATAGTCAAACTGCCCTGTATGCAAATTCACACCAGTCCCCAAGAAAGGAAAAGCTATTTTTCATTTCCAGCCTGCTGACCCATCCAGGTCTCATGAACAACAGCTAATGAAGTAATAGGCTCAGATTTTGCCAGTACCTACTAGGGTAGGTCAACCTAGAACAGCTTGAAGCTATTAAAATGGTTCTATATATTTTTGTGAACACATGTATCATAAAGTCAAAATGATGAAGTGCCTGGTACAAATAGATTTTGAAAATAGTCAAGAACAGTTTGTTCCCAGTCCTGGAGGAGTTGTGGATCCCAAGGATGGACCATAGCTGCCAAACGAGTCTAGAGATGAGAGCCTTTAACCTTCATCCCTTCAAGATTTGGGGGAGGGATGCAAGTCAGTAAAACCTGTGAAGTTGAAGGTAATGCAAGTCATGGACTGTTTAAAAAAAAAAAAAAAAACACCACACAGATGGCAAAGTAAAGGCAGAAAGGAAGAGCCAACTGTGACTTTGTATGTACACAGGCCAGCTCCTCAGCTGTTAGGAGCAAGCCCAGTTTATACTAGCTAGCAGCCTAATTCCATGAAGATTTTAAAAATAAAGCTATTTAGGAGTATTTTTTTGATTGCATGAGGGTTTTAAAAATAAAGCTATTTAGGGCTATTTCTCCCCCCATAGCCATTCTCTTCCCCTGCCCTGCCCCAACTCCTACAAAGCTGAGCAGACCCCAGGAAGCTCAGCAGGAGCAGGAGCGGGTCCCCACACCCGCCGGCAGCCGAGTTGTGCTGCGAGGAGCAGGGAAGGTTGGCAGGAACACGTCTGCCCCTCCATACCTCTCTGCAGCCTCATCACCATGGCAAGGGAGGAGGAACCTCGGCTGGAGGCAAGCCCAGGGGATAGCACAGAGCAGAGAACCAAACGGCCCCACAGCGGTGCCCGACAGGGCGCAGAACCGGCCCCAATTTCCTCCTTTGCAGGGAATCCAACAGCTTGTTCCCAGCACCCAGCTGCTGGGAATAGAGCGAGTTCAACCACCTCAAGCAATGTCCCCAACGGGATTCTTAAATGAGTTTTATCCATGTTAACGGGTGCCACCAAACGAACCATCTGCAGTGCGCTCCTCATCCAGGGAGCAACAGCCAATATTGGCTTATGGTGACTTGATGTTTCAACAGAAATACATGGATCAACATAAAATCACATGACTGGACCACACTAAGTTTTAATTAATTTTTAAATGGTTGTCAGGATAGTATGTTGACCCAGGCAAGGAATAAACCTGATCAAAAGGATTTGATAGGAAAAGTCATACCGAGTTCCAGCACCCTCCATAAATACATTTACCAGCACAGCACCATAGATGACAGAAGTGATTAAAAACTTTGGAAAAAGCACACCTACTATAAGTAATAAGTATACTTAAACAATAAATATAGCCCAATTCTCAGTTTTGATTAAGCAGGACTTGCATGATGGCAGGTCAGCATTATAACATAAAACCCCTCATGTCACCAAAGCAAACAGTCTTTCAAATTTCACTCCTCCTCCCACCACCTTCTGGGTTTTGCAAGAATTGTTTCGTGATGGTCAACCTTCTACTCCATCTGTTGCATCATGGCAGCCCTTTGTGTGTGAGAACAGAAGACCAGGTTTTTGTTTCTGAGCTGATAAAGGAATGTAGCAGTTGAGAGAGTCATATTAAAAAAAAAAAAATCTCAGTTTCAACAGCAGACCCTACACTCAAGGAGCACACTAAAATTAAAAAAAAAAAAAAATCCTGAGGGTCTTTTGTATTTTCTGTGCTAAGCAAGAAACAGGTGTTCAGCTATTTTGTAGCCAGGAGCATCATTCCAGTCAAAGATTCCCTCTCTAGCGTCAAGGGTTTTCCAGGAACACATTTGCACTCATTAGCAGTTATTGTTACAATGGTACAAGTCAGAACAAGCTTGGGGTGCTGGCACAAATATAAACTTGGTTGCTATCCAGAAAAGCATATTAAGTTTGTCTGAACAAGGTGAAGAGAGCTATAGAGGAACAAAGCATCCTCCAGGTACCTTAGTTAATCAAAAAAAAAAAAAAAAAAAAGCTAAAAGGAAACAAAAGCAACTGTGTTGACTTGCAGGTCCAAAAAAATCATCATTAAAGATACTTCGCCAAGCCTGATGCTCAATCACACATTAGACTTGCCTATTCAAGCAGTGGGATTGTATGTATATACCAGGCTAAATTTAAGAAAATGCACTTAATTAACCTTTTGCACTTATCTCCTCACATGCTCAGACTTCAATCCTTTTGCTCAAATCCTTCTCCCAGTTCTGCACCCCAGACTGCTCGAAATTCTGGTCCTGCATTTCCGCCCCTGATTTTGACATTCATTCAATAACACAATAGCTAACATCCAGCTAGCAGTTCATGTTTTCATATCCTTCATAGATAGAAATCAATTCTTAATGAGTATCTGAAGACATCAGCTTACATCACCTCTGAGGCCCAGCATGCTACATTAACTAGGTTCTAGCTAATTTTATTTAGGCATTAACTCACTGCATTAGATCCAATCCATGACAGTAATTGCTCTCTATTTAACAGCTACTGACTGGACACCCCTGGCCCTGCATCCCCTCTGCTGCAGGCTCATGGGAGAGCCTGTGGTCCCAGGGGACATCAAACCCACATCCTCCTTCCCGGCCAAGAGGTAGCTTTAGTCCACATCTGTCAACTAGAAGCCAGGCCAGGAACTACAGCATAAAATGTAATTATCAGAAGCAAGCAGACTTTCTGGAACAATTTTCCAAGAAGAGGTTGCAAAGCCTGTGTTTTGGACAAACAAATGAACCACAACTACTGGCATTTGCCCTGTACTATCTGCAGCAAATGTTCCTGTTTCTCAGTCTACCTCCCATTTCTAAGTGTTATCACTGTGACCGGAACAACTACTCCATCTCTCACCTTCAGCCTGGTGGGACAGAACTTGTTCTTTTCCCTATTCCTCCTGTGACTCAGGAATCCCAAACTCTGATAGCAGCAAACAGGCAAATTCATCCCCAAAGCTTGCACCCAAACATGGACCTTGTCTGTTGCAGCTCTTGCTATTTCAATGACATATTGAAGGGTCTGTTGTAGTCTCAACTAGAAGCCAAGAAGAGTGCAGCAAAATGCCTGCACTCCTCATGGTTTTGATAAGTGGTAGACCTAAGGATACAGAAGGACAAGAAAGACAGGAAGAAAACAGCTCATTTGAAAACTCAATAGCTTCCTCCAGAGACCTGTGATGAGGGAAGCAAACAGGACCTCCTCTCGGAAGAGCATGAGATCCAATTTCTGCCACACGATCAAAAATGCCACAGCTGCGTGAGGCAAAATGCTGATCTGGTTCAGCTTTGTTCAAAACATTTCATCATGTTAACTTTGGACCAGCAGGCTCCATGCCAGATCAAATACCACCTGTCTGCACCTCTCAAACTTCATGCCAGATCAAGTCTTCTCTGCCCTCCTGCAACCAGCAGAGCTGAAGTACAACTGAGAACAGATTCTGCATTGGTGCCCAACAGGACGGCAGTCGCGCCCCCTTTTCTGACCTACAGCACTGCAACACCACAGGGTATACGGACCTTGTGCTGTAGGTCCACAGCCTGAAGAGCTCATTACAAAACCATTTTCTCCAGGAAAAGCGTCACCTTGAGAAGTTTCCACGCTGTTACCAGACACCAGCTTTCTGTTCCCATCCCACACCTCAGTTAACCTCCTCTCCAGTTGTGCTGATGCAACTGCTTGTGGGGCTATGTGGCAAACTGGGTCAGGAAAGTGTCTTTTGGATGGCTGACAGTTGTTTTTTTTTTAATTTTTGGATTATTTCATGTATCTACAAACAGCCACCTCAGCACAACTGAGAGGGCAATGAACAGCGTGGTCCAGTGCCAGGAGCAAGTGGCCAAAGGTGGGGGAAAAACTTCTTGCACTGTCTCTGCGGCTGGGGAAAACTTTCCTGCAGCTGCCCCCAAAGTAGCACAGCTGCCAACCTCTGAGCAAGCTATCAGCATAGCATTTGCATTGGAATCAAGAGAAAAAAATCCCCACAGAGCGTGTTTAGGCAGGTGGCTAGTCTGGAGTTGGTCAGAGGTGGGCTGGAAGGAGGGCATTCTTCACAAATATGGGGTAAACAGCTCCCTAGGCTGCTGCACACTGCAAGGTTGTTTCCAAAACTTTTACCTGCGTATCCAAACCTTTGCCTTAAGCTTTAATAAATCAGTTTTCCCTCAGCTTTGGTGTGAAACCATCTAGGCTCACGGGACCAGGCTCCTCTCTGCGCTGGGAAAAGCTCCATCCTCCTCTTTGAGCTAATTAATTACTGCTCCTGCCTTCTCCAGCATCAGAGTGTGGATCCAGGCCCTTTGGCTCCAGATCCAGCAACTAATAGGAAACCACCTTTAGTTGCAGCTGGGAACCGCATCCTCTGTACAACAGGGAATTTCCCCCATTGGGGCTGCTGGAAAACTAAAGGAAGCCAAAAGCATAAGACAGGCTGCAGAAACACAACCTCCTGCACCAAACAGGTGGTAAATATACCCACTTCTCCAGCACATTACCTGGTGCTGACCAAGGCCATGTAATTCTGCAGATATTGGTTGCTGCTGGGTTTTTATTTGCTCACCAAATTCAGGGGGAAAAGCAGCAAGAAAGAAAAGGGGAGATGAGGATGGTAGCAGACACATATAGTTATTATAATCATTAACCAGAGCGCTAAATGAATCATTAGGCATCACAACAGATCCACACATGCTTTCCTTCTCAAAGCTTCCCGACTTGAATCTCTGCTTTCTGCACAAATGCCCAGCAATTGTTTCAAGAAACCAAGCACATTTCCAATATTCTTGCTGCAGCTCCTTCCAAAAAAGCAACTAAACAGGCAAAGCTCTGCTGAAGAAACAGATCTGTTTATAGAACATACTTTTCTTTCACTAGACTAAATATATTCAGTTCTCTTAAATATGTATGTTAAAAAATGGTTACTGGCTAAATCAGGAAGAAATAGCTAATGGGAAATTCTGCAACTAAGAACAACCTCAATGAGAACATGCACTTTAAAATACTTTAGTTATGCCCTTTCTAGGCTAATACTAATACTGAAGACCAAAATAAATGGCTGCATTAGAGACAGAGGAATAAAAAATGTAAAGAACTTAAATATGCAGTAAACATTAAATCTATAGTATTGCAATATAAATATTGCCTTAGTTCGCAATGTCTGGCTACCAAAGCAGTATTTTTTGTTTTTTCATCTAAGCTTTAAAAAAACAAAGATATACATAAAATAAAACATTTTCTTCAAATTCTATTATTCTTGTTACTCAAACAGCTATTTCCACAGTCACAAGCTTGCAGGAGGACCTGGCAGCCGTTTCAATAAGTTATCTAAGTATTACAAAACTGCTTTACAACAGCAGACAAAACCGCCCCATTCAGTCCTCCTAAACCCATTTCCTCTTGGCTTGTATTCCAAATTAGCCCCTCTGGAACAGCCCTCCTCATATCACAAGGCTTTTGAGACCACGCCAGTCGAATCAAAACCCCAGGAAATCACAATAGGATTAAAAAATACTGAGAAAGCCAGCCAGCAGTTTTTCCATAGACATAAATAAAAGCAGCATCAGGCCATAAATACAAGACCATCATCTCTCAACCTTTACTCGGGTGTAGAAGGATGAACTGCGACTTCACATACACTTGCACAGCACTTGGATTGAAAGAAACAAGTCATAATAATTATGCAAGTAGCAGTTGCTTTCACTGATCCAACTCCTTTGAATAAAAGTTGCAGAATCAGACACAAGTTTATATCATAGTCCTATCTTTATAATCTTTCAGTTTATTCTAAGCTAATAGGGCGGACGTATGCAACGTTCATCAGCAGAGCCCTAAGTACACAGGTAAGGCAGCAATAATCACTGCAGCTCTATCAGCTCAGATAAAACAGCCTTATCTGTCAGCTGTCTCTGCAGTTCATACGAGCTGCTTATCTCCAAGAGCTATTAGATCTGAACTTTAGTTCAGTCTTTTGTTTGATCTTGTTTTGCCCTGCATTCATTTGAAGCTCCGCATATTGCGCTTTTAATTTCACAGCGGAACGCATCGGGTCCTTTAATTTTATTTCTGCTACTGATGCAATATGGGCTTAGCAACAATGAGAACAGTGAGCAAGTCAGGAAAATAATAAACCATGCTAGGTCTGGAGGCTATGAAATCAGTTCAAACATACTGCAGGGAGCTGTACTGCCTGCACTGAGACACATGGCTTTCCATGGGCACCAGCCCATTTATGAGTCATGAAACATAATGGAGTATTGTTGAAAGCTTTGGGACCATGAGAAATTATCTACTGCCCGGCATGGGGAATGGTATAAACTGGCAAGGAACTAGAGTTACATTCTTTTACAGAAATGAAATCAGACAGCCTTGGCCTGCTTTCCAATATACAAAACCACAAATCATGGGGACAACTCCTTAATTAGTCCTTTTTTTTTTTTTTTTTTTTTTAAATAAATCCTTGCCACTGCACTAACAGGTCAGGGAAGCCAACTCTTTCTCTGCCCCTAAGGGGGACAGGGAGAAGTCAAAAAAGCACATGTCTGTGAGGGGGTGAGGAATGAATGAGCCTCGTATCTCTGCATGAGCTACTAAAGCAAAACTACCTTTCTCATCTGCACCTTGTCTTATACACTAAGTAGGAGCCAGTCTCTTTTCTATCATATCCAATGAGCACAAATTGAAACACAAGAATCTCCATTTAAATAGAAGAAAAAAAATATTTTACGGTGAGGGTGTTCAAATGCTGGACCAGGTTGCCCAGAGATGTTGTGGCATCTCCTTTCATATAGAGATTCAGGACTGGACCAGACACAACCCTGAGCAGTCTGCTCTAGGTCACCCTGCTCTGACAGGCAGCTCTGATGGTCTCTGCCAGCGTTGGTGACACTGTGATCCTGTTGGACATTCCCTCTGTTTAGCTGCCCTAGGAAACTGCGTGCCAGAACTGGAGATCAGCACTGACCCAGGCCACCTACTGCATTGGTGCAACTTGCAGAAGTTGTACCAGGAAAGACATAAGGGTAAATATAAACAGAGACACCTAAACCAAAGGTTTTGCACACTGAATACTTTCCTCAAACAAATGCAGAATCCTAGAAAGCTAACAGAAGAGTTAACAATGTCCCCTGGAATATTTATATAGATTTGTTCCTTTCACACTCACACCTCTTCGGTGTTAGCTTGCCATGAGCTTTGGAAAGATCAGGTTTCACTGGCACAAATGCTTATGGAAAGCAAAGTTTACATTTGTGTTTACTTTGGAAATGCTTACACACTCATCCAGTCAGGCAGACAATGGCAATATTATGTGCACTCTCTAACCAACTTCAGTTAACCAATATAATCGGGATATCAAGTTTTTATTATATATTTGCTCATCCCAGAAAGGTGGAGAGAAAAAAAAAGATGCACAACATCTGTTAACAAGTCACTAGCTAAGAGGGAATTAAAGTACTTTAGAGGAAACTATGGTCTGTGTGCTGAGAATGAGTGAGCAGAAAAGGACAAAACCAAATGCATATTCACAGGGAATCATTTGATCTGCAAAGGCAACTTCAGTTTGTTGGGTAGCAGTTGCATCATGTTACATACAACCAATAGTAATTCCTGGGCTCATATCCCTTCCTGTGCTGTGTACTATCTGACATGGGACCAGGTGCTCCCTTTTTCTTTGCCCAAACAAATCCCAGAATCAAAGCATGTCACCACCTGAAGCATATGATTGAAGCTGACATTTTTGCAAGGTCATCAAGATACTAGCAACCCTTAGAGAGCTCAGCTTGGCTTTGAATTTGCAACCCACTCCCCAAGGCTGTTCACGCACAAATGTCTACTAGATCTCCAAATAAAGAGCCCGGTTTGCAGAGCAGATACAGCTCTGGATGCTGAGGGTAGGCAGCCCTGCTGAAAACGGGGCTTCTCACTCATGTGACAATATAAGTGGATACATCTCACTTCCAGCACTCGGGTTTGAAAAAGTTGGTTTTGAGCTACAATTTCAGCAAGATGTTGCTCTCCCATAAGAAAAAACAAACTCTATCTTTCTCTAGAAATATGAAGGAAACAACTGTGGGCCAGTCACTAGTTTGATATTCAAGACAGACTCAATTTCTAGCTCAACCGAAGCAGTCCTTGGCAAGCTGGTTCAGCCAGCCTATTTTTTCAGTTCACCCTGTAAAACAGAGATAAGGTAATCTGCAGTCAGAGCAGTATCAGGAAAATATGCCTAAAATAGCAAGTGTGAGGCATTTAGAGGTCATGGTGCACTGGCAGGTAGGCAAGAGGAGAGATATCTAGTACCAGACCTGAGAACAGTAGAGAGTAGAACAGAAATCCTAATGAAGGGCTTCAGCTGAAGGCAGACACCCCAACATTGCATCCAAACAATAACAAAAAGGGTGTCTGTCTGGAAAGATGCATACAATGTTTGTGGAAGGAACTGTACAACTTCCATACTTGCCTTTCACTAGAGACAGGGCAGCTTTGCTCCTAACTGTGAAAACTGCTGAAGACGTTTACAGCACAATCCCACGCGTGAACACTGCTCTTTCAGACAGCCCCGAGGTCACCTCATCAGTCCCAGCTTTGGCTGCTATGGGAGCACAGCTGACAGCAGTGGGTATTTCAGCACAGGCCCCGCACGCTGGCCTGGAACACTGAGCTATTTGTTAGCTAAGCATGTGCCACTGCAGTGATGCTGCCATTACCATGGGGACACAAGGTGACACCATCCCACCTTTAGCTGGGCTGCAGAATGGCTCTGTAGGACAGAGGTAGTGCTGCAGACTCAAACTAGGAACTGTGAAAGACAAAACCAGAGTGAGAGTTGGGGGATGCCTTAGGCAAGTTCTTTGCACCGGTGAGTGTCTGAGTTCCACTCCAAGGATCTTTCCTTTTATTGGAAACCATCACTACATAAAATTTTACGTACACATTAAATGCATACAGGCTGCCTGTACACGTCAGTAATGAACTCATAACTCTTCCACATTTCTGTTGTTCCTGGATGACCGAAAATGTCACCTCCGTGTCTACTTCTGTGTTGCAGTTTCACCTCACACTCTAAGCTGCAGCTCGACCATTAAAAAAAAAATAAAAACTCAGTGTTTGCAACAATCACATCTTACCTTAATGTCTTCCAGGTTCTTGGCTAGGACGATGCAACCCTAACAATGAAGTAAAAGAAAACCTCTTCTTTCATACAAACTAGACTTCTGTTTTCCACAAAGCTTTTCCAAGTCCTGATCATGTGGCCAGAGCGAGTCCAGTCTCTGACTTGTCCTTTTCTGATCCAGCAAGTAATTGGGAAGCTCAGATTGAACCCAAGTTTAAAACCACGTCACCACCAACCATCTTTGGATAAGGATTGAGACAGAGGAACCAGGAAGGATTGATCTCCAACCTCCCAAAGCAGGGCTGGAGAAATAAACCCAAAGTCCTAGAACTTTGTGAGACTGTATGACTGGTGAATATTGGCCAACGTAAGCAGTGAAGGTGAAAGCAGAACTTCAAAACAAATATTTTCCTGCATTCCTAAAAGGCCTTTAGTTAAAAAGCAGCATTTGTAATAAAAACTAAAACAAGTATTAAAAACTTCAGAAGCCAAAGGCACAAAGAATTTCCAACACAGTCAAGAGAAATTTATCATTGCCTAAATTGAGGAGAGAGAACACATTAACTTAATGACATCAGCTACAAATAAGGCATGAAATCGGGGCAATTCTTTTTTTCCTAGGGGCACATATTCTAAAGTCCCCCCACTTTAGTGTCTGCCTTCAAAGTCCCAGCAGCTTTGTGCTCATGATTATTCTGGAACAAAATCTCACCTCACTGAAGTACAGTGTTTTTAAGTTATCCTACATAGGAAGTAATAGCTCAGTAACTGTCAATATGCAGCCCATCTTGTGGGAAACCAGAGAAAATAATAAAAATGAGAGGTAATTTATGAAAAGAATGTCTGTTGCATCAGCCAGTCCATCTGTGAAGCTTTGTTCATTATGGAGATTATACCACTGACATATGGAAGAGACATTTCAGTATTGTACCACTGATGAAAGGAGTTAGAAGTGTTTTATTTCCCAACTAGAAAAATCATATGGAGCTCCTCACAAGTTTACAGAGACTCCTAATATGTTTTGCCTTTGTCCTTTTGTATACCTTTTTCCTCCAAACTGTAGACTAATTAGAGTGATAAAACCACTCATAAGAGGTGACTCACACAGCCCTTAGGAGAACAATACAGTCCTACCCTCACCCAGGGAAACTGCCTATTGCACAGACAGCAGTAACTTCAGAGCTGGGATCATTCCCATGAATTCTTAGATACCAATCTTAATTGCAAGGTCAGGTTAGGTAATTCTATTTTTAGATCGATTTTCTAGTCACATGTCCAGCCACAATACTCTGTAGGCAGAAACTGCAAATTCAAATGGCTAGTTTTTTTTTTTTTTTCCATTGGCACATAGAGCATTAAGGAAAAGAATCACCCCCTGGTGCTTTTAAGAAAATTCTGGTCCTGGGTGCGGCTGCCCAATGCCTTCCACATGAAATTTGCCCAGAGATACCATGCAGGCAAGATGCAACTTATTCGGTTCTTAGAACACCACCACAAACCAAGTGTACTGACATGCATACAATTAAGATATAGCGACCCAAGAAATAGCAGTATGAAGATTAAACCAGGCTAAAAGCTTAATGAATGATAAAATCCAACTGCAAGCATTAGCTGCAACGCAAAGTAAGTCTTGAGGTGGCGTATCCCGTCCATACCCCTGTACATCATGGTGGGAATAAGTCTTCTTGTATTAAGCTGCCTCTAGCTTCAAGGTCACATGGCACCAGGCAGAGCAGAGCCCTGTGGTTGCTCACGATGAAGGGAAAACACAGATCACCTCAGACCTTGAACCTAGTCATTTCTTACCATTCACCTTCCCACCTTTGGCTGCTACTCCTGTGCCAATATTGCAGCCCACTCATTTACATATGATGCACCAAATATTTGCACCTGCTGAGAGCTTTTATTGATCATAAACCTCTAAGGAAGCCTCTGCCTTTTCACAATCATACAGAGTGAAGTAAAAGCAGATTTCACTGGGGAGCAAATGAAAAGTAAACAAGACATGAAATTGAGGCAAGCTAATACAGTAAGAAACCATCATACCAATTTACAAATAATATTCCAAAACCCTTCATTTCCTTTTCTATACCCAGAGATGAAAGTTTAATGTCATTCCCCCTCAACTCCCATGCCAGCTGTTGAAACGCCCACTTGCTGTCCTTATGTTCTGACTGATATGCAGAGCAGATGCCAATGGTCCCACATCAAAGATTTCAACCTATGCAGAGCCCGAGTGCTCCCTGCTCAGCTGTCACAGCCATAGTTTGTTGGGAATCAGACTATAAATTTCTTTCCTGAAATGTTGTATTTCACCCAGCTTCTGAAAGAGCATTTATCACCCCCTCAGGAAGAAGCAACTAGGCTAAAGGAGACAAACCCACACTTCTCTCTGCAAATGTTTTTACCTAACTAGTGAGAAATGAGGAATGCCTGCATGCAAAAATCAAATTCCTCTGGAGATCAAGTATGCTTAGATCTAGCCGCGAGGGAGCTGATAATATGCAAGCAATACCAACTATTTACAGGCTTAACCCAGCTGCAATCAAGTCAATGTTTTAACTCCTCCTGCCTTTAAGGGGAGAGAAATGTGAGTCTGCATATTCCTCTGGCTCAGCTCCCTGCTGGACTGGCTCATTTTCCCGAGATGAGCCTAGGAGCTGCAGCTTGCGTGGGATATGGCCCCTGACTATACCTACTTCTTGCTACAGAAAATTGACAGCTCTGTGCATGTGCCTTCCCCCTCTCTAAATGCCTCTGCTTGAGGTGAAGGTACTAAATTATATAACTAGCTACACACATCCACCTCAGGATGGACAGAAGAGCTTAAAATCCTTTTTTTTTTTTTTTTTTTTTTTTTGTGGACTAACGCAAGTGATGGAGGTTTTATCTCAATGTTAACTGTGTGGAGCTGTCATACTATAAGTCCTGTGAGCTTCAGCTTTCTTTAGAGAAAAAGCAACTGGAAATACACTGCAATGTACTCCAAAAAGATGCAATTAAGATGCCTTTGCACCTTCATCACGTGCTTACCAGCACAATCTCTTCCTATACAAGACTGGATTTAACTCAGCAGTCGGAGAGCAGGAATGGAATCCAGAACTCCCGAGTCTTGCCAGCCATTTGTTCCATTTGTTCAACCATCTTGGACAAGCCACCTCATCCACATTTTTTTTTTCAAGCTGGTTACCTGAAATAGGGCCTGATCCAATCCCCAAAAGGCAAATGGGAAGTTTCTAATCCACTTCAAGGGTGCCCATAGGCTCACGCTCATAGGCCTCCACCTCTATATTTAGGCACTTATATATAGTGGGTAATCTCCTGGGCTTCAGAAACTACCAAGTGACCACAGCTGCTGCTGATCTTGGGAGAAGGGATGGGGGACAGACAACAAATCTGTAGTTCAAAATATTTCTCAGTGGCAGAGTGCTAGAGGCCAGGAAGGTAAGTTAATGAAAGTACCATCATTTTCTTGACCTGTTACATGTTTCTTCTTACAGTTGCCCCAAAACAGACAGGCCAGAGAGCTACTTACACTTTATATGACTCAGTTGCAATCATGAAAACCAGAGTTGTAGGGAAAGAACACAGGAAGAGATCCAAGTCACTGAAAAAGCTCTGCAAAATCCCAGAACACAGAGCCCACTAAAGTACCCTCCTTGTTATATTCAGAAAACACCCAGGAAGTGCCACCATCCTCATTGTACAGGGGTAAATGACTTCACAGAAACTGAGAAAATTCTGAGATAAAACTTAATTCTCTAAGACCAGCTATCCCAGTCCTGACCATTTAAACTGGAATTCTGCACAGTGTCCCTGTAAAGGAAACTGCAGAAGTCCTTTGAGCACCAGCTCAGTGATACTCTCGAGTAGCCAAAGCACATCATCAGCTCCAGGACCCTTCACAGGCAGTGAGGGGGAAGAGCAACAGGCATGTGGCTGGCACTCCCCCATTGCAACCAGAATGACCAAAGCAGGAGACCAACAGGCAGGGATGCATAAGGAGACAGACAGGGTTCCTATTCTTCAAGGCAGAGTTTATGCAACTTCTTGGCATGCATCTTTTCAATTATGGCTTTGGGAATTACACTGCAAAACCTCAAAATTATGGAAATATAGCTTACCTTACTTTCTACATGAGATGCCCGCTTCATATCAGGACATAGCAGTAGAATATGCCAGCCTACAAAAAAATAAAAATAGTTAATGTGTTGTTCCTTACCATCTTGCCTATAAAGTAGCTGTTCACCATGATTTTCAAGCTCAGATTCAGATCTCTTCCTCATTTCAAAACCTGCTGCCTAACTTCAGTAGCAGGAGAGTCCTCAACATCTTCCTAGTACTCTCCAACAGCTTCTCGTTGGACCTTTTAACTACCATGAATCCCTCCTTGGCTTCCCATGATCTTCAGACATATTTTAAGTAGTTTATAGGAATCATTCCTGAAACAGACCATACCATTGTGATTACAGCAAGTAAAAATTACTAAGACAGGCCAATGTTAGACTGCAACCATGCAAGCATGCAGTCTAAAAACTCTACATAGAGAGATGCACAAGTAATTCAGGAATAAATCTGGAAAAACAGGTTACAATCTACTCACCTGCTTATTCTCCTTCACCAGCATGCCTTGAATTCAATCAAAGGACACCTAAATTTGAGTAAGCTTTTAAATCTGACCGTAGCACAGAATGCATATTACCCAAGATCTACCTCAGCTAGGAAATAAGCTTCCTTTTGCAAGTAATACAGGACACACAAGTAATTCGTGGTAACAATGAAACCAGCTGGTAGAACTATTTGGTCCTATGTCTACTGCAATTCTAAACTTGACACATAGGTGGGAGTTTGTAAAGTCAGCCTTCAGGATGACATGAAGAATCCTCTTTCCAACTGAATAACATAGTACTTTGTGCCATTTTGGCAGAAAGGGGAA
>JAUBNY010000886.1:921185-934299 GCA_032275445.1 Crypturellus soui
TGCAGCCAAAGCTAAAGGGCTGACACCAAAGTCCTGCTGCTAGAGAGATCTCTGTGAGCCACTCCACGAGCAAATGCTGGCATAGGTGGCAAAGCCTGCAGTGCAGGAGAACTTACTGCGCTGGAGAGGAAACACAGACGTGCACAGAGGAGGCTGCAATCAGCAAAAGCTTGTCAGGTTTGAGGCAGTTCCTCACTAACAGCTATGGGTAAGCTGTGTTTTCCTCCGTTCCCTGCACTGACTGCAGTTTTCAGACCATTAGGAGGAAGAACCTCTTGAAATACCAGATGGAAGCAGGAGATGGGCCTGGCACATAATGTGCCATGGGTCTGAGGGTCTGAGGCAGCACTTCAGCCAGGCAATGGCTTTGGGAAGCAGCTCGCACTGAGCTCCACATAAAACTGGCGATTTGAAAAGACGCTGGTCCTCTCAAGGGCTCCATATGAAAAGCTTTTGTGAAAAGTCAGGTCATAAACAATTGAACCAAGGAACTTCAGAACCTTCATTGATGGAGAAAATGAAGGTACTGAATGAGCCTAAATTAGAGAAAGCCCCCTCCAGGGAAGCAGAAATAGGGGTTTTGTTAAAGCACCAGCTGTTAATTCCCAGCCCCAGGGTGACCCCTCTGCATGGAATACAGCCCATCAAGAAAAAAGCATCATTAGTGAAGGGGCTAGAAACTGGAGGAGGTCCAAGTGCGAGCTCCTTGGTGGTGTCCCCCCGCTCAGAGGAGGCCGTTCCCCACGTGGGTTTGAGGCCAGCTGACATTTTCAGGCGATAGACACACAAAGGTCACTAGTGACAGCATTGCCCAAGAGCAGGGAAACCGCAACGGGAAATGAGACATTGCTGAAGCAGCAGAGCTGTCAGCAGCAGCTATCCCAAAGGCCTATGTGAAAAGCTGGACATGTAGTTGCCACTGAAGGCCTGACACTTGAAAGGCACATTGCTGGGCAGAAATAGTCCTGGCCCACAGGAAACACCCACTGCTGAAGCAAATGGGAACTGCAAGAATTAAGCAGGCAGCAAGAGAAATCCAGCTCTTAGTGAAGTTCTGCTCTGCATAATGAGTAAGCTTTTAATAAAAAGGTGAATATATCTAGTGCTCAGAGGGCCTAGAGAGGGACTGAGGGACTTCCACTTGAGCTAAGTGTTGCTGTAACAGGGTTTGTTGTAGCTTAATCAACTGAGCAAGGTCCTGCACTGGAGTGAGGTCATCTGTCTGTTAGGGATGGTAACAAATGCATTTTCTGCAGGGGCAGCTCATCCTTTCTCCACCAACGCTACAGGATGGCAGAGATCACGTGTTGCCCATGTTGACTCAGAATAAAATGCGTCACAGCAATTCCCGATGCAGTGATATCCCAAAGGATTCCCAGTGCACTGATGCCCCTTCAGCCAGCTGGCAGAAATCAGCGTGTAGTGCTGAGATGGTTCACGCTGGACCAAAGACCACATTCTGCACGAGGACTGCCATGACCGGAGGCAGGTGCAGCTCATGAAGAGTCCCGCCAAGGGGACAGAGTTCAGGGTGGCTGGCGTCACACACTGGCTCTGAAGAGCTCAGTGGAGTAACGGCTGGCAGATGCAGCCATGGAAGGAGCAGAGCAGACGTAATGAGGAGAGCAGCAGCTCTCAAGAAACACCAGGCTTTTCTCCAGGAAGGAAGAAGCAGTTAGGACCTATCCCTCATCCAACATCATCCTGCGTTTAAACCAGGGACATCCATCCAGAAGCTCCAAAATCATCACGCTCGTCAGATGGCGGCGAAAGAGAAACAAAATCACATCCTGGAGCGCAGCCAGAGGGAACTACCTAAAGTGCCCTCAGCGACCCAACTGCAACAGGAAAAAATGCCAAGAGAGACTTAGGCAAATCACTGACTATGGAAACTTTGATTTACAGACATAGCTATTGTTATTCTCAGATAGCAGATGCCCTGGATAAAATACCAAGAGCAAACTGTGTTCACAGTTGAGACAGGGTGCCTCTAACAGCATCAAGCTAAAGCAGTACCCAAAGATAAGGCAAAATGACTAGGGAGAATCTGCTCTGTTGAATGCCGTTCAAATCTATAAATGTTCAAGAGACCTTTCAGAGAATGATACGTGATCTAACCCAAGATTTGAGAACTGAAGATCTGCTTATTTAGACCATTTAATTTGCTTCCTTAAGACATGAGGGGAACATTGGGTTGGAGAGTAAGGGATTCCAAATAATTTTAATGAGACAGAGTTCAAATTTGCAGGGAGCAGACATCAGTTTGAGAGAAACCCTACCCTCCTACCAGGAGGTTTACTCATGTTTAGCACAGGAGACACACTCAGGCCCACTAAGGTCATGCAGTTGCCTGTAGGCCCCAAGAATCCCCCAGGAGGTTGGCTCAAAGCTTCACGGCCGAGGCACAGAAGTGCCTGTCAGTGAAGTGACACTGCCCCGCGCTGCGCCCGGCACAGCCCGACTGCCTTGGTGGCCACGCACAGCCTGGCTGCCCGGCCACCAGCACCCCAGGGCCACCCAGCCGCTCTGCCCCAGGCCCGCAGCGCTGCAGGGGGCTGCTGCGAGCGCAGGACCCGGCACTTGGCCTGGTTGAACCCCACAGGGTTGGTGTTGGCCCAGCCAGCCTGTCCATGTCCCCCTGTAGAGCCTTCCTGCCCTCAAGCAGATCTGCCCTTCCTCCCATCTTGGTGTCATCTGCAAATGCGCTGAGGGATTAGAGTGAGGGACTGCAGTACAGGATTAGAGTGAGGGGTTGGAATCGGGGTTATGTGACTAGAGCGAGGGATTGGGGCGCTGCTGTGAGTGGTTGGGGTTGGGCTATTAGAGGAAGGGGTTAGCGGCAGCGGTAGTAGGTCCCAGCAGGGATCAGGGGGAGCGGCAGCCAGCCCTCCCCGCAGCCCTGCGTGCAGAAACGTCCCTCTGGTGTGAACCCCTCGTGCTCGCGGCTTGACACCCATGTCATCACAGCTCCCTGGCTTCTGCTAGCAGGACACTGGCACTCAGGGCAATTCACCCTGTGCAGAGGGAGCTCCTTTGCTTGCCTACGATGCAGGGGTCTGTAACGCAATGGGTTACATTCAAACGCTGGCTCCCTTCATTCAGGAACTTGGTGATAAGTAGTTGCAAGTGTAAGGGAATAGGCAGGCAGGGAAGTAGAAGAGGCATCTCTGTCCCTTGGGAGCTGCTGGCTCCACTCCACGGGGTTTCCACACAGCACTTTTATCTCATTAACATTTTGTTTTTTCATGAGCCATGAGATGATCTTCTGAGCATGGGAAGCTCACAGTACTCCCAGCTCTGAGCAAAGAAACCCGTAGGGGGGGATGGCTGGGAGAGGCTGGTGCTGAACCTGGCCCCCAAAAGCAGAGAGGGCAAGAGCAAAGCCACCAACTCTGCTCAGCAAAGCTCTGCTCAGCAAAGAATACAGATGCTTTTGTTTTCCTTTCCACGCTGCTTTTCCCTGTGGTACCACAGTGCTTCCCCCCTTCCTCCAAACACAGCGGTCCCCTCCTCGCTGGGTCAGTGTCCCCCACAGCCTCTGCAGATAGAGGTTGCAGTGCCTGCACATCATGTCAGAAAGAACCATGGGTCCCACAAGAAACCCCTAGGAAAGGCAATGAGTGGCAATGGCACACAGTGTTGCAACGCCGGGATGGTAAATGCCACGACACGGGGTAGGCTTGCAGCTCCCCGGGACGTGCTGTGTCCCCCTGCTCCCCGCTTCTCGCAGCGTGGGTAACGTGTCCGTGCTCGACCACGCGGAGCCTGGCCCTCTCGTTAGCTCTGTTAATGCACAAAATAAAACTCCCTGACTTGTTCTTGCATAACGCTGTCACAAGACCAGTCTGAATCTATTTTCACTGCTTTTTAGCCAGCTGAGGACATCTGCACTGAACACTGCTTTGCTTTCCAGGCACACGGTGGAGAGTGCATAGCCACGTGCCCAAGCCTCGCCAAGGTGCCCCGGGGTGCTACTGCGGAATAAATTCTCTGCTCTGGGTACACTGTAGTTTCTGCACCCGACCACTCTCACACAGCAATGCAGAAAATGAGCTGCCTGTTCCTGCAAATGCAAACCCAAAGATTTTGGCCTATTTAGTACATCAAAACTGCCACACACATTCATTGAAAGAAAGGCGAGTGCTGAGGGAACTCCGTAACGCTCCCAGACAGATGCGGAAGAATTTGGAAATGCCCCAGTGTGTCCCAATAGCCTCTAATGGGAGAGTGGCTGTAGAAGAGGAATTGCTGGTATGATCTCAGGATTCAACCCACTGCAGTCAGACAGTCTGCCCACAACGATGGGCCCAGCCAAGACCATACGGGCTCTATTCTCCCTGATAATGCAGACCCAAACACGAACTGCCTCGCCGTGCCTGCCTGCACCACGCGGGTGTGCAGATGGCCACGGGGATATAATATAACGTGGACAGCAGCTTGCCTGGGCTCCGAGCAGTGTCAACATCAGTGAAATGTCTTTCCTGCTTTCCAAACTCCTGATGGGGACATTGGAAATGATGGATGTACGCAGCGCCTCCAGCCACGGCAGCGCTGGGTGCTCCGCTGAGCACTAAGCTCCTGTGTCTTACACGGCTGCGTCTATTCAGGAGGCTAAAAAGAAGTCCAGTCCTGCTTGTATGTGCTGGAATCATTACATACAGTGTTCCCATAAATCATATAAATGAGTATTACTATGTCATTAGTTAGGACGGTTGCTGTTATTATTGTAAAACCTTCTGGCAATCCAAGCGTAGGGCCATCCAAGCCGAGGCTGACCTCAGTGCAATTTATACCAGTCTCAAGTCTGCTCTGAGCTCTGCCCTGCATACAGTTTCCCGTAAAGGCTCTGGCAGCCGGAGACGGCCGCAGTTCAATCTGCTGTGCCCATCGCCATCCCATTCCCCAGCCCACGGCCGAGGAGCCGGGGCCACCTCAGCCGCCCACGCGGCCGGGGCTGCCTCCCCATGGATGCTACGTGCCAGAGCCGGGGCTGGATGCGGCTTCCTTGGCGCTGTGTGTGCCACGGGAGCCAGGGAAGGGGCGATCCCGGCCCTGCTGCCTGGAGCGGCACAAGGAGGAGTTGTCCTTGCCAATCCCAGGCAACAAGCAAAGCTGCTGGTGGAAGGAGCCCGAAAAGCAGAGACCGTGTCTACCTCAGCCAATGTGCCAGGAATTATCAGAACATTAAATGAGTAAATCCAGAGGTCTGAATAGGCAGAGGGAAGAGGAGGCCTGGGAGATGGCAGAGGACCATGGAGACGCTGTTTGTGGTCTCATTCCACACATTCCACCCTCCAGTCAGTTCTGTCTCAACCATTTACCCAGAGCCCAATTTATTCCTGTGGATTTTGAAGAAATTTGAATCCTAAAACAAGATGTACTGAAAGTTCAGTACATGGTATTAAAGCGAGTATCCCTCATGTCAATACTGTCTTTGCAATTGACTCATTCTGCAAGCTATTATCATCTGACTATAATCTACTCATAAACAATACTCTTATGATTTTTTTCCATGTCCATTGATTTCCTCTGTTACTGACTTGGTTTCCTAAGGCTACCATAAAAATATATTTTTATATATATGTATAAAAAAATCTCTGTTTGAAATAGTCTTTTAACTACTCACAAACATAATATGGCATCAGCCAAAAATCAAAGCATTTTTGGCACATGGGACCCACTACAGGGCATGAGAACAGACGTATCTGCAATCCCACAGGAAAGGACCTGCACGCTGTATGTGCAGAATCCAGTTAATAAAATAGGGTCCAAACTCTTGGTCCAGGGACAGCAAAACTCTTAGGCCGGTGGGAGAACAGCCCCGGACCGACCGTGCAGAGGGACATCACACGCCAGGCGGTCACAGCGCTGCGTCTGGGCAGCACCGCAGCAGCCCAAGCAGGGGTGAAGGAGCGAAGCACTGACTTCTAAACGTGGAGACGCTTCTGGAATAAAATCTGATTACGCTGAAGGAGGAAAGAGAATAAACATTATCTATACAGGTTGTCTCACGGAAAACAGCATCCTGCAACTCTCCCATGTTGGCGTATAGCTTTATGGCAACTGAGAATGAAAAGGTTTTTGCAGTAATCCCTTTGCAGACATGATAAACTGCCATGTGCAGCTCCACACTGATGAGCCCAGCTGTAACCCAATCTTTGCTTTCTGCTGACTAGTCGAGCACTCGCGGTTTATTATGTCAGTGGAACCCCTCAAAAGAATTATAGCCTTTTACTCAGCTCCGAACCACGTATTATAATGAACACTAAAGTGGTTCCAACGGCCTACTGGTCCTGCTAGGACATTAGACAAAGTCTTTGGTAATTACCTGTCTCTTCAAAGACTGAATTCGCTGGCGTGGGCCTCCCGGCAAGCAGGGGGCTGGCTGGGGGATACGCTGCGCCGGAGCTGGGTATGAACGTGGGGACGGGGCCCTCGTGATGGAGACACGTTAAGGGATGCTCCAGGTAGATACTGACATGGGTAGCACAGGGGACGTGCTCAGTACAGGGCAAACTGCCCATTGCTTTGTGATAAATATTGGAGGGTAGGTAGTAAGGCAACTTTGAGAGATGATCAGTTCTGCAAAAGCATCAGTTCAGGTGGGTTCCCTGCATCCAAGTGGTCCCAGAAAAGTCAGTAGATCCCAGAGGAGCAGCAGGATTTTCCCTTGTGCCTTCCAAGTCGCCTGCTTCAGTGCTGGTAAGCGCTCGTCTAATACCCAGGAAGCAGCAGGGCCTCAGCTCTGTGGCTCCAGGCACACCCTGAGCCCTGCTTTTACAGCCTGGTCACTGCAGCCTGGTCACAGCTGACAAGACTTGGGAATCATTTTAGTCTCCACTGATAGGAGATAACTATTCACAAAATGGCCTAGTTTTTGTTGTTTTCTGATTTTTTGTTGTTGTTGTTTTAGGATTTTTTACAGGAATTTCAATTCGCAGTAGTCATTATTTCACAGGAAGAAGAATGCAAAACCCTGAGCTGTTCCATGCAGGTCACAGACCGCACACGCATCACCTGTGAGCAGAGTGGTTGCAGGCCGTGCTGTGTGGCACGGCATCTGCCTCGGCTCCATACAAGTGAAGCAAGAGGTCCCACCACAAATGTGACTGAGCCGTGGGGACAGTCCGAGCTAGGGGTTAATCCTTATCTGGGTTGCACTTACGAGTCCCAAAGCAAGGGGAAGAGCATCCACATGTGCCAAGTGAAATGTGGTCATGAAGAGGAAAGGCAGTGAGAGGATGGGACAGACAGGCGCATTTCCACCTCATGCGCCCTTATCTGCTGCATGAAAATAAAAAATAACCCTTAATTGCAGCCTCACTCCATTGGGCTGTTGGCTGAAGTGAATCAGAGGAGAAGGCTGAGGAGCGACAAGTGAGCCATCCATCCACCCGTTCAGTCTGCGCGTGCTGGCATCAGCACAGCCGTTCACAGGAGAGGCAGCTTCATTTTCCATCTGAGGTCAATCAGACAGCGCCAGGATTGGCGGGTGGGGAAATTCAAGAGCACTATATTGTTTGGATGGTGATGCTGGAATCATTGTACTCTGCAGAGAGCCATACGTTGTGGGCGGTGACTACAGTGCTATAATTACTACTGTAATTACACTGGCGTGTTTCCTTCTTGGCGAGCCCCGTGGAATTACAGTCCCGTTACCTGAGCTGGGTTTCTGATAGTGCTGGCAGGCCAGACAATAGCATTTTCTTTGGTCTGGCGGGGAGGTGGTAGGGTTAGCGTGACCAGGAACGCCAGCAAGGGCATGGTGCTTTCCTCCACAGCAAAGAAAAAGGTGAAATGAATTCCATTTAGACTGCAGCTACCTGGTTCTGTCAACACATTCCCTGTTCCCATCACCTGTGGCTCCTTGGGGTGTTAGCAAGAACAAGAGGATAAATGGAAGAAAAAGGGAACAAAAAAACTGTCTTAAAACTTTCACTCCAAAGAAAAATGGTGCAATCTCCACTGATGAAGTTGTGTCTTCCCAGTGTGGAGGAAACCAAACACAGGGAAGAAACCGGCTCTGCAGCAGAGGAAGACACCCTGCGACTAGCAAAGCTCACCTGTCTTTAACTTCTGCCTCACATAACTGCATCATAAATACATATAAGCTGGGTGTGTCTGATAAACACATGGGCTGTGACACTTGGAATTGCTTAAATTATTTGCATTGGACTTTGGCATTAGCATCATAGTAGTAATTCTCATTTCTCCCAGAGCTATTGCTTCAGGATTTTACGAGTTTGAAAATGCCAAATCATCTTGTACTGCAGGTGGAAGTTCATCTCCACGTTCTGATCCCGCCCGTCACTAACCACGTATTAACCCTGACGTGCGAAAGATCAAGAAGACACTTCACATCAGGTCACCTTCTGGTGGGGGACCCAGACAACTGATTTTGCTTTGTATGAAGGCAAGGCGTGTTTTCTCAAAAACTAGCAGGGTTCCCGCAGAAAAGCTGCAATGACTTTCTTCTGAAATGGCAGCGTTTGGGCAGGAGATGAAGCTCGCTGTGTCCCAGCGTCCCAATGTCTGGATCCGACCACGGATTCCACCGCAAATCACTTGCAGATTCGTCTTTTCTCTACAACATACGGGGGGATTTTGTTTTGGTGACTTCGCTGAACAATCCTCTGGATCCAAGCTTCTTCCCCAAAATCTTTTCTCCACTTTGTGGTGTATTTTCTCTCTGCCGATTTGGAGTCCGACCTGGGAATCTGGGTGTCACAGGATGTTCAGAACTCTTCTGCATCAAACCACAGCCGACCAAGGTGGCCAGTTCGCTGCAGGAGATTATTTGAGGTTTTCTAAGAGCCTCTTGACAGGAGGTAAAGACTGCTTCGGCTTGTCAAGCGACAGCTAAAATCCTTTTTAACCTGAATGCCACATAATGGCATTAAAACGCCTGCTAAAACTCACAGTGTCCTTTCAAGGTGGCAGTTTTGACGTCAGTATCTGTCTTGGTAAGCATCACAGAGCAGCTTATCTGGATAAGAACCAGCAAGTTGGAGGTTGACTTGCAGCTTGCCTACCGCAATGTTGCAACAACAATATTATATGTATTCTTAACTAAAATATATATATACTTTATATATTTTTCTAGTTAGGAATGTAAGTAACTCAGTGTGTCTTACAGATCTCTTTCCCATTCTCTCAAGAAAAATCTGCACTACTGTGAGAAAAAGGGAGGAATAGATGTGTTTGGCCAAGGCTCTTCTTTAGTGACTAAGCAGCCTGCAGCCTGAAACGTCTCAATCTGAACAGCCGCATTTTGAAGACCCTTTCACACATAATTGCCAAAAGAACTTCCATCTTTCTTAGCTAGTGCAGTAGTCACAGAAACCATGGCTGTCTGGCATTATCTGTCCCATATTAGTTGTAATCACATCACATTTTTGTTTATATCCGCAAGTAATAAAAACCATGCATATCTTTAGTTTGACTTTAAAATAAAGCAAATACATAATTCTGGCAAATTGCTTGGAATTATAGTTTAGCGGCATCTGGTTCAGATATTCTGTAGTAAATTGTTGGCACTAACATTGCCACATTTTTTTTTACTTGAACCAAAATGTTCTCAGAAACATGTGTTTTTCGTCCGACTTCCATGTAATCCGTTTTATGAAGGCCACAAAGCCTGCGAACTTTGAAACTTAAACTACCTGTGCAGAAGGGCTTGTTTCTGGGCACCTATTACACAGCTGATTAACTAAGGAATAAACAATTCTGGCATGCGACCTGGCGTGTCTGTTGTTTTGGCTTTTTGTCCCCAGGAGTTGTCTTTCTCGAAATACCTCTGCAGGTACAATGTGTACATTCCACTCTTGTTTTGCTCACAAATTACATACCTCTCTTTTATGTCAAGTCCAATATAGCTACATCAGGTTTTCTTATTCCACATAAAAAGTAACCAATTATTTGAGTAAATACCTGTTTTAAAAATATCACAAAGCGGTTTCCTGCTGCTCTCAATACTAAAATGTTCAGCAGGCATCCAGACCCTTATAAATCTTTCAAATAGTTCATATTTTATCAAAGAAGCCAGCCCATCTTTAAACCGGGTCACTGAGATCATTTTTCAAATATTTGATTTTTTGCAAAAACAGTCACTGGAAAAAAAAATATTTGCACAATTTTAAATATAATTAGCCCTGACTTTTCTTGCATTTTATTCTCTGTGGCTTTATCATCGTCTCTTGCTCATTCATCATAAAAACTACCGTTACTGGAGATTCAAAAATATTCAATCAAAGATGGATGGAAGAAAAGTGGCTTAAAATACAACCCTTTGAAGCTGCCCACCGCAGCTACGTCTCCCAAGCCCAGCAGGTTCTCCAGTGTCAAATCCCATTGCGTTCACTGTCAGCAGCTTTATCCGCACCACCCGAGAACCAACTTGTGGGAATTAAACCGACGCATTCCTGGGGCAGGCCCTGCCCTGGCAGGAACGGAAGAGCAGGAGTAGCTCCGGCATCTCCCAGGGACGCTGCTGCCTCCGGAACGAGGCGTCATTCGCAAGTCAGCACCTCGCGCGAAGCCCCGGGCTGGGGAAATCACCCAGCACAAAGAGGCCGCAATAAACTCCTCTCTCGCGCTTCTTCTCCGGAGCCTGACGAAATCGCGCCGGGCTGCGCTGTGAAACGTGCTTAGTCACCGATCAAAACCCCAGCCCTTGGCACACCTTCCCCGTAGGATCCTCTTCCCTTTTTAAGTCATCTGCCCGGCGGGCCGCGGGGCCTTGGGCGTGCGCGCGCTCCCCGCCTGCCAGAGGCCTTTGCGCAACGCTCGGCCGCGGGGCTCCACAAAGGCCCCGTGGGGACACGGCCCCGGCGACGAGCGCGGAGGAACCTCTTCGCCCTGGAAAGCCCAGGCCATTAACCGCTTCCCTTGAAAAGGCCCTTGCAAAACGGCCTGCTGCTGCTTGCAACGTTCAGCGCTTTGCTCAAAGCGTGAAACGCTCTTAAAAAAAAAAAAGTAAAACCCATGCAAGTTAGTTAAAGGCCACTCGGAAAGTGCATTCTTGAAGGAAATGAGCCATTCCAAACTGCCAGGGCTGCTCGTGGTCACCTCTGAGGCCTTACTCCTTAAGTGCCATCTAACGCTTGCAGTCGGGCGCCATCCTGCAGTGAGATCCCTGCATCCATGCAGACTGCTGCCGGAGCAAACCTGCAGGCTCGGTGCCTTGGGATCCAGGCGTCCCGAGTCTCTTGGAAACCAGCCTCCAAATCACTGGAATGGGTAACTCTTCTATAAATTACCTGGCACGCAAATTGGCAGTCGGTCGTGCTGCCAAGGAGCAGCTCTCCAAATGCTCTCCAAAATACTCCTGAATCGCTAGCGCGTGAATTGTGTCCCATGAGCATTTTCCGGACAGTTCTCACCTCTAAAATGCAACCACAGCCTCTTGTATTCCTTGGGAAGGACAACCAGGACCAGAGCAGCTGATGCCACCGGCACCCCAGGCAGTGATGTGACCTCGGGGGGCAAAGCAGGGAAAAATCCTTTAGCTCTCAGTGATCTCCCCGACCAGCTCTGTCTGCTGGAGGGAAGGCGGTGGGAAATGCTGACCTTGCTGGCGGCGGCAGATTTCTTCACCAAGTCTCAACACGAGGGGGTGGTATTTTAGGCACAGTTTTGGTAAGGAAGAGTCACATTAAGAAAAAAAGAAAAAGATGGACAGGAAAATAACCTTGAAAGGAGCAATTTCTACAGCAGAGCCCTAAAGGAAGGACAAGGCAGATTGCAGCAGCTCAGGATCGCTCTTTCAAAGGACACGCTTGGAGCAGGGATGAGACCTGACCATAGAAATCAACCAGATGCAAGAACCCAAGGTCTTGAGTGTGGAGGACGTGTGGCATTCCTTTAAACCAAAAGGGCAAAAATCAGCCCAAAATTATAACCTAAAAGAAAAAGGGCAGAAGGATTCACAGGGAATGGCTCCAGGAGGGCGTCTGGCCTAAGTCAGCAGAGAAAAGACAAGGAGAAAGCTCAATTTGCAAGGAATGCAAAAAAAAAGATTTAAAAAAATCTATCTATATATACACTTGTTGGTTATGAACAGTGTGTTGGTTGTTACCTCTTCTGGCTGAGAGCAGCTCTGTCCCCTGGATGTTGCTGTCCATCCTTGCATCTGTGTTCAGTGAGCCCCAGGTCTCCAAGCTCTGGAGATGGGAATTGCTCAGGCTGAAGCCGGCTGGACCTGCAGAGGCAATTCCAGGGGAAGAGGGCAGAGCTCGTGGCCGGGGCGCGCAGGACCTGCAGACACACGGGGGAAGCTGCAGGGTGCCGCTTATGAGGCAGGGGCCTATCGATAAAAGGCAATTTCCACCTAAGCTTGGCACAATCCTGAGCATTTTGGTGTTGGAAAGCTGTTCAGAAGCCGAAGCCCCATCGTGCAATAAACCAGCGGTGCGTGGGTCAAAGCCAGGGAACAGCCTGAGCCACAAGGCCCGGGATGGGGGGCACGGGGACACCCGCGTGGGCTGTGCCGGGGGTTGCAGCAGGGCCTCCGGCGCTTCGCCATGGTGCCGCGGTGCCGTGTCACGTCCCACCGCGCGGTGTCACGTCCCACCATGCAGCATCACGTCCCACCGCGCGGCGTCACGTCCCGCGGCGCAGACCCCTGCGCCGGGAGGTGCACGCACGTCTCCTCCAGCGCGTTGCACAGCTGTGCGGCGGCGGCAGCTGGGGACATTCCTGTCCCCGGCCGCTCTGCGTGCTGCTGGCCAGGGGGGCCTGCGCCCACAGCCGAGGTGCGGGGCCAGGGGCACACAGCCCCTGCACAGCCCGCGCGTCGCCCCTCAGCACCTGCTGGGCATCTGCCTCGAGTACAGACATACAGGAGGGGAGGGGGGACTCTCCAGAAAGTCCGCCGAGTAGCTGATGGGTCTTTCCTTTTCTATTTATTTTCTCAATACGGTGGCGCCGCGGGGCCGCCGGTGCGGCAGGGCCGGCTCGGGCTCCGCTCCGCGCTGCCCCGCGCAAGCGCCGCGGAGCCCTCGGCGCCCCCGGATCCCCCTTTCCCTCCTCCCCGCCGCGCGCGCCGGAGGGGGCCGCGGGAATCGGGATTCCCTGCGCGCTGCGCAGCGCTGCGCGCCCCTCCCCCCGGCGCAGG
>JAUBNY010000886.1:934399-966189 GCA_032275445.1 Crypturellus soui
CGCTGCGCGCCCGCGGGCCGCCCCCCGCCGCCGCGCCCCCGCCTCCCGGGGCAGGGCCGCCTCCGGCGGGGACCGGCCTCTCGCGCGCGGCGCTCGGCGGGCCCGGCGCTGAGCGGCAGAGCCCAGAGACAGCGCGCGCATCCGCGGGGCGGCGGCGGCCGCCGAGGCCACGCACCCGCCCGAGGGGCCGCAGGACAGGACGCCGCAGCAGAAGGGGCGCCTGTCGCTGCAGAACACAGGTAGGCGGAGCGGGGCGAGCTCCCGCTTTTCGCCGGGCGGCGGCGGGGTGCGCGGCTCTGGATCCCCGCGAGGGAGCCGCACTTGGCTCCTCGCTGCCGCCGAAGCCCGGCCGTGCCAAGCACGTGTCGCCCTCGGGCGTGCGCGCGCGAGAAGTCGCCGCCCGCCGCCCCCCGCGGAAAGTCCCGCCAGGGACAGCGACTTCCCCGGAGTCCCCAGCGGGAAGTTGTCCCCGCGGCGGCGCGGAGAAAGTTTCCCGGCGCCGGGAAGGGGACGAGGCCGGGAGAGCGGCCGCGGCTTGGGCCGCTCCGCGCGGCGCCGCACAGGGATGTCCCGGACCGGGGGCTGCTGCGCGCCCTCCCGCGGGGATCCATCTGCTTGGGCAGAGAGAGCCGAGCCGCGCGCTTCGCTGGAGCGCTTCCCGGCCGCGCAAAGGGGGAGCGCGCGAGATCCAGGCGCTCCCTCCCCTCCCTTCTCGTCTTTTTTTTTTTTTTTCCTCCTCTCCTGTTAACGCTCTCCGCGCCGACGTGTGGAGCCGCACGCGCGCAGGGCCGCGCGGGTGCCCGCCGGGGACGTGAATCACGGCTCTGTGCCGCGCCGCGCCGCGCCGGGCCGGCCGCGCTGCGCGCCCTTGCCAACACAAGCACTCGGAGCGCGGCGGCCGGGCCGGCCCGCAGCGCCACAAAGAGACCCCTCTTCGGGGCAGCCTGGCCGGGAAGCGGCCGCGATCTGGGGCCCGGTCACCGCTACCGGGTCCGGTGAGGGTCGCATTAAGCGCTGTCCCCGCCAGGGGCCAAATTTCCCCCTCAAGTTGCCACACGGCAGAGGGGGGCCCCAAAACACGCAGCGGTTGGGGGGTCGGGGCGACTCCCCAGAGAGCTTTAATTAAGGGCACCCCTAGAGCACCCAGTACAGATGGTCTCGGTATCCTCAGTCCTGTGCTAAAAGCTGCCCCTGTTTAACTTTATCCCCAGGCTTTCGGGGCAGCCACCTTCCTGCTGGCAGCACCGCTGCATCCTTGCTTAAAAAAAAAAAAAAAAAAAAGACCAGAAGCAGTCTTTTAAGAACTAGATTTTTGTTCTCTTGTAAGTTGCAGGCAGATTTTTTATCAGTATTACATAACAACTCTTAGGGAAGTGTAACTACATATGTAGTTGCTAGCCCAACTGATCTATTTTATATGTATGTTGTATGTGTAATACACACATACACACAAATGCCTATTTTTGAATTGATTTCTGAGGAGGCAGTCGTAGTATTATGCAATGCTCGGTGCAAAGGACTTTGCTATCGGCAAGAGTTTTGCCGTTCGCTTCCCAGACATTGGGATTGGGGAGCCCAGTGGTCCATGAAGAACTTTGTGCTACATCACCAGATACAAGCCTGAAGTAGCAGGAATAACCAATTCCTGTGGCTCCTGCACCTCTCTCAGGCACCCGAGGTCAGTGGGTGTCTTGTATGGCCAGACAGCAAAAATTGTGCTTGTCCTTTAGCTGCTACGGAATCAAAAAGCATTAGATGGTCCTCAAGTAAAATAGCTTGACGTAAACTTAGTGGATTTGGCACTTCTTGCATGTCACTCTCGTAGTATAATACACCCAATTTTTGGCCTAATTTCTGCAAAAAGTGGGTATGCTGTGGGTACAATAACTGTTGTCACATGCGTTTTTTCTTTTCAACTGGTGATGTTAGCAAAATATCTCTTTCCCTTCCTCCCAACCCCCCCACCCACCACTAGCTTCTGTGAACAATTCTTCAAATTAACCATAATCAATGCTCCTTTTAGCTGAAATCCAGCACTGCCTGGTTAATGCTGGCGATGTGGGATGTGGAGTGTTTGAATGCTTTGAAAACAATTCTTGTGAGATCCGAGGCTTACATGAGATCTGCATGACATTCCTGCACAACGCTGGAAAATTTGATGCCCAGGTAACAGAGTGCAATATTCTGTATATCTGCTCGCTTCTGATGTGTACTCCTTCTTTAACACATTTTTTTGAGGGGGGGGGGGGGGAAGGAGGAGGAAAAAAAAGAGGGGGGGGAAGTGACCATTAAGGAGCAATTCTACTTTTGCAAATTTGCTTCTATCTTTTTCCCCTCAGAACTTAGCTGTGTGCAGTGCAAGGTTTATCTTTTCCTGTTCAGGACAATTGAAACTTTGCTGTTGGTTTGAAGGCTCTAGAACCCAGGCGCAGAGCAGCACAGGGGCAGTGTGTGACTGTCCCCAGAGACTGTCCCTCTCCGCAGCTCCAGTTCCCTCCTGCGGTACCCGGATAATGTTTCAGAAAATTCTATCTAGATGACTCTTCTGATTCAGCCCAGTGGCTTAAGCTTCTGATTCTTGTTGTTTTCAAATCTGATTTGCAAATGCAGCTTGGGCACCCAGTTCATTCAGGCATAATTTCCCAAGGTGCAGTTAAAGTTTGTTCTGAAGAGACAACCAGTATGGGCAACCTCCTAAAGCCACTATACTGAAATAATCCTTTAGTTCGAGCGCTGGCATTAGGATACATTACTTGGATGGTATGCAATATAGCTTGTCTCCTTCATTTTCTCCCCAGACCATGTATGCATCACTGAGACATCCTGTTATTATGTCCTGAAAAGCTCCTCTCCCATTTCAATGTGGGGGGAAGAGAATATTACGACGGGCCAGCGGCATTTGGCTTGACCAGGCAGCCTGCAGTATAGCTTGACTAACAGCACCAGCCATATAGGCTTAGAAGCATGGTAGGCAGCAGGACAGACATCAGGATTTGGCCTTTTTCATAAGGGTGGTGGGACCATCCAGCAGATAAACAATCTGGAAGTGCTGGAGTTGTTGGCTAAGTTCTTGAGGATGTCCAAAGGATCAGTCTGGCCATTAAAACTGGAGAATTGATTCTTTTAAGCCCATGAGTATCTGAAAACCCTCAACTTAATTTCCAGCTGACTTCCAGAAAATGCTATCTTATTTCTGCACGCTGTTCTGTCAGTGAACGAGGTGAAGCCCTGGGAAGGCCGAATGCAGCCAGGGATGCCCCTTCCCCAGGATACTCAGATACTGTTAATCCAGTACAGGCTGTTTCACACGCAGGCTGTCTGCGCTGCTGTGCAAAAAGAAGTCTCAAACCTTTTTAATATAGCAGTGACTTGACCCTCTGCTATGATATAGATTTTTAGGAGCCCCTCATTATCCACATGCCTTTCTGGGTGCATTAAATGATGAGCCCAGCACTGGTCACTTTGCTTTCTGCTCCCCTCTGCTTTTCTTTGAAACCTGAGAGTTGATGTTGGGTTGGATTGTATAAGAATTTTCTTTGTCCTTTGCCCACGGTGCCTGTCAGCTACTGTGGGGCAGGGCCGCTGAGTGGCTTTGGTATGTGGCACAGATGGAGAAGACTGAAGCAGTTCTTTGATCAGCAAGAAACAATTTGATTTGACTTGAAACAATTTAGGGACAAAATTTACTTGCCCATCTCCTGTGAATCTTCATTAATGTCAGTGGAATTGTGCCAGGATTCCCTTTGGGTAGAAGACAGAATTTTTCTCCATCTAATTTTGTCTGTGAAGCATTTCTGTAAAATAATCTGCAGCTGGTGCAGGGATGGAGGCAGCATCTGCTGCTTCTGCACACCTATTGCTCAGCAAAGTCAGGCAGTGTGAGCAGAGTGACCACACACCATAGCATGCAGAGCTTGTGATGCATCTAGCTGCCAAAAGGGAAAGGAACGGATGACTTTTGCCTTGACTTCTTCCAAATAATTGCATGAGGGATGCACAAGCACTGGTTAAAGAGATGTTGCCAAAGCAGCTTTCCAGCAACTTCTAAGATTTCTCGTTCTGATTTTTAATGTCACTCAATTTCTTCCAGCAAAAGACATCAAAAGACACTGTAGATTATTGGGAGAGCTCATTTGGGTCCCTTTCTGCCTGAGGAAGTGGTTGTAGAGAAAGCACTAATAGCTGGGATGGGGCCTGCATATATCTCGATGGACTCTGAGCAGATTGCAAGCTGATTTTTTTAAAAAAGAAAGAAGCTAATTTGAGGTGACTAACTTAGTATGTGCTCAGGGCTCTGGGGACCTCAGCCACTGTAGGATGCACTACTTGGTGCGAGTCTGCTGTGCTGCCACCCAGAAAGGAATGAAGCCAATAACTCAAGCATCACATTCCCTAAAGGTGCCCTGTTGCCTTCCCCTTTTTGGCCTGTCAGCTGTTGGGGCAGAGGAAATCTTAGAGGTTTCCTAAAAGCAGATAAAAGACCCTGTGTCTCCAACCTTGCTGGAATAAGGAGACAGGGTAACTTAGCATGATCTTGAAGGGTGAGGAAATAGAGAAGGGGAGGAGCAGGGAAGCCATTAACTGATATCCTTAGCAACCTAATAACTTCTGATGCTGCCTTTCAGAGGAGCAGCTAGTTGAGCATAAATCACCTGCTGTGCTTAATGGACAGAAATACAGACCGACTGCATTTCTTTTCTTCTCAGGGAAAATCCTTCATTAAAGATGCTCTGAAGTGTAAGGCTCATGCCTTGAGGCATAAATTCAGCTGCATCAGCCGTAAGTGCCCTGCCATTAAAGAGATGGTGTTCCAGTTACAGCGGGAGTGCTACCTGAAGCACGACCTCTGCTCCGCCGCCAAGGAGAACGTCCAGGTCATTGTGGAGATGATTCACTTCAAAGACCTGCTGCAGCACGAGTAAGTGGCTGTACCGGCGCGCTCTGAGGCGTGGGAGCTCCTGCGGGAGCACTGGGATGCCCACGAGTTGTGCAGCTACCCAAGAGCCTCCCCATGGGTCTGGTTTGCCCACACACTAGGCCAAGGTAATGCTTTTTTTGCAGGGGTCCTTGAAGACTAGTTTCTAAAGGGCTAGATGTGACTGTGGAAGGAGAAGATGTGGGTTGAAGATGGATCTAGCTGTGTCTTTCGTTCACTGGCAAATACAGTGGTAGAATTTGCTGCTTCCTGGGGAATCCCACAATTTCCAAGTGCTTTCCAAACTCAAAAGCATCCTTCCTGGTCCCTCCGCGCTGCCACCCATTCCGCCCCCCCCCCCCACCCCCTGCAATCCCTTTTAAAAGTCAGTAGCTAGAGAAGATGAGGCAAGGATAAAGGCTGTGCAAAACTGAGTAAGATAATTTTTTTTGCAAATACACGCTTTCAGATGTGCTGTAGTTGTTCCTGAAAAAGCTGCAGTCCCACAGCTCTATATTAACCTCAGATGCTCTTCAATAAAAGACGTGTACAGCATGAGGCACAGGTCAGATTAGGTAGTTCATCTCTGGGAACACAGCTGCCCCCAGGAACAGCAGGCACAAATCTTTGCTGGAATCGATCATGACACTACCTGAGGGGAACAAACAAGGCACAAGCTGTTTGTACCAGTACTGTGTGCACAGCTGCAAAAACAGGGCTGTTTTTCTTGCAGGTGAACATCTTGCCCCCAAATAAGGAGGCTAACCTGGCAGCAACTTTAGCCTTAGAACATCTTCCTGCCATGCACCTCCATCCTTAGCTGGCACAGAAATCCCAGCAGATTCATTTCATACTGACTCATTTGTCCTGGGCTTGTAGCCTTGCGTTTTTGTTGGTCTCCAAAGGAGTTGGGTCCCAATTTTCTTGCATTCTGTTGAAAACCACCCTTCTAAGAGACTCTGGTGCCCATTTACCCTCCAGCGCAGACTCCTCTGCTGCGGTTTGACAAGCAGAACATGGTGGGCTGAAAGCAAGGCTCTTCCCAGGAACATTCCTGAGGCTTGGATCAAAGGCAGGGCTGGTGGCCCATGGTGGCCCTGCCAGATGTGCTGGCAGTGGCCGCAAGGAAGGGCAGCTCCCTGGGTGCCTGCAGAGGCAACGTTTCATGCTGCACAAGAGCCACCTCTCCATGGGCACCGTGGCAGAAATGGGCCCTCAGTGTGGGCGCTTGGCACCAATTAGCCCTCGTTGTTTGGAGATGAGAAGTGCGTGAGCCAAAAGCTGCACAAAGATGAGTGAGCTCTCCTTATTTTACCAGCAGGCTAAAGCTGGAAGGCTCAAAAGCAACTTCTTTCTGGGGAGCTTAACTGGGGGGTTCTTGGGCTGAGAAGAGAAGGGTTATTCAGCTGAACACCTATAATTTGTGCCATGTCGTTCAGCACTTCTTACACTTCATTTTCAGCATCTTGTAGAAGCAGAGCGTAGCTTTCCTGTGCGGGACTCCCCAAATAGCCTCTCTATCCAGTCTCCTCCCTCCTATATTTAGAGGCCATTTCTGAAATTCTTGAACTAAGTAACTTGTTCAAGCTCAATAGGCAAGTGTGGCAGAGCTGGAAATAAAATCAGGTCTGCTGACTTGCAGCCTTGTGCTCACTTCAGGTACTCTGGTCAGGCTAGCTAAAACGCAGAAAGGGAAAAAGCGAAGGAGAAACAGGCCAGTGCTAATCCGCAGGGCTCTGGCAAGCTCTGAATACCTGAAATATTTGGCAGCTCTGCCACTTTTTAGTCATACCAGCAAGTTTTTTTTTTTTTTTTCTTCCAAAGATTTTTTTGTAAAGATTATGTCCAATTTTAACAACTGATCTCTCCTCTCTTTTTTTCTTCTGCTGCCCTCCACTAGCTTGTGTGTGATACACTTAGGTCTTTTACATTTTCTAGTTTGGATTTTAAACAAAATCAGCTTGGAGCCCCGTGGCAGCATTCAGGCATGTTCTCTACTCTGTCCTTGCTGTTTTCTCTTGCTGTATGCTGAAGAAGGCAACCAGGGCAGCGAAGTTGCCTCTCGAGTCAGCTGCTGTGGGGGCGTGGGTCAGACCGATTTATTATGGTGGAAGTGGTGACAGGCCCTGGCAGATCATTCTCTGTTGCATTCCAAACAACTCATTTAAATGATAGAAACAATCCAAATATGGGAAGTATTTTGAGATGGAGGCATAGGTGGCTCTCCAAGATTAGTCATTCAAAAATGAGGTTAAACAGTTGAGCAGAGGAACACGGTGGTGGTGCCACACGCTAATGGGCTGTATGTACTGGTGTTCCTCGTTTCCTGGCCTCGCTGCGTGGGAACAGGCTGCTGGGGAGGGCTCCCCCGGGCATGTGTGGCTGCAGCCACCCCCTCCTGCCCCAGCACAGGCACTAACGGGCGGGTTGTGGCAGACGGTGGCGGCGCTGCTGCCCTGCAGGGCCCATGGCCATGACTGAGCGCCCCAGGCCCTTGCCTGGGGAGGCTGCTCTGCCTCTGCGCAGAGGCTGCCGAGTGCCCTGTAGTGCAGGGCAGAAACGGGGTTTGGCCTTGGGTTATTTGGAGTCCTTTTTGAGGGGGAGAAATGCTGTATCCTGAAAGTTGCACTTAGCTTCATGAAGCGGAGGAGACAGCTTGTTGCGGGAAGGTGGGTTTCCTTGTGTTTAACTCTGTGCAGCTAGATCACAAGTGCAGATGAGATCTTGCTTCTGGCGGAGATCAGCCTCATGCTTCAGGAAAAACTAAAGGTGGTGAGAAAACCCAGGGAACTGCTTAGTCAAGTGTCTGTTGCTTTTTCTGAGGTGAAGAAACAACTTCCCCTCCTAGACTAGCAATTGGTGTATGCTCTGTGTGGTCATTCATCTGGAGGTAGCAAACTGTTTTAGGAAGTTGAAGGGATATGGAAAGAGATGGAGGAAGGAGGTGTGAGACAGCACTTGTTTCATTTGACAGCCCTGCTGGCTAAGCATATTGGCCTGATGGAAATTAAGATCCCTCAAAACATTCATCCGTCGGGTGGAAAGGGAAGGCAGTTTCAGCTCTCACGTGCAGCTTAGCTGCCAGGTAGAAAAGTGTGCGTTTCCTACAGAGACGTGGCCAATTAGAACATAACAAATGGGGAATAAATGTGTGATGCTGAAGTGGTCTGCAAGTTCAGAGATTTTTTTTAACCTCAGGCTGCCAAGTAAGTAGATAGCAAGACACTGAGCTGGGTTGTGAGCAAGGCAGAGCATCTGCCCCCCTACCTGACTGCTGTGTAATCCTGACAGATTTTAACTTGTTTCTTACTGTTTCCTTTATCTTCAGGCCCTATGTTGACCTAGTAAATATCCTGCTCACTTGTGGCGAGGAGGTGAAAAAGGCAATAACGAGAAGTGTCCAGGCCCAGTGTGAACAGAACTGGGGAAGCCTCTGCTCTATCCTGAGCTTCTGCACCTCCGCTGGGCACGGAGACTCCATCCTGAGTACGGAGAAGAAGGCAGGTGAAGGCAGCAGGGCGGCTGCCGGCCGCGGGGACATGCTGGCCCACTCCGAATCTGACCACCGGGAGAGCTCGCGAGCGTCCAAGGGGGAGAGAGGTACCAAGGGCCACCTGAACGCCCATGCCCGGGGAAAAGCTGGGGCCCACAGTCCCAAAGGGGCACACGGGATCATGGACCGGGCAGACGAACTGTCCGACTTCTCTGACATCCGGAGGTGAAAAAAGGCACCAACCTCCCCTCTACCCCCTTCCTCCCCCTCCACTGGAAACGTCCTCCGTTGAGTCCATCTCCCTGTCTATGGACATTCCAAAGCATTTCCCATTCAGAGGTCACACACAGGGCATTGCAAGATATTTGGACCTCAGCAACATGTATATAGTAGCAAAGGGAGAGCAGTGGCAATGGGTTATTGATCCAGCAAACTCAACGCTCAAGTAGCCACCAAATGTGGCAAAATGTCTCCAACTAAATTCTTTCCCCTTTTTACAAAATGGATATTGGTTGAAATGCAGGATCTTGTTTTGAGGTTGTGGGGTTGTTTGGGGGGTGTTTTCTCTTGGTCCCCTCAGCTAGGGAGGAGTTTACAGGAGGGCTCTGCCAGGTTGTATTTGGCCACATGTGGCTTCCCACCCCTGAAGGTTTAGGGTGCAGTCTGAAAGCAGATGGCCAAATCCCAAAGGAATTTGGTTTCTGCCTGTGGCTGAGAACAGAAGAGCTCAAGGCACTCTGTGACACAATCTAGAACCAACTGTCTCACTTCTTGCACAGGAACCTTGCAGTCTCGAGCTCTGTCATTTTCTCTTAAGTAACTCCTGAGCCACTGCTCCTGCCTGGGTGATGCTGCCTCCTCTAAGTGCCCCCTGGTTGTTTCCTAACCACTGCATAAGTTGACACTTGCTTATCCAGTTACTTCAGGATGCCAAAGACCTAAGTGGTCACCTTCCAGACAAGACACCTGGACTGTTACAACTTGCTTAGCTGCAGAACAGTGTGGAGGACCCCCAAGCATAGGTTCACAGACCTCTAAACTGCCCAGGGATATTCTCTTGTAGACATTACACCTGCCTGCTCAGTGACACAGCTGTAAGAGCAGCCACCTCCGCCCTCATGCACAGCCCAGTTTACAGGGATGGGGGTAAGCCCAGGCAGCTGGGGAGCCTATATTCTGTCTCTCCTGGGAAGCAGCTTGGTGCAGGTCAGCTGCGGTTTGTCAAAATGCCAAAGATTTGGGAGGGGGCTCTGACTTCCTGCTCTTCGTCATGCAGGTAACGATCACCAGGGTCTGCAGAATGGGTCACTGGAAAGGGAAGGGTGCCAGGAGCAAATTCCCTCCTGGGTAAGCCTTAGTGCAGAGGAGGTGTTAGGACACATCTCACCCTCATCCCCTATGCAATTGTAATTCTCAGGTTGCAGCGCTGCAATCCCATATCCCCAATGCCCTACTGGAAAGGTAGGTTACAGCACCATGGGGACAGGAGGGCGAGCTTGTTGACTTTCTTGGGAGAAAAAGTGAATTTTCTGGGAAAGTGGGAATCGCACCAAGTGTTTGAGCCTTCTCATTTAGGGAGTCTGTGAGGAAAGCTGTGGGGGCAGGAAGGCAGTTCAGAAGAGACAGAACGTACCAGGGAACGAACGTGTCGCATGGTGGGTAGGAGCTGTATAAACGGCAGAGCATGTTGGAACTTGGCTACAATTTCCAACTTAGATTTTCGTTACTGCTAAGTGAACACAGCTTCTAATAACTTTATTCAGAGTTTAATGCATGTATCCACCAGCAGAATTTATAGGCATTACTTTTAATAGAAGTCACGTAGGAAGCGAAGAGGATCGTGAAGTTGAAAAGATACGTCCTTATGTGATCACCAGGTCTTTATTTAAAGGACCTTGATCTTGTTTCATTTTTACTCCCAGTTAAGTTCTGTGACAAGAATTCTTATTGACAAGACCTGGGATTGGGCCAAATGCTGTTGCTGCACAGACTGCTGCACTGAGGAGCAGAGCTCCCTGCAGTGGCATCGCGAGGTGGCTTGCGCTGTCGGAGCCGCCCTGGCCCTGGACGTGTCCCCAGGAATGTGCCCAGGAGCAGCTGCCAAGGAGATTCCTGCCTAGCCCCCAGCCCTGGCTGCTGGTGGGGCCAGAAGGAGGTCTCTGCTCCCCGGCCCCAGAGCATCCTCTTGTCCCCATAGTCCATGGCCACAGGAAGGAACAAGCTCAAACCAAAAAGCGAATCGAAGCATTTCAACAGAGCAGAACAACTCACTACCACCACAATGTCCTTGCACCAAACTGAAATAAGATCACCCTCTTATTAGAGGCCTGATTTATCTACAGCAACCAAACACATAGATCTACATCCTTGAATGTCTCGGTCAACAGAGCACCTCAGCATGCATACAGTTTGATTTGTATTCATTCATTCTGAATGGGGAAAACTGTGTATTCCCCCTGTTTAGTCAACGAAAAATTCTTTTTTTTTTTTTTTTTTTAGTTGGGAGCTGGGAGGGGGGATTTTTGTATGAGGCATAACTTTTTTTTTTTCCTCTGTGTGTGTGAAGATTTTATGTGTTCATCTACTGATTCCACATATGCTATTATTGTAAATATTTAACATTTCTATTTATTATAGTGTCTCCATTAAAAAAAGAAAAAAAACCCAAAACACTGCTGGCTATGATAATTTAAATGTATGTCATGACCTGTGTTGTATATATTCATGCCACTAGTATGTTTTTTATGTTAAAGCAGCGTAAATATAGTTTTATACAGTTCCATAATGTTATTGACAGCATAAATCATTTATTTATTGTTAAACCTTCTTTCATATCTAGCAAATAGGGTGCGTTTTACCTGAGAGTGTTTTATTGTGACATCTGCATAGCCTTAATTCTTTATAAACTTTAAAAAAAGAAAAAGACTGTCCACGTAGAGAGTGTATGATGCTTTAATTAACACTCCTTATGAACTTAGTGTTCAGGAAGGAGATTTAGCTTACAAGCTGAGGTATGATGTTTCCTTAACACTTCACATGTGGAATGAGCCTTGTTCAGGAATGGAAATACTGGGAGAAGCAAAATGCCTCCTGGAAGAAGATACCAATAAACCCTAGAAAATGCTGTCCTAGCTTAAAGTGCTGAAATAAAAGAAAAATATAAATCAAAAAAACTATCCTTCAATTCCATATCTCGGGGAGAAAAACATACTAGTTTTATCTCATGTAGAATTTGCAGCCAAATAAGCTTGTTTAAAGAAAAATGCATATGGCTTTAGAGAAAGCTCTGTACCTTTCACACTATTATTTTCCTTAAACACTAATAAATGTTTTGAGTAAGTCTGCGGCTGGCTCTGTTCAGCGGGAGTGATGATGCTAAGGATGGAAGGGCACATAGCCCATCGACCCGTCCTGTCCCCTGCATGGAGAGCAGCTGGGTCCCCATGGCCAGCACGGAGCAGGATTCCCAAGGCCCCTGATGCTTTGGGAGCGGCATCCTCTGGGAAGGGTCTTTGCACAGATGGGGAGCAGGGTTCCATGTGCGGGATGTCAGCCAGCCCCACTCGCAGATACAGCAGTGACAGCTTCCAAAAGCCACAGAGCTCAGGTTTGTCCTCCAGCAGGGACGGGGACCAGCCTGTGGCTCCGGACAAGGAGGTGACAGGCAAGAAGAGCGGCTCCAAATCACTCGCCCATCGCTCCAGTAGCACCCGAGATGGGATCGCATGCCCCAATCTTAGATGTCTACGGGAATTGCAGCAAGGGAGAACCACCACAGCCTGACTCACAAAAAGCAAACCCCAGAATTAGCCTTTTGTGCTGCTTCTGAAGCTGACAAATAGTAAAATTAAAAGAAAAAAAAGATGGCTTTTCCCCTTCCTTTTCATAGCATGTCACTGCGTAGGCAGTGAGGCAATGAGGGAACTATGAGAAAGCAACTCAGAACATAAGGGATTTTTTTTAAGGCTGCTTGCATGAAAAAGCACATTTTTAATGCTCCTTCTGTGAGGTTTAAAAATAGCTAATACAGTTGAAGTCCCTGGCTAAGACGGACTTCAGGAGGCTGGACGTGCTGCGCGGCAGCACGGGCGCTGTGGTGTTTCTCTGCCTCTGGGCAGGGCAGGCGCCTGCAGTGCTGCGGGGACGCTCCCCGGCACCCAGGGCAAGGCACAACCTGCCCCTCGACGGGTCACAGTGTTCGGCGGGATGGGGTTTCAGGCCAGCAGCTGCTGCTGAGGCCGGACCATTCGCTGTCACTACGGGCATTTTTTTGCAGGCACTGTCGCGCACATTGGCTGCGATGCAGCCCCAGTACTGGCGCTGCCATCCACCCTCCTCCCTGCAGCTCTGCCTAGGACAGTGATTTTCCCTATCCCGATGTGTGCTGCGGGGAGGCTGCTCTGCTCCGAAAAGCAGCTGTAATATCAGCGCTGGTGACGTGGCCATGGCCTACCCGTGGGAGGGCACGTCCCACACACAGGGCGCCAGCGGCACTGACACAGACAGTGCAGAAGCGCAGAGGGAAATGGGAGCCCGAGGAGGGACCTCGGGGCTCTGGGCAGGGAAGAGCAGAGGGAAGGGTTGCACAGAGGCCTCGGCATCTCTGCCCATCGACGGGAGGCTGGAGCGCAGCTGCAGGGATTTCACACCCACAGCCCTGGGAAGCGCCACCCTAGGAATACCCTCAGCGAGAGCGCACACGACTGGAGGGGCTTCATCCAGCTGGGGACGAGTCACTTTGCAGGAAGATGAACCAAGTCAAGGCTGCTTAAACCCCGAGCGCACATCGCAGACCTGAACAAATCCCAACGTTCCTACCTGTGGCTGACTGGATTTATTACCCTATGGGCTCCCAGAAGAGCAAAAATTCCATCTCCTGGCTTGCTCGAGCCTACCAAAGCATTTACAAACACCCATAGCCCTGTACAGACACCATCCCACCATGTGGCTGCAAACCCCAGCACACAGGCAGGCAGCTCCACTCGTGCCCAGCGGCTTCACGTGCTGCCCCCAGCTCCCCTCGGGCACCGCTTCCCTCACCCTCCCGGCCACGCGGGAGTTAAAAGCTGCTGGAAGCCTAGGAAGCCTCCTCGCCAGCGCGCTCGAAAAGCTGTTTCCTGACACCTCACCAGAAACACAAATCCCACTCAGTTTTCACTGCTAGCGATGTTCGTGTTTCCATGTTCTCCTCACAAGCTCTCGGAAAGGCTCCCAGCTTTTCTACGCTTGCTGGGATCAGACACTGCAGCGTGTGCCATGTCTTGGGCTTTTCAATGATCCTGGCATCACACTGAACTGCCACAGGTCCCCTCTGCTGTGGCAGACCAAAGCCCAGAAAGAAGGCGAAATTCCAGAGTGAGGATGCACGGGAGGAGCAGCCGGAACGTCCCGGGGCCAAAGCTCCCCCAGCACTTCCCAAGGTCCCTCCTGTGGCTCCAGAATTGGAGGGTCCTGGCTGAAGACTGGGGCCAAAAACAACCGTATAATTAGTGAAATCCAGACAATTTTTGTTTCTGTACATTTTCTTTAGTGAAATCTGGCCCAGTCAGCTGAGCGTTTCATTTTGAAATCAAAACCTCATGTCTTTTTTGATCGCGAATGCAAAATGGGGACTTGAGGGTTTAAAGACATGACAAATTATGGGACACTGCAGGGGCTGAGAATTCCTGTCTCCAAGGATGCTGACTGTTATAGCCTTGACCTTTTCTGCAAATGCCATCCTCTCTTATAAAAACGCAGCTTGGAGTTTATTTGGAAATTCCTGTAAAGCAAGAAGCGGCCTCTGGAGCGGGTACGCTCGGGGCTCTCCCCGCGGACAGGGACGGGGGGCTTTGTGGGTGCTCCCTCACGGCGATGGCACTACTGAGATCAGCCCCGGCGTGGGATCACCTAACAGGAGCCTGGAATGAGGCTGAAATCGAGCCTGGGCTGGCTCACATGGGACATCTAGAACAAAATGCGCCTGTGGCACAGGCAGTGATGGCTCCCACTGATGCCATTCGAGCCACTAAAGGCTGCTGTGCTAATGGAAAGCCTAAAAACAGGCTGTGTTTTAAAGCACCAGAGACCCGGGGCTCCGCATGCAGCGCTCTGCTATCTAAGCCAACGGGTCACTGCAGTCCCTCTCTAAGCCCACTTTCGTTTCAGATTTCCCTCAGTTTGTATCTATCTGCTCTTCTCTATCCCACAACATTCTGCGCTACATTTATCAGCCATGAAGAATCCCACTTACATTTCAGATTCTCCTTTTTCCCTAGGAAAAAAAACAAAAAAGATGCAGTGGGAGGTGTGGGGAAGCTCAGTGAAAGCTGACAGTCAGGAGAGACTGGGGAAGGCCCACAGAGCAATGTATTTAGATGTCCTATTTTAAGCCAAAGTGAAGAAGAATTATGCATGTTCAGCATTTTGTTCAACTGACAAGTCACTACAGAATCAGTTTGCGCATGCAGCAAAGGACAGACCATGTTCCCCTGCCTACCAGCACATGCAAAATCAATCTGCTTCTCAATATGCTTGAGTAGCCATCAGAGGAATTATATAAATTTCCCTCAGCTCTGCTACCTACATTTGCTGGTCCACAAACTAAAGATAAATGAAGGGGCAGCCAGAGGTTGTCAAGGGCCAGTTAAGAACATTTTGGCCCATGCAGAGAAGAGGGATAATGGGGATATCCTGGAGGGTCCGCGCAGAGGGAGCGGCTCTGCATCGGGAATGGCTGCCTGGGCAACAGCTGGAGGTGCCGCGAATTTCGGGAAGAGCCCGTGTGTTTTGTTGCCAACTGCACTACCTGCACTGGGGAAAACCGGCCACGCTCCACAGCCCAGGACTGCGGAAGGAGTCTTGAATAATAATTAACAGCTCAGTCTTGGTTTCACCAAAGCCTCCAGTAAAACAGCTCGTGGATAACAGCAGGACATTAGGATTAGGTCCCCAGCTGGTGCTGGGAGTCTCTGAAGCCCTCCTAGCTGCATAGGCTTATGGAGAAGGAACTTCATAGCAAAATCAGAAAATACATGAGGCTGAAAATAACCTGTTCTCAAACATCCCACATGCGGTGGTGGCTGAAGCTGAGGCTCAGCGTTGTTATTTGCAGCACTCCCAAAGCACCGACCGTTTGCAAAATGTGCAAGAGCAGGCAATTCCTATTTTCTTTCTACCATATCTGCAACTGTAGGAGCTACCTCAAGTGTAATAGAAGACATAATTGCTGCTTTTAAAAACCTGAAATAAAGTGTATTGGGCTTTATAAAATTATATACCACAGAGCTTGAATTCTGCCCATGCTACACATAATGGCTGCCCTCTCCCTTTTCTTCTGCCGAGCAGAAACAATAAAGTAGCACAACTTTAATACAGGAAAAGAGGTCAGACCTCTCTTATAAGGACAAAACAAAAGCCATTCCCTTCCAGAGGAGACAGCAGGATGCAGCGTTTATGTGAGTAAATACAGCAGTAACCGTGGGCAGTAACCGTGGGCATTAGCTTAGAAGCAGAAACATGAAAGGGTGGAGTGAAGAAGGGCCAGGAGACGGCGCTGGGAGTACGTGATGATGCCATATAAGCACATAACCTCATTCAGGAGATTGCTTAGAACAGGCTGTCCTTACGGCATTGCCAGACTGACCAGCAACAGGAAGAGCATTGAGGTCCAGTTGACCAATAAATTGGTCAAATCCTCTTTCATAGGATTGCCAGGCAGATTTGTACATAGTGAAGGTCAGATAAACATACAAATGTTGCAACTCACTGGACTCGGACTCCTCTGACAACTCACCTATATTTTCTTCCGTCTAGGCCACGGGCTCAAGTGGATGGTGGGCAAATGCGGCAGGTCGCCCTCAGGGAGCCTCCTCGGGAGCGGTGACACGACATGTTATCTCACGTGGGCAAAAATCATCGCAGTGATGGTGTCGCAGCCAGCCAAAGCGACCAGAAAAGCGCAGCTGGCTCTGGGTTGTGCGCTCCCATCGACAGAAACACAAGTCTGTTCTTGTGGCGCGTCCAAACTGTTCCCAAGCAATCTGGTAAAACATGGATCCAGTAAGATCTGGGATAGCTCTACAGATAAAACCTGGGAGCTGGTGGAAAAGCTAATGCAGTCAGCTAAAATACCCCTTCCAACAGAAATAATACACAAGGCACAAATGAACTTCATGGTTGTAGCAAATTCCATTGCTTCTTTTTTTGTGTGTGTTTCATACAAAAATGGCAAAAAGGACAGAATCCAACCAGATCAAAGGGACAAGGCAGAGAAGTAAGAATAAGCTCATAAAAACATTTAATCCTTATCCATAGGGTCATGCTGATTCCCACTCAGTCCCATCTGCAGGCTGCAAATTTGAAGCAAAACCAGGAAGAGAGGGAAAGAATACATTAATAGTCACAGCTGCATCTGTCCTGGGGGTGTCTATAGAAAATGATCCATGAGGCACTAATTCCCTGCCAGTGAAGATTTCCTCTTGCAGATCTGACCAGGTGCCATCAGTTTAAATTCAGTCTCTCTTTACCTAATACTCAAATGCAGCCTGACAGACACCCAGCCAGGACAACTGCATCTGTGCATTACGGAAAAGCAGCAGAGCAAGGAAACATGCAAAGAGCTGGGAAAAGGCCATCCCTGCCAAGCGTGCCTCTGCTATTGAGCTTGTCCTTCACTTCAGATACTTTTAAAGGCCAAAAAGGTAAGGAATTAGGGCTTATCCCTCTTACAGAGCTGCATTGATAAACCTAATGGAGAGGAAGGCGGAATGTAAAGTAAGGACTATATTAGGTGCCTTTAACTGCTCCGGCCCCTTCATCGGGCAGCTGGACTCACCACCACACGAAGGCCACGCAGAACTACCCTGTCTGCAGACTCAGGGAATAAAACCCATCTAGAACGGGAGGGGAAAATAACAAAATAAAAAGCTGTGGAAGCAATTCCAACACCTCCTCTCGGTAGTTACAGACCATGCACGCGGGCAGGAGGGGGTGAGTGAGCCCAGCACTTACAGGCACAGCTGGCTCCAACTCGCACCCTCTTGAAAGCTCCCAAAGCCAGGGCAACAGCTCACAGAAAGAGGCCCCGGGGCGCTGACGCGCTGCTTATTCCTGGCTTTGAACTTGAGGAACCTGCAGCACTCGGGGCCAGGCGCTGCTGCTCACACCAGGTATTGCCCAGGGTCCCCATTGCAGCCCTGCAGAAACCGGCGGCGCCTGCTTTGCATCTGACAGCAGCACAGCTGAACAAGGGAGAAGCAAAACTAATCGTACGGAGAAGGGAGCCAAAAAGGGATTCCAGCAACATGAAAACCAGAGGGGAATGCCAGAGCCAAGCTATCTGCGATCGCTATCTGTGACCCTTCATTTTCCAAGAAGTAACAATGATAAGGCAGCTTTGTCCAGGTGAAAGATATCAGCGGGGCTAATTGTGGCTGAGCAGATGGATTCTCATGGCAAGGTTGTTATCTGCCCGGATTCCAGCTCCCAGCGGCTGCTGTCACTGCTCATAATAACCAGCAGCAATAGCGAGAGAGAGAAAGGGAAGGGGGAGAAAGGGGAGAGAAGCAAAATGACAAATAGAAGAATGGGGAAAGAAATTAGAAACAAGAGAGAAACAGCAAAAATAAGCAGGGAAGAAAGGGAAGGAACAGAGGATCCAGTCATAGAAAAGAAGCCAAGATAAACAGGAATCTTTAGTTGCTCCACAATCTCCTTGTAAAGGATTTTTGAGAGAGAAAGGCAGATGGTGGAAACTGAGGACTGAAGCTCTGCTCGCTCCTGCACAGAGGCGAATGGATGGCAGCAGAGAAGCCCCAGCTGCCCTTCCCCAAGAAGCCGCTTCCCTGGGTGCCAGGGAGGGCACATGGTGGGAAGCACAACCTCAGCGTGACCATGCTCATCATGACTCTGTCCTCTGTGTCCCCCACTACTCCTGTCGCCCCCTGCCAGCTCCTCGGGAGGGCCCTGCACAGAACCCCCCCTGCCAAAGGGCCAGGAGCCGCGGGATGGGAAGGCTGCGCTCCCGAGACGCGCTGCGGGTTGGCAGCGGCTGCGGGCAGGTGCTGGGCAGCTCTGTCCGTGGCAGCTCCGAAATCTGCTGCCCTCGCACGCTGTGTGGCTCTGCTGTGTTCCCAAAACCCGGGCGGCTTCAAACGCACGTGAGAGCCGGGCAAGCTGCCCCGCGCCAGCCCACGGACGCTCGGCGCCAGGCAGAGCTAGCCCTGCGCCCTGCACGCAGGTCGGACCTGTTGGACCTGCTGCCTTGGACATGCAGGTCCAGGCCGGGTGTTTATTACTCTTATTATTACTCATCAGAACCGTGTAAATACAGCGAGGAGAGCCCACGGAGCAAAGACGTGACTCTCCCGAAAGCCATTGCTAAGGATGAAAGGAGCAGTAAAAATAGGGAGAAGTGTCTTGCTGGAGATCCTGCAGCGCAGCAACCGCAGAGCTGAGGGCATGATGCAAGGGGCTCCAGCGCTGCCAAAACGGAGCTGTCGGGAGCCATCCGATACGTGCCGGGTTATCCAAGGCACCCACGTGGGGCTGGCACATATGACACAGGGCTGCCCGGACACCCGCGGCCTTCTGGAGCATCAGCCGCAGGCCAAGTAGGACACTTCAGTTTGGAAAACTGACTCCAGCCTAATTTTAAGAGTAGCGCTAAGTCAAACTGCTGAAATGGTGAAAGCCACAGACTCCAGCCAGGACGTGTTGAAAAGCTCAACAAGCTTCTGACACAAATAACTTTGTTTCTGTAAGCATGGAAAAAAATATTTTTTCATTCTGATTTATTCAATTAGTTTTGTTCAAGTACTTTATCATTCAAATGTTAACTAAAGACTTGAAAAGCAAGATTTTTTTCCCCTTTTCTAGATATATTTCAGAATAATAAATTCTGCATTTCTGCTAGTGCCAAAACCCTGAAGACTCTGACCAGCAAAGATACCCTATTTAACTCTGCGTTTAAAAACAAAGCGCATCCCTCAGAAACCCCAGCCGCGGAGTAGCGCGGGCCCAATTTCTGCAGGGAAATAACCCCAGCCTACAGCCATGCAGGGCAGCAGGGAGCCCCGCAATACTGGCAGCAGGATTTAAAGCATGATAAACTCGCTGCCTTTTAACTGCTCGGGCTCGTGCCACCCCTACCAACCCCCGGGCTGAGGCCAGAGCTCACCCAGGCTGCGACGTGGGAAGGGACACGGCTGACTGCAAAGGCAGCAGCGCACGGGCAGCTCCGATGGGGACTGCAGGGACCCCTGCCAGCAGCACGAGGTGCTCCCTGTGTCTCCCACCTCAAAGAGCAATTTCCACTCATCCCAGAAGGGCAATTTGCACCCACATTGCTGTCACAGCCCGGATTCACGGAGTGCGCTTCCCCACCGGGCTCTCCGTTCTCCTGCTCGCAGGGATGAGCCCAGGGATTGCAGGGAAGGCCGCTCTGGGCACGGTGCTGGCTGAGGGCCCCCGCGGTGCCGGCGGCGACTCATTTCCCTATTCTGCAGCACCATCTTGCAGCAGGAGGGAGGAAAGCAGCGTCTGCGGCAGCAGGGCGCAGCGGGGACCCCACGGCACAGAGCTGGGGCCGCAGTTACGGGCAGGAGTGAAGCAGGCAGGGCAAGACCTGAAATATTTCGAGTCGGGATGGAAAATTGCAGCCTTGAGCATCCAAGACAAAATCGGCCATCGGCACTGGGGTTCAGCTCAACCCGGGAACAGTCTTCAGGAATTTCTGGGCACGCTCTGCATCTGTTAGAGCCTGCCCCGAGCCACATGCAGGCACAGCCCTGTCCGTCCATCCTGCAAAGGAAACGAGTGGGAATTCCCAGCTGCCGCCGTACACGGAAGGGCTCTGAAAGTGGCCCGTAGGCCCTGAAGCAGGTAGGCAAATTGATATTAGCTTTAAGGAAACTTTAAGTGAATGTTTCAAGAGCCTTTTTAGTAAAAGAAATTAAATTTTGAGGAGGACATTCTTGGGAAATTTACACTTGTGGCAATTTGTGACAATAACCATGCAGGAGGTTGCTACTTAATGAGAAAAAAATATCCAAGTGGACCATAATTAGCAATACTTTGATTTTTTTTTCCCCACATAAAGAAAAGCAGCCTGACCTGCAGCTGGGAAGCAGGGCCGAGCACTCCCGAAGTGCCAGCGAGCTTTTTTCCCCTTTTGCCGGGCTGGCTCTGGGCACTCAAAATCCTCTTTGGGATTTTGAGGACCCCCAAGCTCCTCATCCAGGAGAGCTCAGATGCACCGCCACATTTGGTGTGGACTCACTTAACCTCTTTTTGGTAATACCAGTTTTTCCCACAAAGTTACTGCTTATTATATATGCAGACGTGCAAAGGAGGTTTTTGCTTGTTTGTTTTCTCTAAACTCAGCCTGTTGCAAAGGCCACAGATTATGGTCAGCATTACAATTGTTCTACAGAATTTCCCGAGTTATTGACCTATTTTGGTTCCTGTTGCTCTGTCACTCGCAGCCCCCTGGTGCTCTGAACTCTGCATGTTCTGGTTTCGGCTGCCTGAGCAGCTCCCAGATCTGCTTTCCCAGTGCTCCGAGTCCTCGTCCTACCCGTCCTGCAGTACCTTTTTGCTTTCACTTGAAGGCAACCTTGCACCGTGCATTTCCACACAAAGACCCAGCAGGGCAGTGCCACAGCTGCTTTCCCCGGGACACCCTCCGCCTCGTGCAGGTGGGGAGAAGCCGAGTCCCAGGCGCGCAGGAGAACCAGCCTTGCAGTTCTCTTCTTGTCCCATTCATCCATGTTTGCCAAATGCGGATTTTCCAATCCTCCGAGATTTCTCCAGGCGGTCAGTGCGGGAACGAGAGGAGGGCTTCCTTGATGCTGCTCCATGGGCTTGTTTTGGCTCCTCTTCACCCAAAACACCAGCAGAGACTGCAAATAACAGCAGTGACAGGGGCGAGAGCTTCATTTTGAGTGGGGACGAGAACAAGCTGGGAAGTATGGAGATAAGAGTGATGATATTCCCTAATCAGCTGGCTCCAAGGAATTTTATCCTGGGATGCTTGGCGAGCCGGTTATCTTGGCCATTAGTGAACTTGTGAGGGACAGGTGAGATACCAGCCGACGGGCAAAGGGCACAGGCAGCTGCTCTCCTCTGTGGCAGGAAAAAGGAGGAGCCAGGCAGTGACAGACCTGTCTGCTGGACTTGGATTCCTGGAGAAAATGCCTGAAGAAGTAAAGACCTGGGTGAAAATAAGATGAGTGACAGCCGCCATGGACTGGTCAAACTGGGCGAATGCAGTGGGTGGTGCAGCATGGGGACGGGCTTTATGCAGAGAAGGAGACGTGATGCAGAAGCAAATACCTAAGCATCCAGGGCACTAAGTATGTCACCTCCTTCCCGTGCTGTGAACAGAGACACATCTAAAGGATGCACAGCCACTTCTTGACGCCACTTTGGAAAGAACAACCACTGACAATGCTGTGAACTAAGCCACATTTATGAAAACACTCCTTTAAGCATAGCAGTATTTAACATTTTCTTCTTTTCCTTCTGCTCAAAATCGCCATCTGGTAATAGGGTTTCTGGAATGGAGCCTTGTCCCTACTTTCTGTATTGGGGATAAATTGATGCCAATTTCCAGCAGCTCACATGAACTAAGAATGCAGAATATAGTTCTCCTCTGATACATTCGTAGGCTTGAAATCTAATTTAGGTGCTGAAATATCTGGTGTGAAACAACGTGGGGACTATAAAGCTGTTTTCTCCTTGTGCACCCAGTATGTCAACGCAGCCCTACACATGGCCTCAGAAGACAGAGTAAAGTCTCTACATTGTCCAGTTTATTCACAACTTGCCCTGAGCTGACTGCATCCAACCTGTCTCAAGTTTCCTTTAAAACTTCCAGAAACTTTCATTTAAAAACGTACGGCACAAGATCCTCTTCAGATACAGTTGGCATAATTACTGTATTTTAACATTGGTTTTGAAAGCAGAAGAAACTAAGAGGTCTTTGAGGCAAGCCTCCCATTTGGGGGCATGGGGGAGTTGGGGAGGACAAGGCATACGATCCCTAAAGGCAGCACAACCTCGTTTTGCCCATGGGCCTGTTAGTTTTAGAAGCAACACCTGAAACCTTTGGGAAGCCCTACAGTGTCACGCACACACACAGCTGTCCCTGAATATGCAGGACCTGGACACACACAGAAGGAAAAAAAGCCACATGGAACATCCTGGATTTTTTCCTAAAAAGACATCTTTTCTGGGTCTAAAATTTGGGAGGAAGGGCTTAGAATACATTGTACATTGATGAAAAGATCCTGACATCTATTGCTTAGAGATTAAATGTGGCCAGAAGATGTTTCCAGGGAAAGTGCCTCAGACAGGAGTCAGTGCTTGAGCGGTGGCGAGAGGAGGCAGAGGCGGCCTGTGCGGCCCCGCAAACAGGGAAACACAGAAGCAAACACTGAGACCCAGGGGAACTCACTGCCTTTGAAAATCCCATTGATCTATAACAGTGCCAGCTTTTATTTCTATTTATTAGATCTACTAACGTGCGAAGCCTTAAGCAATACTTTAAAAATCATCAAATCCTGCTACTTTTCCAACAGCACAGGAAACGCTCATATTTCTGATTTGTATTTTAACCTATGCATCACTTTTTCTTTGGGGAGATGAGTGGCTCACGGCCACCAGACCCCGGCTAGAGGAAAATACCCGGATTGCCTAAATTCGTCCCCTTCCTTAGGCTGCTGAGGAGCAGAACCTGGTTATTCCGAGTGCCATTCCAGCGTCTAAAATATTAGCCAGTCTCTCCTTGTAATGCCGGAGAGGAACAATCCGGGGTATTTTTAGCAGCTCTGTAGGACTGGATGTATGCAGTGAGCTGGCTCCCGGGTCTCACGCATCCTGCATCACTGTGTGTTTCCCAGCATGGGGACATCACTCCCGGAGGATTTAGTAGCTCTGCTGAGATAACAGCAGCCCGGTCACATCGCTTTCAAATATAAGACAGCCACTCAATCTGTGCTCACTGGTTAACGTTGCTGGCAAAGTGGAACAAGGATACAGTCCCTTGACTGAGCCGTAAGGTCTGAGCATTTTCAGCGTGAAGCTTTCTCCTGGATGCCACAACTCATTCCAGGACAGTTGTTAGTTTTATGTTTTCTCCCCTCCAACAAGAGCCACCCAAATAGCCACCGCCATGTGCAGGCACATCTCCTCACCCGGGTGCCGAGCTGGATTTTTGACCTCTTCCCAAGTGTTTGCTACTGCCGACGGCTGCAGACATCCGTGCCTCCTGCCAGGGAGTACATAAAGGCCGTTCCGTGCTCTGAAATTAATAGCGGCTTGTTTGACCTCCCTGCCAGACAGGCTGAAATCTAATAACATGCCCTGTGGCTTCACCCAGTGACCGCTCCTCTCCTCCTGTCCCCTGATGCTGTCGCTTTACGTGGGGCTCCTTGGTGCCCATGGGCTGCTGTGTCCACAGCTCATCCCCATGCTGCCAGGACCGGCCTCGCTGCACCCGCCCTGACACGGGAGCAGGTCACTGCCCGGGCTCTTTTGGCTCCAGGTGTTTCAGAGAGGACCCACACAACGAGGTTACCGAGCACTGAGCGGGGCTGGAGCCGACCAGCCCTGTGGGTGTCTCTCGTGTCGCCCCAGCTGCCTTCACCAGAGACACAAGAGCAGCCGATGCAGGGGAAAGCAGGGGGCATCCAAAGCAAGATCCAAAGCAGGCCTTTCCCTCAGATAAATGGGAAATCAAGCCTAGAGGAATCCTGGGTTTGGATACACGGGCGTGAAGGGCTCCCCAGTGCCAAGGTCGGTTCCTCAGAGAGCCTTGGCGAGGGGTGGGCAGCCCGCAGGGCTGGCTCACTCTGCACACTCACATGCATACTCCAAAATGGAAAATAAAAAGTTCGTACTTATTCCTGATCTCCCCTGGTCTGGCTGCAGGAAAGGTGCTGGAAGAACCAGCGCCCTCCAGAGAAACCAGTGCCTGACCTTTCTCTGAAATCCTCACCCAAAGCAGTCCCCGTCTCTCTGTGGATCTTACACAGCACTAATATTTCACCCCTCTGCTCCAGACCAGCTCTGCGACTTGTTTTGTTCTGGTGTGAAATCTAGCCTTTCAGATCCACTAAATCCAAAGGAGAGTGTTGGAAAAGCCAGAGAAGAGAAGCCAGCTGAGCTGCCTTCCTTGAAGAACCCAAAGGCTGAATTTCATGTGCTTAAAACCGGGGAAATTCTGTGTATGGGAATTCGATGTCTGCTGAAGCTGGGAACAAGCCCAAGATGCTGCTCTGGTGTCAAAAGAGGGAAGAGGCTCTAAGCTGGCCCTAGAGGCAGCTGCCAGTCCCGGACCTGCTGCTGCGCCCCGGCCACCGCCAGACCACAGCCCAGCGGCCGTGTCGAATCTCCTCTTTCCCCGAGTTTGCATAACTCCGAGAAAAGGAGATCCAGGCAGCGCCTTATCTTGGCGACAACCTTCCACAGAGCCTGAGATCCGTTTGACAGTTGGGAATGACAAGCACTGCTCTTGCCAGGGAAGATCACAAACAGCTATTGGCAGCAGCGGCCCTCGCTTGTGTAGCTTCCCAAGCAGCACAAGGGATGACAGATTCATATTAATTCCAGTCAGCAAATTGATTATAAATACTCCCCCAGCCAGTTGCCACCTGATAGGACTGTCTTTGAGTTCTCCATCTGTGGGAGGGAGTTGTCAACTCTAAATTTACCCACGAGCACGCATTATATCAAACATATCACTCTGTGATCCTGGGTAGACGCTCCTGCTACGGCCCGGCACGGATTAGACCGGAGCCGCCCAGTTCCATGCAGCAGACGGACATCCCACTACTCTTATCTCGGGCGCCCGTGGCGGAACAGAGAGCGGGACGCGTTTGACAGGACGCAGTGGCGCGTCGGGGATGCAGCGGCCACGGCGGTCAAAGCAAGAGCAGTTCCTAAAGGGATCAAAAGCTGCCCCCACCTTGCGCTTTCCTGAGGGCCTGAACGAGGTGGCGGCTCCTGTTCCCAAGGACAGCCTTTCCCATTGGGAAAACCCACCACAACAACCAGCATAAGGAAACCACAAGGAAACTCGCTGCAGGGATGGGGTGTCCAGAAATGGGTGGCGCTGATGCCAAGCAAGCAGAGGCAAAAGTGTCTGCAAAAGCGGCGGGATGCTGAAAGCTCCCACAGAAGCACTGCCCACCTGGAGGATGGTGAGATGGATATAACCGCTGGAAAATGGGAAGTCAGGCAAGGAAAGAAGCAGGGAGCTCCAGTCCTGCCAGTTCTGTTTGCGGGCAAGTGCCTGCAAACCAGGCAAATGCAGCAGCCCACATGGGCCGTGGCTTTTCCACATGCAGAAAAGGATCTGCTTGGGTGGGAGGACAGGTCGGAATCAGTCAGAATTGGAATCAGAATCAAACTCAATTCTGGCAGATGTTATCAGGTGTGTTCATGCACTGAAGATCATCCAGGTCACCAAGGGCAGAGCGAGCGGCACCCTTGTTTTGGGACAGCTGCAGATAAAATCTGCCCTCGGATAGACAACGGCTGCGGAATTACGCGGCTGCCGGGCTGCCAGGCTGCCTCCTCCTTGCCGTTAGGTATCTGTTCTGAGCTAATTTGAGCACTTTTGCCCCTTACATCAAAATTGCACCTGCCCGATTTCTGCCCCAGCTGAATATTTACAGGAAGCCTCAGGGAAGAGCAAGGCTAGAATAAAAATGAGAAAACCCTGGGAATCTCTGCTTTGAATAAATGAGAGCTCACCTCTGTGCCCAGGCAAGGACTTGCTCCATGCCCTGCAGTCAGGAATATGTATTTTTGACCCCTACATGAAAGTCTCCCTAAAAGACACCCCTGAAATGAAGGAGCAATCAGGAAAGTCCTTCTGTGCAGTTTCACAGCTTGCTATGCAATAAGGCCAGGAGCCACATGCTGAACAAGGAAGGATAAAAACAAATATTGAGTGCATTACATGAGCACAGTTCATCCCATGTGCTTTGTGAGCCTTCCTGAAGAAAAGGGAGGCTAAAAAAGACCCCGAGTGCAGCTTGTGGTGACGAGCAGACAGCGTGTAGGGCACATCCCGAGTCCTGACCCCACCACTCGGGTCTGATTCCTATAGCGACTCCCGCAGACGGTCAAGTAACAGGCCGGGTTCCAGAGGCAGATGGAGGCCAAGGCTGCTGGGGCTTATGATGAAAAGTGCACAGAGCCAGCGCCAGTTACTCACATCAAAATGCAGAATAGAAATCTGCATTTCAGGACATTTTATCCTGCTGGAACTTTAATCCAGCTAATGCTAACACATCGCTCTGAATAAACGTGGTGGGAGCGAGAACAGGCATGAGACAGCTAAGCAACCAGAGCGGTGCTGCTTCCACCAGCTCCTCTCCTGCGCTTACATCCACAGGGACAAGTCCACTGCCTCCTTCCACATATCCCCTAAAGTCCCGGGAATTACCCTGCCAAGGATCACATCCATGCCCAAATCTGGAGCTCCCAAGGCCAGGAATACACAGTGTTCTCCACTCACTATCTTTCCACAACTTCCCCCACTTTAAATACGGAGTTCTGCCTAAATGTGAGCTATGGGATCAGGTTCATATTTTGCAAATATTATTCTTATCTGATGGACTTTGGCATCAATGTGAGCAGAGATAGAGGCGCTGGGATATGACACAGTGGTTCTGAGCGTGGCTGTTGTTTGTTCGTCTTTTTAAAAGTGGGGAGGGAGGAGGAAAAGGATAGTTTAGAATTGTGGTTAAACACATTTTTGTCTCTAGAGGCATTTAGGTTTTTGCCTTTGCTTTGTTTATTCTTCTTTGGGACTAAGTAAAGTCATGTTTTTAAACATAGGACATCCCCCTTTCATTTTTAAATACTGAAAATCTAAAAGTGGCTCTGGATAGGGCTCGGGCTGCTCAGAGCTCGGGCTGCTCTGCCAGTGCTTGCAGCCAGATATGTTTTTCCAAGTGTTTTCTTGTGGCCTCAAAAACTATTTATTTTTTCAGTCATTCCACTTGATGTTACCTTTGTTCACTATCCAGGAACAGTTCAGTGCCATGACATTTTCTTTTAAATCACAGCAGGTAACAGAATTCCTGCTTTGGGCCTCAATTATACTTGAAGCACGTGAATGAACCTTGTAATTCAGGTATTTAGAGCATCCAGGGCCTGGGCTGAGGGCACCTACCCACCCCATCACCTGGACAGGCTCTGCGAAATGGGGCGTCTGAAAGCCACAAAGCAGCTGACTCGAAAATAGGTGTATGGGCCTGAGAGCAACCAGCCCCTATGGACACAGTGGGGAGAAAAAAGGTATCAGAAGACATCTAGTATGGGGTGCTGGGGAGGTGCTGGAGGTGGCCAGTGACTGCAGGAGAGAGCACATTGCGGAAGGCGCAGTGGAGCTGGACAGCCTGGAGACAGCCAGATGTTTTCATCATTATGAAAAAAAAAAAAAAAAAAATCTGCTGGTGCCTCTTTGCCCGGAGAGGCTCTGGAGGAGGAAATACCCTCTTGAGCTCTGATCGGGGCTGCGCATTAAAACGGTGATGGGCCGGGGACAGAAAAACAACAGAGACGGGCGGCGGGGGGAGAACGATCCCTCTGACCCTGGCTCTGACATCCAAGCGAGGGTGCCCGCACGGGCCGCGCCGTCCCCGAGGAGCCGCTTCCCAACGTGCTGGAGACTCGCGGCCTGCGGGAGGGGCCCCCTGCGCCCCCGTCCCCCCGGCTCACGCAGGTGCTGCCTGCGAATGCGCCGGAGCGCAGCTCGCGACACCCGTAACTGCGCAGCCCGTAACGCGGAGCAGCGACACATCCCCTGTCCCCGGACACATCCCCTGTCCCGGAGACACAACCCCAGAACCAGCCAGAGCCCCCGGCGCCCCGCGCGGCTCCCCCCGGACCGGCTCTCCCGGCGGAATTCAGCGCCTCTAAATGCTGCCACGAAACCCAAACCGAGCCGCGAGACGGAGCAAAGCGCTCGAAACTGCGATAAAACGCCGAGAGCGGGAGAAAAAAAAATCAATAAAGAAATAAACCCTATCTGCGGCGAAAAAATAATGTTTCCTGCGTTTCGCTGTGATTTTTGATTTTCTTAACTGACAAATACGAATTACGGCGGTTTCGGGCCGGGAGCTCTCGCCTCCCGCGCCGCTCTGCAGAACGGGCCGAGAGACCCAAGGCAGGAGCGACCGCGGCCCCCCGTGACCTGCGCTACGCTCCCTCGAAACGCAGTTCACTGCACTTGAAACACAAACCCGGGCTTCTGAGGGAAGCAGAAACTTGGAAACTCTATCCGGGAAAAAAAAAAAAAAAAAGGAAAATAAAATTTATTAGAAATATTTTTGCAAGATTTTCGTTTCTTTCCATCGCATTTTTCCCCTTAGACACGCTCTTTAAATATCGTATTTTAACTTCGGTGAACTCTCTATTCATCAGTCAACAAAATCTCTTCCCCAAACGCGTGCACTCGCCAGCTCTTGTCCCAGGTATTTTATTTTCGCTCGGACAGCTTCGCAGTCGTTTTCGTCTTTGCAAGAAAAATAAAATAAAAACGAAGGAAAAAATAACGCGGAAAGACTTGGAGTTTTAGTTTTATGGCACGTAGGAGAAGAGCAAAAAAAAAAGGGACTCCTTTCCTAGAGGAAAACGACCAATTCCCTGTCCTATTCCCGCAGAAACGAAGGACAGATCGTTCCGCTCCCTGCGGAGAGGAAACAAGGACGGAGAGGACCGATCCTGCAGCGGGAAGGCAGAGGCAGGTGCCGACTTCAGGACTCGGTCAAAAATGAAAGCGCGAAAAAGCGGCATGTTTTGGGGGGGATTTTTTTTTTTTTTTTTTTTTTGCTTGCTTGCTTGCTTGCTTCCCCCCCCGCCTCTGTTACCTGGAGCCGAAGCTTCCTCGAGAAAGGCAGGAAGGGGATTTCGCAGAAGAGCGGCCGAGACCCTCCCAGGCAGAGACCCTCCTCCGCTCTTGCCCTTTCGGCTGCCGATTTCTCGGCGCTGCGGCCGCGGGTCACGGCGGAGCGGGCCAGGGAGTCCGAGCTCGGTAACTCGGCCGCGCCCGCTCGCGCCTGGCGGGTATTTGGGTTTTAAGGCACTTTCCTTGGGCAGCGACCCCGCTACGTCCCGCGTGCTGCACTGGGGCTCAAGCCGCTGTTGCGGTTCCTTAAGGCGAAAATCAATTCGTGCGTTTCATTTTCTTGTCCCTAAAATAACTGCGCTGCACTACCCGCTGTGCGGCCCCCCTCGAGACCTAACGAACAAGACCTTTGGTAGCGACCTGGCCACGTTAGAAAAGCTGCTGCTCGAGCACAAATTCACAGCGTATCCCGGAGCGGGCGCTAAAACGCGGTGGCTGCCTGAGTGCCCAGGCACGGGCGGGAAGACGCGGTGGCAGCTCCCATGAACCTGGCACAGGCAGGAAAATGAGCTTAAAACTAAGAAAGTTTAAATTAAAATTTTGGATTCATATGACCCGCTCCCACCTTTAGCATCAGACAGGAGAGAGGAAAAAAAAAAAAAAAAAAAAAAAAAAGAAACAGGAACGAAAAATCCCCAGCGCTGGCGGGCACGAGCCTTTCGGATTCCCCCCCACTCCCTCTTTCCGCCTAGGCCGCCAAGGTCAAAATCCCATGAGGCCGGAGCGTGGAGCGGGGCTGCACGAACTGCAGGCGTACGGGCTGTTGCGGGAAAGGGGGCTTAGTTAGAGCCAAAAGAACAACAAAAAAAAAATACATATAGCAAGAATATATATATATATTTTAGCTGCAGTGGAAGGAGGTGCCTGGACAGCTCCAGAACCACTTCCTTGGGCTGGAAAGGGAGCGGGAAGCCCCTCGGCAGCCCCGGGGAGCCGCGGCCACTGCGAGGGACTCGTAGGCGACATCGCGGGGAGGGAGAGCTGCTGAAGTCGCCCTTTCTCAAAAGCCGCTTCCCAATCTGCGCTCCTGCTTAGACATCTGTTAAGCGGAGAAGGATCCCCGAGCCCCTGCGGACGCGCAGAGGTCCCGGAGTCCCGGTGGCTCCTGCCGCCCGCGGCGGGAATGGGAGCCTAACACGAAGGCGCTCAAGGAAAACCCTAATAGGCTATTTCGGGACTACCGGCTCTTAGCAAATCTATAGCACCTGAAGTGTTAGCACTCAATTAGTGACAGGGTTTCAAACCCCGCCGTTTACTGGGGAGGCATAAACAGAGTCCCCGGGAGATAGCTGGGAATTAGAGCGGGAGGGAGCCCGCACATCTTAACCGGCTGGGATTAAGAGCAGAACTTTTTAAAAGGCTCCATCTCCCTCTCTCTAAACAGTCCGAGGTGTCGAAATCTCAGCGGGGAGGATGTGCGCTTTGCGGCTAATTGAGGGGCAGGTTGGTTTTCAGCGAGAAAAGCCTTTTTTTTTTTTTTTTTCTTTTCTCTAATGGCATTTAGCGACTCAGGCGAAAAGCAACGAAGAAGGGGTGTGAAAATCCACCAGGGACCCCGGCTGAGCCCCGAACAGGCAGCGGGAGCACCCTGCGGGTACTTAAGAGCTGATTCTAATTTCAACACTAATCAAAAGCCCCCTCGGGGGCCCAAACGCCCCTATATTGGAGCCGATCCGCGGGTCCCGGAGCCGGTGCGGAAGGGACGGGGGGGGGGGCGAGCCCCGACCCACAGGGCCCGCGAGCTGCTCCGTGTCACTGACTTATTCATCAATCAGCCGGACACAGAGCAGAGCCGGCCTCTCTTCGCGGAGTGTTTGCTTTTTCACCAATTATTGCGGCCCTGCAGCTCTTTTTGTTGATACAGTAGTTCTAAAAAGTGCTAATGTTCATTTATCAGGGGGCCGAGGCCGGGACTCCCACTAGTTGCGATTCTTCCAAAAATATAAACACGCGGAGAAGGGCCGAGGCTGAAGCCCCCATTTGTTTCTAAACCGCAGTATTAAAAGTGATGCAGTGTTGAAGATAAAGCGGAGATAACGGCGTCTGTCTCCCATGAATGTCTCCCCGGCGCATTAATGACATTCCAAATGATAGTCCTGGCTTATCGCTCAATTAATCACTTCCCCCTCTGCGGAATGAGCGGCCGTGAGGCTCGGGATCCGCGGAAGCCCCTCGGGTTGCAACGGAGACCGATGTGTCCCGGTAGCTCCCGCTCCTCTGCCAGGATCGCCCTGTGCCTGGTCCGCTCCAGGCTTTTCCTGGGAAAGGCGTTTTGGGAGCCGAGAATAAGAGATATAACCTGAGCTGGGTGAAGGAAGCGCTCCCGGCTGCACACATGAACCGACAAGGCGGGCCAGTAGAATATATATACTCTCTCTACGTATATAGTATATAAATTGCTATTATATTATATTATATTATATTATATTATATTATATTATATTATATTATATTATATTATATTATATTATATTATA
>JAUBNY010000886.1:989340-1001455 GCA_032275445.1 Crypturellus soui
GTACCTGAACACAACTGAAATGCTCACCGCAAGCCAGAACTCTAAATTAGTGTGACCTGGCGGCTTTACAGAGCTTGAAAAGGCAGCAAGCAGTACTATGAGCCACTTAACTGTCAGGTTCAAGACTCTCTTTTTCATACCGTTAATATTTTTGACAAGTACAACTCATAGTTCTTTTGACTCTTCCAAGTGAACAAAATGAAATCAACTAGTGGAAAAATGTATTAATGGGTGCCAACTAAAGAAAGAATTTGAGAATATGCCAAAAAGCAGCATGGAAGATGGATCTTTGCCAACTTTGTTTTCTAAAAAATAAAACCAACACCCAGCAACCCCTGCCTTCCCTCTTTCAAACTACTAAATGACAAAAAGCAAAACTCCAGGAATACCCTTTGACTTTCATTACAGAATGTATATTCTGAAGGGAGTGAATGCAGACAAATCACTCTCTATTGAACTGAATGACTAAAGAATTGTCAAACTCCAAGTAAGTTGTCTTGTTCACAAAGACAAGTATAGTGGAAATACTAATGTAAACCTTTTGCAAACCACGACATCCCATTTTAGAGAGAGATTTTGAATATTTAAATATTCTCCAAAATAGAAAACCTTTTTCTTCTCGTTGTTGAAGCAGAGCTTTGCTGCTTCCCAGCTGTATGTATTCACTACATCCTGAGAAAAGACCCCCTCTAAAAGAGGAGAATTTGAACTACTGACTTAGAAGCCACAGCTGGATTCTGTAAATGATTTTTGATAGTTCTTTCCTTGATAAACTCCAAGTGCTGTTCAGCCAGAAACTCGGTGACGAAGTGACTGCCAAACTGTCATTTTTAATGGGAGAAGAAACATGCTACTTCTCCCTGAGCAAACTGTGCCCAGCTGCCATCCTCAGAAGGGTGCAGGAGCTGGCGGGGGAGGAGGGTTGGGAAAAAAAAGGTGGGGAGAAGGGAGGGAACTGCTTTATTTATACTTTATACTATTTTCTCTTTTATCCACCAGCACAGCTAGTAAGAGACACAAGCAACACAGATCTAAATGGTTTCATGAATCACCAATTTCGACAGGCCCCTTGATTTATTATCCTAGGAGTCTAAGCTAAAGCACAGGGCAGAATCTGGACTGCCAGTCCCTGATGCTCTGCTGACAGAGCAAGTGACCTTAGGCTCAAGTCACTTGATCCCCACATCTCAGTCACCCCAGCTGCAGACAGGGTGAGGACAGTCTTCCACGCATACTAAGTTTCCTCCATGTGCAGACTTGTAGTTCGGCTTTTATCGTCTTTTCTACTGCCACACGCCTGCCAGGACAAGAGCACAGAGCAAGTGCACTCTTCGCACTGCAGAAAGTCACTCTGCTTTTACACTTTTATGTGGAACTAAAACCAGAGCTGTTCTTCCTGTCCCCTCTTGTCTACTTCAGAGCCGAGAAAATACGTCATGAAACAGAAAGACAGTCCAGCAAACACTTCTGGGCAATATGCCATTGCTATTTTCTGTTTCTAGGCAAGTGTTAGAGGAGTTCTGCTGGACACTTCTTTAATTATCATCCTATTAAGTTTGGAATTAGCAACGCAACTTTTCATTGTGCTCTACACCTTGATAGTGTGTCTCTGCCCATCCTAATAGAACTAGTGAGGGCCAATTCCAGGATTCAATCTATAACCAAACACCCAAATTACACCCGTACCTAGGGTCTGCACAGTCTCCTCGCTCTGCTGGACTTGCTGGGACATCATCCTGCTAATGCCCATCAGACTCTCCGTGATGTTGCTTGCACTCTCGGCCAGACTCTCCTTTGTGGTCTTTCTGAAAGAGGAAGAAACATAAAGGAAGAGAGAATAAAACTATGTCTCTGGGTATTGCAGAAAAGTGCTGCTGAGAGGGAGCTAAGAACACAGCTTGGCACAACACATCTCCACCAATGTAAAAAAGACAGAACTAGGTTTTATTAGTGCATGAGAATCTAAGGTCTAGGTATGTATTCATTATTGTCATTAAGCACTAAAATACTAAAGTCATGACCCAAAAGAACTGTTAGGCAGTGGCTGAGAATCTCATGGACTCATATTTCACTAGTTATTAATCCTTCACTATACTGCTTCATATAGCAGCACAAAAGCCTTGATATCACTTTTGTTTTATTGGACTTCTGCTGCTTCAGATAAGACAACTTTTCGATATGCAAGTTTTATAAACTTAATCCAGCTCTGCATGTGAAAACAGCCTGAAAAATGATCTCTTGTTTAGCTATCTGGTTGGATTTAATGTAAAAAGCTGTCAGAAACAACTTTAAGGCTATCTTTCCTTTTGTGCATAGATGAGTCAATAACACTTTAAAACCTACACAAAAGTCACATGCACTCAAAAAAAAATCTGTACAAATACAATCAGATAACTTCAAAATAACAGTTTTTTTCTTCTTAGTAGAAGTAGTATTCACTAATTCTATTTAAATCTGTTATCAAGTTATAAAGGGCAGATGTTTCGTACCTTTGTCTTAGGGTGTCTCTTCCCTGCAGCAGCTGATCCTTCTCAGAGTTGTCAATAGCAATTTTGCACGCTAGATTTGCCTTTCTCCAAGCTGCCTGGTTGCTGAAATCATACGAGCACGATCTGGTAAGTAAAATTTGCAAGCTAAAACTTTTTTTTTTTTTTTTCACAGAGGAACTACCATAACTGAAGACCCTGCATACATATGAACTATATGTCATATCACAGAATAACCATGTAGTTTCCTTCAGCCACTTCTCCATGCCCATCTTTTATGCAGCTACGGAACAAAAGATACTGTGTGAGTTGTCAACAAATGGGCTCTCCAGCCAGTACCTTAGATGCCTGCACTGCTCCATGGGCAGGGGAGAAGGAAAGAGGAGAACGAAGTCTCGCCCCTTCTGTTACTGAGCCGCTCTCATGATCCTGGGCAGAAGGGCTTCGTGCCAGTGACCACGGTTGAAAAACAGGATGTGAAAGATGCGGTGTGAGAGCCCAGTGCCTCTGGACTTACTTCCCTGAGAAGGGCCCGGTAAGCAGCACCTGCTGCCCGACACACCTGAGCATTTGCTTTTTATGGTTCTCCACCTCCTGCAGCAAGGCTTGCTTCTCTGATTCTTTATCTTGCTCCTTTGCCATCTGCTCAAGCTCCTTGGAGAGAAAGCAGAAACGTGGAAACCTGATCAACTGCTGTCACCACCTGCGAGTCAGCCCCATCTCCTCTTTGGCGAGGGAAGGAGCCTCCACCAAAATTAGCACCGCCACGGCCTCGCCCGCAACCGGGGCTCCCTCAACCCCTACGGCTCTCCCCGAGGGGCGACAAACGCCCCCCAAACAGCTCGCGGTGCCTCGGCGGCGGCGGGGAAGGGCCGCGGGAGCCTCACCTGGAGGCGGCTGCGGAGCTGCTGGAACTTCTCCTTCACGGCGGCGTTGAGCTCCGTGAGGGCGCTCAGCGGCCCCGGGCAGTCCCGGATGTCCTGCAAGGCAACGGCACGGTCAGCGGGGCCCGGCGAGGAGCGCAGGGCAGCGGGGGCCGCCGCCGCGGTTACCTGCACGGCCGCCTTGATCTCCAGGTCGAACCTGACGATCTCCTGGTTGCAGACCCGCAGCGGCACCGAGGCGGCCGCCGCCATCTTGGGAGCAGAGGCCGCGCCGCCGTGGCAGCCGCTCGGGCGCCGCCTGCTGGGCCGGCGGGACCGGGCCGGGCCACGGAGGCGGCACCGCGGAGCCGCGTCCGCCCGGCGCCTTCGGCCTCGCCCCGCACGGGAGCCGCGTGGCAGATCCAGCCGCACACGGGGACTCAGAGGAGCAGTCGCCGCAGGACTAAAATGGCGCCGGTAGCTAAATGGGTCGGCTGCCGCGCCGGCACCCTCCAGCACTGGCGATGCTGTGGAGAGTTTTTCTTTTTCTTTTTTTACTTTTTTTTTTTTTCCTTCTCATCAGTCGTGATTGATTTTTAGGTTGCTAACACCACTTAATAAATGATTCCTGTCATGTTCCTTGGACATGGCAAATGGAGGACCCGTGTGGGTCTCTCCGCGAACACCCTCCATTCTGCCCCGTGTCGCCCTGCTCCTGCCCCGGGCTCACGCTGCAGACCGACCGCGTTGGCAGCCGCTGCTAGAAGCCTCTAAAGGGACCTGCTGGGGTTCAGTTTGGGCTCCAAAACTGACCCAGAAGCTCTGTGCATTGGCCATTCCAATGAGCTGGGAGAAACACAGCACAAAACCAGGTAGTTTTCTTACCGAAGGCCAAGGGCAGCCATTACCGCGCACAGAAAGGGGCGCCTCGAGCTTCCCGCACTGCAGGGCAGCGTCTTGCGTCTGGCTCACGCGCGCGGCCGGCCCGGGGCCTCCCCGCCGTGCCAGACCACACGTACAATCACTGGAGACTGTCCTTTTTTTTCCTCCACGATTTTTATTTTAAATTACAAAGGATGTTGTATACATTGATGAATTTGTATCTGAATAGAAGTGATAGGGATCAAGGGTGACAGAGTAAACAAAGTCAATAGTTAAATTGTGCCTCTTTTCAGAAAAAAAAAAGAAAGAAAAACTGCACGACTATTAACCAACATTAAACATTGCAACTCTTCAACAGGTCATGCTTTTAACAAGGTAAATTTATTTTCTGACAGAGAAAAGACTTTCGGTAAGTTTTTCTGAGCTCCAGTTGGAAATTGATTACAGAGTATCCAGGACAGCAATTGCAGTCATGACTCCAGGCATGGGCAGAGCAGGCTGCCGGGTGTTGTTTAAAATGCCTTTTTTTAAAAAATTTTCCCTCACTTTTCAGCCACCTATGCCAGCATGTGCCATCAGCCTTAGAGTTCACTTGACCACAATACTGAGCAATGAGAAATTTTACTCACATGAAATATTCTAGGATAGGTGATTCAGACCAGATCCTGCTTTTTTGACCAGAAGATTGTGTTGGGCTGCTGTTAGTCCCAAAGCCAATGCAGTCCCAAAGCCAATTTTCTTACTGTAGCCAGTTGACTTACCTAAATTTGGGTTAGTTCAGGTACCTAAGTATCAAATATTCTTAACTGACAAAAAAAAATTACCTAAAGATTTTACTTCTTTAAAAAAAAAAAAAAAGATTAAAAACATGTGTCTTAAAACAGCTCTTCACTTTTAGCTTTAAAATAGCTGCTTTGCTTTTAGCTCTGCTGCTCATTAGAAAAACAATAAATATGTAGTCAGGATTTGCTCTTGTGGAGGTTTGTGAATGTCTAAAAGGCTGAGGGTTATTAATTCAGTGCGCACACACCTTCTTACCATGCTAGAAGTACTGGGGGTAAAAACATGGCATATGGTGAAATATAAATCAGAGGAGAGAGACATTTGTAGGCTGTGAAGAACCCAGAATGCCATTTCATATTCACAACATTTAAGAACCCCAGTTTACATTAGGAGATGTTCAGAAGTGGTGTTTTCTCAACAGACTAATGCCCTTAGTACAGTTACAAGGAGAAGCGGTCACCGAAGCCGTAACTGTTTGAAATGCACTTCACACCATCCCTGGGGTACGCAAAACAAACCTCAGCTCTGCACGGCTGCGCCAACAAGCCAAGACCACATCTAGCAGCACACCGAACCAGATGATTCCAACTGAAGCCTCTAACTTAAAGTCAAATCATGATTAGATGCATTCTCACAATTCAGGTCTCAAGGCCAAATACAGATCGTAACATTCACGTCACATAATTGAGTTACGCCTCAACAGAGTTTCAGGAAGACTAGCAAGCACGTTTGAGGAGTAGATTTGCATTTGCTATTTCTGCTGAAGGCAACTTGTATACTACCCTTTAAAATTCTCCTGATAAAGCCTTTTGCAGTTTTAAAAAAATAGCTACGTCTAAGTAATTTATGGAAAAGAAAAGCACATCCATTCTTTACATTTTGTGAATAAGCTGTTTTATTAATGAAGGCAAGTACTGGATAATAGTTTTAGGGGAGGCATCTTGTTTTTCCAAACAAAATCCAGATTGACATCACTGTAGTTCAGAAGCACCTGCTTCCTTTTAAGTTAGTTAAAAAGACCCTTCATTCAGTCTAGATCTTTTAACTTTTTCCTAGCCCACTTTTCTCAGTATGAAAAAAGTCTGCTCTAGGTAAAAATTAGGAAATGAACACATCAGAACCTGACTCTCACATCAGCTTTACAGTAATGCAGCTTCATTAAATCACAATGATTTAATCTATGAGAAAATCCAGCCCACTCACACCTAAACAGAGCTTTAGTTACACCTAACTCACTTTCATCCAAAAAAGTACTCAACAAGTATCAGCAAATGTGTTCAATGAATCACGGAAGTGAAAGTGTTAGCAAAAGGGGTTCAGGGCTTAAAAACACCCTCCATGAGCACCCCCAGATTTTGCAAGGCCATTCAAAAACTGGTCTTCCATATAAATACAAAATAACTACTATTGAGAGGAACTGAAATCAAATCCATCCAAACTTTCTTCAGGATGCTTTTATCAGTTCAGATTTGCTTTCAGAGGGGTTAGGGTCGAAGAGTTCAAGGGGAATGAGAAACATTTAGTTCTAGATGTACAAGTAAGGCACAATATAAAGCCACATCATAATCCATCATGAAGGAAATAGGAAAGGACAAGAATCATACATGGTACAGCAGAACAAGCAGTCCATCGATTGAAAAAGTGTGGCACCTAAATTCAGACTGACGAGATCTCGACAAGAGCAGTTAGGACAGCATGCTTTTAATATGGAAACAAACTCTAGAGAATCCAGTGTATCATATAAAGGAAGAGCTTTTGTTTGTATTAAATCAAAAACGTGTAATTGTTTTTGGATACAGGATTAAAAGTGAATATCCACAATGCCTACACTCAAAAACAAACAAAAAATCCAGGACTTCATTGAGATCCACAGACCATGTATGAACACTGAAAATCTTTAGGAAATGGTCTTCTCTAAAGATCATCCAAAAATGCATGCCACAATTGCCAAAAAACAGAACATGTACATTTTCTGTTTTTATACCCTTATAAGATTTTTGTTTGTGATAAGTATACACTAAATGTATATATTTTAATGACACTAGAGGAAGCAGATTGTTACTGGCATTAAAGTACAACCATTTCTAGACGGTTTAAATGCCACAGAGTCCCCTGGTTAAAATGTAAAGCTGCACAGCTTGCCTATGTCACCTTTATGATAAAGTTAAACCAGCAAAAGGTCTTATCTTTACTCTACATTTTACTGCCAGGTTTTATTTATATCAAGTATCGCTGCAGCATTCTGACCAGCCCAGAGTTAGCAGCAAGTGGCAGGAATCATATAAAACGCAGTTTCTTTTTTTTTTTCTTTTTAACAAAGTGCTTTTCTAAGATATACATACATATAAATAGGTACAAAATAAAGTGTCAACATTAAAAAGCTCAACTATTTAAAAGCTTTAACTTAAAATAATACATAGAAAACACTGAAATGCAAGGTATGGAATTCACTAAAGGTTCAAAGTCTACCTTGAAATGCTAGACCAAAATCATATTCTGGTTTTCAGACAAAAATAAAAAGCTATAAAGTTATATTTGCTCAGTATTCCTGAGCAGTAAAAAGGGGGCTTTTTAATACTTTTGTCAGTTTAATTTGTCACAAAAGTTTTTACCTGATTGCAAAACTGCTTTCGTAACATTTAGAAAAGCTGCCTTGTCTACCCGGTTTTGATAGAACATAAGGACCTCTCTTATCTGAGCAGGGTGCTGCCACCATTCCTAAGAAAGGAGCAACAGTGCTCAGACCTCGGGACAGACACGGCTGTAACCTCGGCAGAGACACTCACTCCTCGCCGAGGTTTTACGGGCTGTTCGCTCGTCTGGAATCGCTGCAGCAGCAGCGCCTACGAGCACAACGTCTGACCCACTACGGAGAGCAGCAGCCAACTCTCACCTCACTCCAAGAACAGCAACAAAAACACCCAAATTCCACTCGGATTTTGCATGTCTTAAGTGGATTTTCAAAGTTTTAACTAAATTGCCCTGGGTATTTGTTCAGTCTCTTGAAGGAAAACCTTTCTGTACAGCTCAGTAGTGGTATTTTGGCCTCCTCGTCCCTTCTGAGATTTGCAGACTGTTCAGACACGCCGCAGGCTGTGCGCACACTCGCAGGGAGGCGCAGGACTGCCCCTCGCCTCGCACTCTCACTGCACTATCACCGACTCAGACGCTCTTATAGTACAAGCTCGGATACAAAAATAATCTACATATAAACAAAAAGATATCACAGTACAAACAGACAAACTAGAAATGGAGAAATACCCCAAAGGGAGCGGGGAGAAAGCCTTCATAGACTTTGCACTTTTTCAGCAGCTACATTTGAAAATATTTGGTATTTCTATTTTCAGTAAACAGTGTTCTGTCATTTTTAAATAGGGCAAGAAAAAACAGGGAGGAAAGGGGGGTCCATGAAACCAGAGAATGATCTTGCCTTGAGATAAAGGACTTTCTCATCAAGGGCTAAAGCTTTTAATCTGTACTTTAACACTGACTACAAAGCCAACTCTTATTAGCAGAAGAGCAAATAAGAACTGTGTGTTAATATTCCCCAATCATAGAAACTACTGAATTAACAAGAATAAGTCACATATAAGTTTGAAGAAGCTAGTTTTGAAATACCTGTACAAAAATATAAAAGTCTATAAATTTTTTTTTGTTTTGTTTTTAGCCTGTGTTGATCCTTGGAAACATCACATGCATAATAATACATCAACTGGAAAAGTGGCAACTAAGGAATTAGATATTTGTAGCTCTTTTTTTTTCTCTTTACATATATACACATTACAATAAAAATAATTTTATTTTGGTTGTTTGGTGGAAGTATACTACAACAAGCTAAATATTTTTTTTTAATTCTCAAAGTTGAAAACTATTTTACCAATAGCTTACTAAAATCCAAATATATTAAAATCTCCTACATTAAGTGCAGAGAAAAAAGATTTAAAGACTCCGAGATGGCCACCAACTTATCTACCATGGAAGCGTACTACAAGAACAGCAAAATAATATTGTTATGTATGAATGCTCCTTCTGTAGATAATTGGACCCAAACAAAAAAATTCACAGTTCAGTAAGATCCCTAACCCTGACCTTTAATTTTTTTTTCTTTTTTTTCTTTTGTTTTTACATTCAGTACAGTATCATATAAGCTGTGCAAAACTTTACTTAGACTGGCAGTTTGCCATATCAGTTGCATTTGTCTTTGGTACAAAAATAAACAATCGCATTAATGTGCAAGTATTTGTTTTCTTCCGGCCAAAGTACCGAAATTAAGTTTTCTAGAGCCATCTTTTATACAATACATAGACTCTGTGGCATATATCTACATTTTCAACATATTCCTATATACATTCAAAAATTTTAAGAGCTGGAACAAATACATTAAAATCTATAATCTTACCAGCTATACATCTTGTTTTTCCCTCAGGGTTTTCTTCATACAAAAACTTTACCAGCTTATACTGATAGCTCTCCCTCCAAAATACAAGGCACAAAGAATATACTTTTTTTTTTCTCTTACTTGCACAGACATTTAAATACTATATTAAGCTCAGAAAATTAAATTCTTATATGGCACACTAGCTCTAATGCCACGTGTGCTATGTACAAGTTAATGGATGCAATGAAAGCTTACTGTATATTCTTCTTTTAGAATAACAAAGAAAATTCGATAATTCTAAAAAAAAAAAATCCTTAAATTGACAACTTTACAAAAAAAAAAAAATGCTTCCTCTTATTTTACTTGGAGCATAAACCTGCTACAATGTCTGGCATATGCTAAAAATTTTCACTAGCAAAAACATGTTTTTGCTTCTAAAACAAAAGTGATATAGGCTGGTCCTAGATAACTTAAAAAGAGTTCTAATCTCTGTAGTTAAGCCTAAAGCAGCTTTCAAACTATCTGGTTTATGCTCCAAAAATGCTAATAAGCATTTTTTTTAATCATGCTTTGATTTCTTTTACCACATTGTTATTTAAAACAATGGAACCTAATTGTAAGTGTTCAGGTAATGCTAGGCTGACGTGCAGACCAGAATGCAATTTACAATGAAGTATTTGACAACACAGGTAAAATCTGACTGATGAGAACGGGTGAAGGGATGTCTTAAACTTTTGACATTGGTATTCGTAGCCCTACAAGGCCACCAGTGGGGTCTCCTTCTGCGGTCTTCTCTAAAACTTGGTTCACAAATTCTGATGTTTGTCCAGCTACAGGTAGTCCTTAAAAGGAAAGTTAATAACACACATTATAAGATTGCTATTATTTGCAGGTTCCTCTGAGTATAAAGACAATGAACATTTTGGTCAGTGAAAACCTAAAAGGTCTAAAAAGCTTATAAATGGGTAGCGCTTCTTTTTTTCTCTCTATTCCAAAAATAGTTCTTGATCTAACACTCCATAAATTACATGCCTCTTCATATACATGCAACTACCTTAAGTTGATTGCTTACCAAGAGTATCTTTAATAAGCACACTCAATTTTTGTTCCATGTTGACTCCTCTATCGTCTTTAGGAAACTGCACGCGATTAACAATTTCTTGTTTAATAGAGTTGATCACAAATAGTAAATTATCTGCAAAGAAATTAAAAAAAAAAAACCATAGGTGAGGATTACACCATGTTCCCTTGGGAACAAAAGAGTTATTCAGTTGTCCACACACTGTCATCTAGAAGAAGTGTTAAACATGTCCTAGCTTACTTACTGTAATACCACAGACAATCCAAACAAAACCATTACATTATTATCTGTAAAGTAGCTCAACACTGCAGGTAACCCAATTTATGTTCACGCTATGAAGCAGTCATCGGCATTGCTTTCTCTATAAGATGCCAATTATGACCCAGGTTACATGAAGATGCAAATCAGAGCCTTGCATTACGAATGTAAGAAAAACTAACAAGTGAAGAGTCATATTTACCATATTCTGTGTTGAGACCCCAGAGTTTTACTTTGTTAGCTTCATACTGGGCTTTCTTCTTTAGTCTACAAGCCCTATAGTAAGAAGAATTAGAACATTTTTCAAAACTTCCAGAATACTAAGAGCATCTGTTTCCATTAGCCACATGAACTTACTATTAACCAATACTTGCAGAGCTTTGATGTACAAAATCATCTACTCAATCAGGCTCACTGAAAGCATGCTGCTACCTATATTTGATTACATTTCACATTTTCTCACTGCATCAAGCATTTGCCCTGCAGCCAAGTATGCCAGCTTCTAATGGAAATAACTCATTAGCTAGGGAGCAACAAACTAGCTCTCAAAAGGCACAGTTGCCCTGCTTTTTGATAAACAGGTAATAAACCTGTCACGGGGGATGCGAAGATGAAGCAGGTTCTCTTGAGACAAAAAAAATCATTAGGTCTTACTTGTACACCTGAAGTAATCCAAATTTGCTCATCCAAGTAGTGCTAACTAAGATTTACCTGGAAGCCAGTTTGTTCTTTTCTTTTCGTGACCTTGGTCTGGCGGTTAAGGGCAGTTCACTGACCGGTGTCAGGTCACTGATCACCTTATTCAGTTTCCTCAGCTCATTCCCAATCTGTAGAAGTTTTCTGGGGTTGGGAGTCAGGTCTTCTACATCAGTCCTCCGTGACTTCTTCGCTGCATATTTTCCTGTTTTGAATATGCAGAAAATTGGGTTGGGAAGTAACAGAATGTGTATACAAAACTGTTAAAAAACATTCTTAAATATGTATTATATTTTGGTGTAGGTTCCTTTGTTCATCACAGAGCAACAGAATTGAATTGTATGATCTCTATGCCTTTCACAGTAGCATTTCCAGACAAATAACTTCATACAATTCATGTTATATCCAGATCAGATAAGAGCAAATACTGCTGGCCAGGACAGAAATGAATTGGAGGTGATGAACTATGCACAAAACAGAGCTGAAAAAGAGGTATGTCACAAGTTCCAACACACTTGTTTTGCCCCAACCCTGACTTGCTAATGGCGTTCAGACACTAAATTCTCTCACACAAGTTGCTTAAGTTTCTAAATAATCTTATTCCTAAAACTCTTCAATAAGAAAGAGTATAAAGACCTGGCACTGCAATGACCTTCAGAGATAATAATCTTAAGTAACCTAAGTAAGG
>JAUBNY010000886.1:1038323-1051662 GCA_032275445.1 Crypturellus soui
TGACGATCGCTCACGGGTCTCCAGAGCAACAGTGATGCAAAAGGCCAAACTGCAGACACAGGAGGGGCTTACAGCAGTGGAAAGGACAACAGAGCAGTTCATGTCAGCAAAGCAGGGCAACAAAACCCAGGGCATAAGGTTTTTTAATCCATAGCAGCCCTACTCCGTTCCCCTCCAACCTCTTCAATGCTACCTTGAAAGCTGTGAAGATTAACATGTGGCACATGTACAGCTAAAATATTCTGAGCCTGAGTAAATGCAACATGAGCAGGTCACCTGCTTCAGGGTGAGGGCATTCACACTGACAATGACAGTGTCTCTATGAGGGACCTGCCTCTAAGCTAGGAGACATAGGACAGGCAGCATGATATGCCAAATCATAAAATGATGGTGTTGGAGCTTTTTTTGTAATCATGTTTTTTAAAACAGATGGACAGGCTAACAAGAGAAGAGCTTAAGCCACAATATTTAGATTTTAACTTCAACCCCTTCTTAGTATTTGTGTATCCCAGAGACCCTACATAACTCTGAAGTCAAGTGAAAGCAACTTTATGTTTATCAGAAACTACAAAATCAGAATCCTTAAGTGCAGCATAGCCACACTGTTTATGTCACTTCCAATTAAAATAGTTTAAAAAACAAAATCCAAGATCCATTTTTTTCAACTACCACACATTCTACAACACCTCAATGGGACAGCAGACCAGATTGCAGCTTAAAATTTAACTTAGTTCTCTCAACGCACATTTTTTTTTTAAGTTCTGGAAGATCTTGAAATAGCTCTTTGACTTGCTAGCAGTTTGGGCTTGATGGATCAAAACACAGCTGGTCAAAAAAAAAAAAAAGAAAAAAAACCCCCACACTTATGGAATTTGATAATGCAGTCCTTCTCCTCTTCTATACAGGTGAAAAGGTTCAGAACTGACAAAACCACATTAAACTAAACAGAGCTAAATAATTATCCTGTAAGAGAGAGCTCATTATTAAAGAAAGCCTACTACAGCCTGTTTTATTACATACCAGATCAGTTTGAATTCCAGGTTTCTGGCATTCTGCAATAATGCCCACCATGCACAGAACCTATAGGATGTGCTGCTTTTCCTTCTTCTAGTGCCCAACTGCTAAATTAAACTATGACAGCATAAGACTTAACAGCTACCTCATTTAGACTGCAGCAGAAGTGAGGAGGTGTACTGACTTAGTTCCAGCCCATGATCCCAAAACTGTGAAGCAGAAATCTACTTCTGAGCAAGCAAGGTCCAGGAAAGATATGGAAGGCAGGAGAAGGGAGAGCTGGAGGCTCTGAGTAACTCACCGATGTGATAAACCTGTACAAGGGCTGTCGCCTCTCTGTGTATTTCACTGTGATGGGGCTCAAATCATAGCGGAACCAGATAGCTGGGATAATGCGGCCAGTGTGACTGTAGGCTACATACTCCTGGAACAGAAAGTGATGGAAAAATAGCAAAAAGCATGAGCAATCTCATGCCAGATAGAACATCCTTATCAAACAGGAAAATAGGATCATTGCAGTCTGATAATGACACAGCCTGGAATGACAGTTATATTGCTTTCTCTCATCTTCATCCACAGTTACAAGTGTAAACACACTGTCATTGATTTCTGCACTGTAGTTCTGCTTTATTTGAATATACAGACTTTCTAAGTGGTTGCAGGTGAAGCTTTTGTCCTGTCAGCACGTAACTCATACACTGGGAAACCCATCAAAACAAATCGAATTTAGTCTGCAAGAACCCAAGAATCTCTGCTTGTCCATGCACTTGGAATAAGAAGTAACATTTCCTGCGTGCAAGTCTCCTTGCTCACACAGGGACCAGCAATGCAAATACTTTGCTCACTCGGTGTGAACAATGTATAGACAAATTTAAAACTCACACTGAAAGGTGGAAGGGGACTGCATACAGAAAAAGATATCACAAAAGGTCATTCCAAGCTGGTTTAGGAGAGAGACATATTTAAACTGTCTGCAGTAATCTCCTTTAACCTATTTCCTGAGCAAATACACTGCAGTGCATCAGCCACCACACAGCATCCCAGTAAGAGACATACTGCCAAATGCCAATATAAAGCACATACTAACACAGTATGTGCTGCCAGTGTCTGGCAAAAGCAGCAGGATGGGGCTGCCGTGCCTGGTCCAGATGCTTCAGGGCTCTCCCTGGGGAAACCTGCAGTACCTCTGCAGACAGGGGCTATCTGGGGAAGGGAGGGAACAGAGGATCCAGGAGATAAAGGGGGAGAGGAGTCGGCCTGTTCACGCTTAACACTCCCTTTATCTCCTCACACTAGGCAACCTGTGCCAGTCTATACCAATGGCTTCTGATTTCTGGTTCCCACTAATCAGTATTGAAGTCAAGAACCAAAGCAGCAACAGGAACATTTTTATTTCTAACAAGAAGAAAATGCAGAAGCAGCACTGCTGCCCTTTTGATAGACCTGACCTCAATCTTTGCTTCCTTTCCCCTTTTCCATCACCATCAGTTCTGCTTTAATGAGTCTGTCTTAGCTGAATGCCCCAATTTACAACCATGTTCACAGAAGTGGCAAAAGCAGTAGCTCCTGCTGCCTATTTTCAAATTACTCTCAGAACTTGTGTCACAAGAAACTTACCGGAACAGGAGTTGTGACATTAAACGGAACAAATACTTTGTAATCTGAAATCCAAATCACTGGGACACACTGTGCAAGCAAGCCCAAAAGTCACTAGACAGAAACACAAATCTGAGAACGAGTCCTTGAGTGTACCTGCCTGATTCTCAGTTATGGCAAACTAGCAGGTATTACATACTACAAACAGACTCTGGGCTTTCAGCTAGAATCTGAGTAACAAATTACCTTAAATTGAAACAGTAACTTTACCTTAAAAAGTTTTTTCTTAAGTTAGATTACATTATTAAAATAAAAATATCTACACATTCAATTTTTATAATTTTATAACTATAAAGTTATAACAACTATCAAAATTTACTGTCATGAACTAGACATGTGAAACAGTCAACTGCACATATTTGCTGCTGCGAGTTCAACAGCAGTCAAATGGCTCAGTATCTGAAACCAACACTTATAAAAGGCAAAAAGAAAAAAGTCAAAAGCGGTATCTTTTTCTGCTCATTCAGAGAGTATCATCTCCTTCATTTCTTTTTACTCTACTAGCTCAGTTTAGTATTGGCTAGTTTCTCATAAAAACATATTGAGAAATGGAAAAAGAAAAGCCCCAGAAATCTACCTGCTCTTCTGACACACATTTGAAATGGTAAAGTGAGAAGGTGAAATCTACTCATTCTAAAATCTTAAAGAACACAATATCACAAAGCATCGTTCTCCTGAGTCAGCTTCCTTTAACTTTATTAGCTAACTTTGATGTGACATATTTTGATAACTTAAATTTTTTCTTCTTACTCGCACATGACACTTAAGACTGTTTTATTAATAAAACCATGTGAGAGTGTTTGGTACATTAAGCTGGAATTCAATTTCCATTCAAATGCACCTTGATAGAAATCACAGCAGCTTCAGCAGCCCCTGAAAATCTTTCATTCAATTTATAGAGACCTGGATCAGTTAAACTGACATATGAGAATAGCAGGAAAAAAAAACACCATACTCCAGGAGCAAAACTAACACTGCTCCACTAACATTGGCTTTGAAAAGCCCTCACCCAGCCCCAACTAATTAAGACGGCAGCAGGAGCAGCGGGAAGGGTTCTGAAAGGCTTCAATTCCTCCTTCTCCCAGCAGAGGCTACTGCTCACCTACAAACATGCACACGCAGCTATGGAGCACAGGAGCTAGAGAGAGGGGGAATAGTGACAGAACAGCCTCTGTGCACTCACGACGAGGAGCTTCTTGGAGAACCAGCTACTTTACCTTGTTTGCTACAGTATATTGGTATGAGTATCGCTGCTTGCCGCTCATGTCTTCGTACACTGTAGGAACTATCTTCAGTATGTAATCATGAGATGCAAGAGCTGGAGTCAGAAGATAAAAGGAAAATTTAAGTTACAATTCAGAGAAAGGAACAGCAGCCTTTATGTTTCTACATAAATGTCAGGAATCAAATAAATAAAAAAGTAAGCTCACAGAACAAGTACCTTCTCCTTCCTTACCTCACGTTCTGTGATGCAGTGGCAATTTTGCATCCTATTTATATGGCATTTATACAAAAATTTGTAAGGCACTTGGACACCACCAGAACCTTTCCATTGTTCTAAGGCTTCTGCAGTACCAGAACAAAAGGTCATTTCAAATTTCCTAACTGCTTGCATCTATAAATGATGAGCCCCACAATACTACAAAAACTGTCCTGCTTAAGTCAAGCACTAGCTGGAGCTGCAGCTCACTGTGCTGCTTCTGATAGAAAGAGGCCAATCACTACAACCTGTGCAGTGCCATCTTCTCTATGCACTTTGAAGGCTTCATTGCCTTCCCTTCCTGCTGCTTAACAACTAGTCTTTTTTTTTTTCATGATTATAGCTGTTTTGGCATTCTTCTATCTGTGGAAATGGTTGTAAAGCTCTTCTCTTGACTTTTGGAAAAATAAACAAACAAGAAAATCCCCCACAACTATCTAGCATCAGGAACCACAATGAATACTCTATTCTAAGAAACACACAAGATGGAGATCCCTCAGGAACTTCAAGATTTGAAAGAAAAACATTCAGCTGAATTGCAGGATGCACTGAAAGTTTATTTTTGTGCAGCTGGTTGTAGAGAAATGGGGTGAAAAAGTGATCCAGCCATAGGGTGGGAGATAAGGTAACATCTAACTTGCATTAATGAGAAAAGGAAAAGCTCTCATGGTGGTGACAGCAGCAAAGCAAGCCATGGGAGTAGGATATGGATAAAACCTTCAGTAACTCTATACCAAAGGATCATAAAAGAGCTGGAGACAATGCCCAGGTTGCAGAAAGACTGCAAAGGCTATGTGGGACTAAGACTTCTCCTCGGTAGCGGACAGAATGGAGATGTCAGTCAGCAATGTCTGGATTGCTTTGATTAATGGGGAAAATTAAAGACTCCTGGATACACCAGTGTTGCATTAACAACATTATTTTCCCTACTGCAGCAAGTTGGCTAAAACCTGTAATCACCAAGAATACATACGATTTGAGGTGAGTTTGTCTGCTCCCTCCAAGGCATTGAATGCTCCATGAATGTTCTGGACCTGGAAAGCATAAAAAGTACTTGAACAAGCTAAGCTCTGACTCTGCAATCTTGACCTTTGCTTCCAAATTCTCTCCCATAATGAAGAGTTCAGCCTGATTCAACCTTTCCAAAAACAAACTCTCAATACAACAAAAGATGGTCTGAAATATCTCTCAGTGGCCATCAACGCTGGGGTTGGTTCCAAGTGAAAAAGTTGATTTCCCAATGCTTTACACAATGAAACTCTGAAACCACTCTAAAGCTAAAGGAGTTACAGTTGAAAGATGTCAGTTACAAAATAAATCACAAAGAAATTTCACAAGAGCTTTACATAGTTTACTGCGAAAATTATTTATCAGGCTCAAATGAAAATAAATGGGAGGTTAAAACTCAAAGCCCTCCTGCAAAAGCAGCTCATGTCAGAGCTGCTGGGTTTCTACAGTTTCATCTCATCCCATCCCTTACACCACACACACTACGTCCTTGAAGATGGAAAGACCACATGCCAATTCTGCCACTCACTCAGTGTTTCTTGCAGCCGGTCCCAGGCACGCAAGTATCTGTTTGCCCAGACCAACAGGGTTTGATCCATACCTTACGCACACTATTTTCTTCTAGAGTCTAGTGTCCACCAACAGACTAATCAATTTGTGAATCCTACAGATAGGGAAAATTACACAGCAAGAGCTGCAGATTTAGGGTTGCATCATTCATATAATATACAGAAGGGACAAATAACTCAATAACCTAAAAATTCCTGACCTTAAGCCAGACCACAGGGTGTGTTCTGACTTTCACCTCATTATGAGGGCGCTGCACAAGTAGCTATTTCCCAGACCCTCTCAACAACTGATAGAATGTGGATTTATTTGTCTGATCCTAATTGCTGTTTCCCCATTCAAAATGCCACAGAGCAGATGATAGTCTGGAGGAAAAAGCTACTGAACCAGTTTCTCACCTGAGAAGGGAAATTCTAGAGAGAGAGAGAGGGGAAAAAAAATCAGCAAGCTCATCTAGCAAGATGCTGGTTACAGACATGGTGCAAAAGCACCAGCTCAGCTTTCTGCAGGGCTTTTCACACTGCTGGCATCTCAAGGATTTTACAGAATAGCAACCATGTCAGAACTATCCCTGCAGACTGTACATGTTCTTTACTCAACTATCATACACATATAGATGAGAACAGTGGAAAAAACTAAGAAAGAGAAGCCACTGGACCAGGCTGTAGTATTATGCCGAATTCTGGATGAAGCTCAGAAGTTAGCCCTTTATCACAAACCTGTGCCAAAAAATTTAAGATTCATTCAAAAATATGCTACTGTGAATATTTAAGCAACTTCTCAGCAAACAACTGCTATATCTGTTCTGTTTGGTATCTTGCCCTTTGCTTTCCAGCATCCACACTAGCCTGGGAAAGTGCAACCTTATTTCAGACTCTGCTTATATGTAAAGATTGTCTGCTCTTTATCTCTCCACTCAAATGGGTTGTGAATCTCAGGGCTTCCACACAAAGTCACCACAGATCTCCACAACTGCCTGTTTGTACGTCAGCAGATCATTTTGTACATCTACCTCTCTGGTCTTTGCAGCATGGATGGCATTTCTAACTCCCAGCTTGATATTCTACTCTGATTTTTGCTGTGGACTGTTTTGGACTCCCATTACAATCCTTGCTGTCCCCAAACCGCTAATTAATCTCTGCACCATGAACGGCACAGGTATATTCTTGAGGGAACATACTTGCACCTTGTTAAGTGTCTGGGGGCATCTCATCAAGCAAGATTATTTTGGCCACAGTGGCAAAATTACTTTGCAATAAAGAACTTAATTGAGCTTGTTCAGCCAGACATTCTCAGGACTGTGCTACAGTACCAATGCCAAATCCAGCGCTTCAGCAGTGGAACTCAAACGAAAACCAAGCTAATCAGAGATCTAGACTGCCAATGCTTTATGCTCCTGCTTAGCTGGACCTCAAAAAGAAGCTTGCCAGGGCCCTGAGCACCCTGGACTTTAACCTCTACAAAAGCATAGAGAGGAATATAACTGAAAAGCTGCTGGACTGATCAACTACAGCCCAAGAACAGGCTAAAATAACTTCCAACCTTGCACCTATAAAAGGAAAACAAGCCTTCTTACAAAGGTTTAAATTAAGATTATTCAACATGAAGATCTGGAATATTCAATGAGATCACTCAAGGGAATTCTATAATAAAATAAATAAATAAGCAATATCCTACTTTCTGTGCTTGTTTTAGTGTGTAACCACATTCAGGTTTGAATTTTGGTCCTGTCTGCATTAGGGAAGATCTACGAAAAGTTTGCCACTAGTGTGCATGAATGATTGTTGAAGAACTGAAGCTTAAATGAGGCCAGATCAGATTTAATCCTCCATTTCAAATGAACTGTCTTTTTCCTGCAGACAACAGCATGTACCTTAGTGGATCATTCCAGCAGAGCGGGTAGCAACCTACAAAAGACTAGAGTCCCAGCACATGACACAAGCGAATGAGACAAGCTCCTCAACCCATTTATGAAATGTTAGCACATATTACATCAGAACAGGTGGAGCCAAAACAAAAGATTCATAGGTATATCAGGCAGATTTAGAGCTCTCCATAATGCTGGCTCTCTGCACTGCTTGCTGAGTTTCAACAGCACCTGTACTGTAAATGTGTCCTCCTTTAACTTGAGCTTTTGTGTGCATCTGCCTACTGGATAGGCAGCTCTACTCCACTCTTGCGTGTGAAGATGAGTGGTTATTTTCACCTCTGAAAGCACTAACAGAACTTGTCCAAATCATGAGTCAAATATGTGTGCACTAGGCAGGTTTCTCACCAGCAGTATGGGAGACACCTGCTATCAGAAACCTGCTCCTTTGCCCTGAACTGCCCGAGCTCCTCATCTCATTCCTGCTGATTTGCACTTCAGCTACATTACTCAAAGACTCCACGATAAAGCACAGGGAACACTACCCTACAGCACCGATTTCCCATGCAAACTACAGAACTCCCTATTAGCACTTACCTAATGTTTTTCATAATCTCAGTGTGCTTTACAGACACTAAGCCAAGCTTATTTATATGCTAATATGCCAGCGTTCCCACACAAGATATTTCCTAAAAAAAGCCGGGAGCAGAGTCAGAAGACTACAAAGCAATGCTTAGACTTGTTAGCATGAGAAAAGGGTTTTGGAAGTAGGTGTGCAAGCAGCAGACTAATGAGACGTCTGCACTGAGAAGCGAAGATTACAGAGAGACTATGGGTAAGTGTTTAGGGCGAGTCGCAAACTGGGTGTGCACACATGCAACTCCCACCTATGATGCCAGTTCCTTGGAAGTAGGCTAAAGAAGTGCTGTAATCTGTCCTTATTGAGAAATCAGGAATTATTACATAACTTGCAACACCAGGTGTAACTCTATCCACAGGGCAAGTGCACATGTGGAACTTCTTCCCAGCAGGGAGCTGGCAGTTCTAAATCTAACCTGTGTCTCACAGAACAAATTTGGCTAATAGACAGTTGTTTTAGAAGTGAAGTGAATTATAAAGGACTTGTGCCATGGTAAAGGTGGTAGAGAACGCATTTTCGCTTAGTATAATTACTGTTCCTCAACAAGCACATTGTTAAGAAGTGCTTGCAACATTAATACTAAAAGCATTACTGTGTAGTATTTTATAGGCCCAGGGATCCTTGTTTCTATTCCCAGCATGAGCACAGATACTTAAGTTTTCCAAAAGCACTTTCCATTTCAGATGAAAATAGTAAAGTTAGTCTATGACTGGGCACTGTTCCTTCCTGATGTGGTGGTATGTGAAGAGACACATGAGTGTACAATGCTCAAACACAAAGGATGGATTTCACTATCCAGGCAGTTCTTTCCTATGTCTTTCCACACTGCACATGGCCCTTCCATAAAACTGATCGGAAAGTCTAGTACCAGAGTTGCTCTGGTTGCATTTGGTCCCCTACAGACAAGGGGTTTTCAGGGAAGAGAACTCACCTGTAATTTGTCCCCAAAGGAGAGCTTGTGGATGACATGAGTCATGTCAGGATTCTGAGGCTGCGCAGTAGCACTGTGTGTTGACACGTGAAAGTTACCAGGGACCTAAAATTAATCAAGACAAGGAAGAGAATTTCACATTTTATTCCTCAAGACATTGCTAAGCTCTGAGATATGAAGCAGAAATGCCCAGATCCATACAGCTTGGCATGCTGTATGGATTTAGCAGTGCATAATCCCTGGCACATCAGCAAGAGGCATTGAACTACCTCCCTGCACTTGTCCAACATCACCATTCCATACACAGTGCAGAGAGCAGTCATATCCCAGGTGTTCTCACATAGCTACTGCTGCTGACTCTGGGCTGGTGAGTGGACCACTCCCAGCCTCAGGGATTCCTAGTGCTTAAGGCTATGTCTTTCATCCCCATTAAAATAAGATTCATGCCTTTGGCAGACAGTGGTTGCTTAACATTTTCCTCCCACATCTCAGACTTGTAAATAGGCCCACTGTTGCAGAACAACCTTCAGAAGCTGTGGATATGTTGATACGTACTTACTGCAGCACTAGTTACAAGAAACCTTGCAGTTGAGAAGACTTTGGGGAAGAAGCATTTTTTTGTGTGTTTTCTTTTGATCTATAGGCTTCATACACAAGCTAAGCCATATCCTCAGGTTCCAACCCTGGCAATAGTCCTTTTGAGTAGAGATTTTTTTTTTCTTTTTTTGACACAAAGTCCAGAAAATACAGATTTCATCTCAGGACTCTCGTTGCCAAGACAGCAAATAAGCCATGATGTCATTTTGAGCAGTTCACTCTTGCATGCACACACTTTCAGGTCACCAACCCTAAGCCATGAAGACTTTCAGCAGATTCAGCTTGGTCATGGTTATGGAGGGCACAAAAAAACTTTTCCTATCTGGAAAAGGGCAGGAAATTAAACAGGTTTGATCGGCAATCCCTTTGACAGCACTGGAAAGGAATCTGACACAGTGTAAGACAACAGTGGGAGGACTGTTATACAACTGGTGCCCCTTGTCCTCTCTGCAGACATTTCACCAGAAGAACTGCCAGGGGACAAATGTTGCTTACAGAAAAGCTAATTTAAATCACTTTAGAAACAGCTGGGTATTTTAGGAAACACTTTCAGGTGGGGATGACATATAGAGGATAAGTGAGCAGGGTATCAGACTCTACAAAAGCAACACAAAATCACAGTTGCCTTGCACCTTCTCTTGCCTTGGATGCTTTGCTGGGTACTGTCACATACTCAGGCTCTAATCATTGCTGCTATCACTAACTTCATTCAGCCACTGAAGCCAACAGGAAGGTCAGCAGCTGTGATGCTCCTTGCAGGATCAGTGTCTTTCAACATAAGCTCTTCGAAGAAGGGACTGTCTCTATGTGTCTACAGAGCCCTGCAGAAGAAGGCCTGACCACTACCCGCAGCCAAGTTTCAAGGCAGGGCCTTGTCCCATCCCAGGTTATACAGAATCCGTAAATTTTCTCCCAAGACACTGAAGACTTTCACCTGAGACATCAGAGGTTCAGGCTTTCAGAGCCAGAAGCCTCTTCCCTCTGATACTGGCCACAACCAGTACATGGCACAACATAAATAGTGGCCTTGCACAGACAAGCAGCAAAGGGAACTTCTCACTGTCACATACAGCAACCCCTGTTGAGTTCCCTTGCTGAGTAGAAAGCAGTACATAAAGCTGGGAAAACAAAACAAACAAGAAAACAAAAACTCTTAAGTATTTTAGGTCTGTGCTTTGGGGATTAGCAGAACAAGAACTACCTTCCAATGAACCCTTTCCCAGACTCGTGGACCATCAGCTGCTAGTAGTTTTGGTGGCAATAAGGTGAGGAAAGAAACGTTCTCTTTTTTAAGTCCCTAATTCTTTTCAAGCCACAGAATCAGCAGGAGGTTCTGACTCTTTATTTTTAGATGTGATTTAGCATGACCTGGGAGCAAAAGAAGGAAGGAGGATTTTGTAGCCTGTGGTACATGAGGAGGCGTGAATAAAGGGTGCGTCCTGCTTAGGACATCAGTGAGCCCCACCTCTGCCTCCCCCACCCCAGCTAGTCATCTCCAGCATTACATAGCAGAATTATCCAATCTGAGCACACCCACCCAGAGAGGAGCCTCCTCCAGGCCTGCATTTTGAGGCAGAAGCAGAGCACCCCTACGAAGCATGCGCAAAGGCCTTGTGTGCGTATTCCAAACACCTCAACGCAGAGCTGTTTCTGTTGGCCTGGCATACTCCAGCAGGGAACATTCCTGTCATTCTGTGGCTCTTGGAACAAAAAGAGGTTTGGACAGAGACATTGCCAAAGACCTCTACACAGTGAGTCACATTTTGAGGTGCAAAAGTCGTGATGAATAAACACAGAAAACAGTTTGTATTCACAAGGGGATCAAGCAGTGCCCTAAACCTTAGGGCAGCCTCACCGAAAGTGAGAGCACTGGCCACAGGGCTACTCAGTGCTATGAGAGCAACGCTACCTGGACTACCTGCCTGCAGGACGGTAAGGATAAGCCTGAGCTAACACACTCTCTGATGGTCTATCCATGAAGCCTCCTTTCACATGTTGTTCTGCAGCACTGAGAGACTCAAGCTCAGCTAGTTATTAAGGACATCATCTATTCTCTGTACGCCAAGATATCGACACACAGATTTTCATGAACATTTTACAAATGGATCTTGCTCACACTTCTCCAGCCAGAATGCTCACCCACTGTCAATACTCACCTTGTTAATGCTGAAATGGCCCTCAAATCTGCAGCCATCCCCATTATTGAGAGGTATTTTCATAGAGTTGTCAATATGACCCACTTCATGCCTTCCCATTTCATCCTGGATGTCTAGTCCAACTACTGCATGGGTGGAAGAGAAAACACAAAAAAGAGGTTGTATAGGAAAGGTATGTACTGCCTTTTACTGAAGGAAAATAAATAAATAAAGCACATCTTTTCCTGGTGGTGAGTAAATTCATCTGTCAAATATTGTCATACCAAATCTTCAGAATAGATTTTATAACCAAAGTTTTCAGATTGTTTATTTGACACTAATTTAACTCCTTTATCTTGCTATGTGAATTCAACCTTGACTTTAGAAAATCAGGCTAATCAAGGAAGATAATGTATAAAAATTAACAAGCAGATGGTCCATTCAGAGTTATAAATACAACTAGGGAGATTTCTTGCTGTCAGACACAAAAGGTCACTAAAAAGGGGAACAAGACTTAGAAAGAAGCCAGGGAGGAAGGTCAACAACTAACCAGAGCTGCAGAGAGAGTTCAGAAAGAGAAAACACGGGTTCTGGCCTGGAACACAACGCAAGCGAGTATTGGTAAAGGCTAAAGCTACTTCTCCATCCTGTTACAGAAGAAGGGCTACTGCCCTACTGCCAATTTAGGCTTATTTCACCTAACACTTAAAATACAATGAAAAGGAAAATGAGGAGTGAAAGGGAATACTCACGTTCACAATGCAGGTTTGGTAAACTGATGTTCAGATTCACTTCTATTTTCCCTCCACTGTCTTTGTCTGGGTCATCCACGTACAGCTCGTTAACTCTGGAGGACAGAAGAGCAAAGGGCGTTCATGAGCACAGCTAGTTTCCACTGAAAGAACTTGCACAAAGAGGGGAAAATGAGTCTTTAAAGCATTGCATTTGACTATGTGACACTTGCTACCAAAAGTTACAGACTGAGGGTAGGAATTGTCCCCTCAATTGCTTGGGAACAAACCATAAGTTACTTTTACTCCTTGCTTGACAACTGCAGTATATAGAAGCTCTAAGCATCTCCTCTACTACTACTACTACTACTACTACTACAAAAAAGAAAAATAAATCTACCTGATTTACTGACCCTCCAATCTCAGTCTCCGTAGTGACACAAAACAAGAACCTAATGTTTAAGAGGCAACAGGCTAGTGCAGCATACCTGGGCTGTTACTCCTTTCAGGAAGGAGGAAAGTGTGTGCTCTTCTATGGCATCAATAGGTTTAGAGAAAGGCTTCTCTCAGCCATCCTACAGGAAAAGCTGATTGGTAACTACCTACCATCTGGTTTTGCCACCCAGTTGCCACAGCGGTAGCAAGGATAGCTCTGTGGCCGGCTGCGGAGCATTAAGACTTGTCATTAACCATAGCAAGCTGGAAAGCTGCCC
>JAUBNY010000886.1:1164255-1175737 GCA_032275445.1 Crypturellus soui
CAGCAAGGGCACGACAAGTGCAGAAGGTGCTTGCATTGGGTGACACAGATCTCGGGTGCCCTGTCACTGAGCGGAGATGCTGCGGGCACAGAAAGACCTGCAGAATGTGGTGCTTCCCCAAAAACGGGGATCAGTCCCTTTTGTTCTGGAGGACAAAGGATCTATTTCTGGATCTCGTCCAAAATGTAATGCTTTGGATAGGAACAAGGATTGCTTTGTTAACCCTACTCCCCTCTCGGCTCGATAAACAGGAGGCTCTGAGCAATCCATTCACTCACCTCTTCCGCTTCTCGGAAATCCTGGGAAATAAATGTTTTGCTGCTAGCACAAAACAATTAGAAATGGGGATTTGTGATTTCTTGCTGGATGTGAGCTTTCCCACCTCCTTGATTAATGCTGGATGCAGATGCTAGTTGCTGGCTGTGCAACTTGAGCTTCGCTGCCAGGACCAGACCCGTACGAGTTGCAGCAACAAAAGCAGATGGGACGTCTGGTCAAGGAAAGCACAAAGCAGCCTTGCGCCAGCTTCACCGGGAGGGAGGAAGGGACAGGCAGGTGGGGAGGCCCCAAACAAGATAGCATTCAGCCTGGAAAAATGTGATCTGGATTCTCCATAACAAATTTGCCTGTTCTCCCTCAGGATCCATAGCCAGCGCCAATGGGGTTTTCTGTAATGCCGGGAAAGTCGTTGGTCCTGAACAAGGGGCAGAGTATGGGGAGGTGCAGGTGGGTGGGAACATCCTTCCCAACCCCTCCAGGGAGGTGCTGATGAGGGTCCTTGTTGTTATAGCTCATTTGACTGATGCTAAGCAGGGGAAAAAATGATGCCAAGTGAAGGCCGTCAATCAGGAGGGGCAAACGTGCGCATGTGACATCGTGACACTGTTTCCACATTGAGGCTATTAATTCCCAATTAGCTGTTATTGCTGAAAAGCTGTATTATTCCCCTGGGATGGATGGATTACCCTTGATCTGATTCACATTATTCCAGCTGCTGCTCCCAGAGCCAGATGGTCCCCAGAGAGCAGTGCTGGGTTTTACCTTACGCTGATAGCAGTTCTGCACTTGGAGAAGTCCCCAGTGGCCTTGTTGATCTCAGTGGTGGTGGCTTTGGTATCCGGGATAAGGAGTTTTGGTGACCACCCTTAGCTTTGCATGCAGGGTAGCACAGGTGGGCACTGGGGAAGGCCTCCAGCTCTGTATTCAGGGTGCGGCAAGTAAGCTGATATTTGCTGAAAAGTTGTATGAAGAAGGTATTAACCTGCCTTCCAGAGGGCACAGTGTATGTGTGGCCCGCCTGCACATCTTCATGGTCAGGAGGTGCAAAATTACGCTTCTCTATTGATCCTGTATAAACATTATTTTTTTCTATAAACAGCATCATTAAAGACAAACAAATAAAAACTCCATGAGCGAAGCATCCTGCCCGTGATCACAAGTAAATTGGTGCAGAGCCAGAAAAAGGGGGACCATTTCCCAACGGGCAGCTTCCCTCTGGGGTCACTCGAGGGTTCTGCTCAACCTGACCTGGGCCATCGGTGCTTGGGTTGAGGATGAAAGGACAGAAGAAGCTCGACTGCCGCAAGCCTCCTTGCTGGGGCTGGCGAGGGCGGTCTGTGCCTTCTGCGCTGTGACTCACGCTCCACGGCGCGGGGCAGCTAATCCCGCTCTCTGTGGCTCTCCCCCGATAAGCTCTCTAGCCAACTCTGATTATTTTCTAGCAACTTCATTAGAAAAAATAATGTTAGAAGCAATTGGAAGTCAATTGTGTTTTATGTGGCTAATATTGTTAATTATTATTACTTTTGTTAGTGTGCCTAATCCAGCAAGAGGCTTCCATTAATAGACACTGCTAATTTGTATCTACAGTTCACTGATTTTCACCAGTAGTTTGTGGAGCATTTCCCCAAACTATATTCTATTTTGTGTTTACTGCAGATTAACATTTTATTTAAAGTTAATTATCTTGAGCTGCAGGTTTCCATGGTGCCCCATAAACATCAAGTGAGCTTTGCAGTCTGGGCTATTTTTACAATGTGTCAGGCAAAGAAGCACAGGATAACAGTTTGAAAATGTTGGAAGACATATGATTGAAAATGCGAATTGGCAGATAAATGATTTGCAATGGCATACCCCTCTCTGCAGGGGATAAGGAGTCTTGTGCTTGTAATGGATGGAGGAAATGGAGGGACAGAAAATTTTAATTGCTTGCCCAAAGGCATGGAGTGACTTTCCCAGCTGTGTGAGGTACTTAAAGTGCCTGCAGTCAGAGACCCCGTGCTAACCCTTGCATCCTCCCACATGAGATGGAGGCACAGCTCAAAAGCTGATGCTTTAGTACATAAAGTTTTTGCACAGATGCAAAGCAGTCTAGAGGTCATTAAGACCGAAACAATTCCTTTGATCAAACCTTTTGTCATGTTTCCTTTTTATTTTTTTGTTGTCTTTTTTGGGGGTGGGGCACCCACGCTGGGGAAATGCTGGGGATCCTCCTGGCCATGGATATCCTTGCAGCATCCTGCTGGCCGTCGCGGAGTGGCTGCACTCGGGGAGCTCTTTGCAGCAAGTGGGGTGTTTGGTTGGGTGGCTGTTGGGGCTGCCCTGCAGCCAGCGCTGTCCAGGGCTTGTCTGAGCGCAGCCCCCAATGAGCCTGCTTGAAAAACTCATCAACAGCTCCGGGCAATCTCTAACATCAACGTGTGTTTGGGCAGCCTGTGTGTGTAATTCGGCACGTTTTGGTGTGTTTGCTATACTGCGAGCGAGGGAGCAGAGCGGTGGTTTGCAGGTGGCGTTGTGGTCCGTGTCTATCTCTGCATGGGTTATTGTGTTTCCTGAAAAAAGTCCTTGCAAAGCTGACATTTATCACACAGAAGCAATGGGAAGAGGTCGGTGGTTGTCTGAATACAGCCTTGAGGGTCCTGTTTGTTGTACTTGGCTTGAGAGAGGTTCCCAGTGTGGATTTTTTGTTTGTTTTGGGCAATTTAGGGTGGAGGGGGAGCTGCCTTAGTACAGACGTTGGGTATTTTGTCAATAAATGCATCAAAAGCATCTTGGATTTTAACATCAGTCTATGTCCTGAGCACTTCATTTGCTGCTCGGCTGATCCCAAACGTTAATGGAATTTTCCATCTCCCAACAGGAGGATGTGGGGGGCGAAAGCTTGTTCAGTTCAACAAACTTTTATTTAGGCTTTCCTTTGCTTAACCTCTTCTGTTGTTGATGCTGTGTGCCAGGGCTGGTCATCTTGTCTACCTCGCCCTTCTGCAGGTAGACAGAGGAAGGATGTCTGCTCCCATACGGGGATGCCCGTGTTCATGAATTTATATGGCTCACTTATTCCTTCTGAGCCTTGGTTTTCCTTCGGAAAACGGGTATAGAGAAATTGCTAGATTTGCACATTTTTTAAAAAGAATAGGTTCAAAGATCAGCCCCATCGACATATCTCCAGAAAGAGATGGTGTAGCTGAAACGTCTTGTCTTTTTTGCTTGAGAAGAAAATATTTGCTTTAAAGTGTTCCGTTGGGTGCAGATGTTTTGTGTCTTTAATCCATCAAGGTCAGCTGGAGTTCTGCCAACACAAATGACGTTTATGTGGAAGAGGCCAAAAAATCTTCCCTCAAATGAGCACTGTGGGACTTGTCCACGCATGCTGAAGGCCAGTAGCTTGGCCATTGCAGCTCCACAGCACACACAGGGACAGGGGCTGATCCGATCCATACTGATCTGGTGGCTCTGGGTCAAAAGAGGGGTATGAAGGTCTTATCTGTCACTGCTGCTTCCCATGCCAGGCTGGCAGATTCTCTGTGGAGAGACAGAGATGATTCATCTTGCTGTGAAGCAGTGAACCTTGTCTATGCTCCCGGCGGGTATCTCGCCACTAGCACTGGACTGCTAACCCTGCCTGCATAGTGCTCTTTACTTGCCAGCTCTATTTATAGGAAACTTAATAAGATATCAATTAAAGAAATGAAAACAAACCAAAGATGTCTGTCAGTGGAAAGCTTGGAGTTAGGCGGGGTTATTGGTAGCAGCTCTTTTTTAGATGGTCCCTGTCTGCGCAGGACAGCTGAGGCAGGTGAACACCGTGTCCCCAAGCCCCTCCAGCTGCAGTACCAGCTCTCGAGGTGGCTTCTGCATCCCCTGCGTGTGGAAAGGGCGGCTTTGGTGAGGGAAATGGACTTTGTGGGAGTCCCTGTTTATAACAGAGGATTATAAACAGGGCAGAGTACACAGAGGCTGTTAATTAGCTCCCATGACTTAATGCTTTCCTGTTTGCCTACAGTGTATTTTGGGGTATTTTTGGTCCTATGGGAAAGATGGGAGCTGGCTTGGAGAGAAGCTTCTGTTTCTTCACTGTCTTATGACTCTCTTTCCTGGTCTTTCCACTGATGGGGTTTTCAGGAGGAAGTTGGAGTTCTGTTTTCAGTGGAGTGAGCTAGTGTTTGCTTTTTCAAACGACTTCTCTCTGTTTTGCTGAACCCTGGATTCTGCTTTCGCTTGTGGCCTCTCCCCTGAGCACGGCAGCGCTGGCAGTGCCTCTGCCTGCAGCCTCCAGGTCCGGAGTCCTGGCTGTGCTGCACCGTCCTGTGGGCTCGAGAAGATGCAGATGACCTGCAGAACACCCTTGAGGCTTGGCTGCCCTCTCCCAACCCCACGGGCACTGCCCCAGGGGAAATCAGGGAGTGGGGTTCACACTCTGCTACCCCAGTGCTCCTGGCAGTTACTTGCAAGCAGATTATTTCTGTTTAAAGGCTTCAGCTGGTGCTGCTCTGTGTTACTGACCTGGTGACATTATCTCTTGAAAGTGTTGAGTTGCACAGAGAGGATTTTGCCTAAATAAACCCACCTGTCCTTATTGTTCTTTCCACTTTTTCCTGTGCTTTTCTGTTCCTGCTGTTGTTTATCTGCTCTTTCTATGCTCACCTCGGCTCCAACTGTCTTGGGCTTGTTTGTTTTTCAGGTAGCTCCTCTCTTCTCCACAGTCCTTAAAAAGTAAGCAAGCAGAGCAAACCGTCTAGCCCAGCCTCATTAGCAAGATGTGTGTGTATAGACTGTGCTTGATATTGTCTGATAACTGAGAGCAAGAGGAAGGAAAATGTTGAGTGGAAGGAATTGTGGAAGTGCTGTTTAAAAAAAGTCGTGTCCAAAAACACAAAGATGATCTCATGCAACACAGACATTGTGATCTGGGAACTACAAAGGACCGAGTCTTTGTGTCTGAGCTAACAAAGCAACAGAAATAGCAACCCAGAAATATTAGTTCATGGTTGCAGTGATCCTTGCTCCCTGGCTGTGGGAATCCCGTGGAACAGAAAGCAGGGAAGCAGCGTGTTGCTACTTTGTGAGCACCACGGCTGCTGGAGATGCTTCTGCTAGGACTATCTAGGGATGCTTCTGTAGCACCAGAGAAAACAGCCCTGCCATGGTTTCTAAGTCTCTGGAATGGCTTCTTCATGCCGACATCAGAAAATCAGCTTAAGTTTTGCATTGGCTGCAATGCATCGGGTGCTACTACTGCCTCTAATTAGTGTCACCTGGAGCTTATCATGTAGGTAACACTCTGATTCTGCCTGGCATTTGCATACCCAGTGACATCCTGGGGGGTGAGTCTTGGTGTCCTCACCAGCTGTCTCCCATCCCTGTTCTGTCTAGGAAAACCATCCTGAGACCATTCAGAAGAAGGTCTGTGTAGGAGAGCCAGTGAAAACCGGCTTTGCAAAAGGGCTAAGTGCTGTTCATGGGCAAAGGGAGCTGAGGGGCAAGAGGGCAGCATATTTGGCAAGTGGGTCTCAATCTCATGTTCTGTCTAGATAACCCAGACTATCCAAATCCCTCTAAATCCACTGATACAGCAGTATCTAGCAAGTACCTTAGACCATTCCTGAAACAGACCCTGGGGAGCCATGGATAGCAAGGAAGGGGAAGCTGTCAAAAGCTGCTTTTTGAGGACCAGAACTAGAACTTGCACTAGGCTTGTGAGCTGTGAGCCAACATGAGACACTGCCCTGCTGAACTGCCTTCCTTTGTCTTGCTGCTTTCTGAGGAACAGCTTTTCTTTCTTTTTTTTTTTTTTTTTTTCTCTCTCAGAATCCCTGTTTTTTTTTCTTCTTTGGATGCTTGTGTCTGTGCAGATCAAACAACATACTTCCATCACTACTAGTCAGTGAGTCACAAGAGTTATAATGATTCTATCTTAAAAATAACCCCCAAGCCCTACTCCAAGTGCTGTGTAGCCTTGGATGTATTCTCCATCCCCCAGGGAAAGTCAGAGGCTGACTTAGAAAGACTTAAGGAGAGATGGTCATTCTCATGAATAGGCTTTGACTTTTTGTAGCTCTGTGCGTGTGGTTTTTTGTTATTGTTGTTGTCAAAGTCCTTTTTGCAGCTCTGCTTTATGCTCTGATGTTCCCTGAACTGGGTATTTCCTTTCAACCTTCCTCTGCTTCCAATCCTCTTTGCTTTTTTTCTCTCCCCCACCCACTTTTCTGGCAGGGGGATATAATGATGTATGTGTTAATAGGTTGGTGCCAGTCACTTCAGCTTCTTCCAGGCATTAGTGCAACACGAATAATGTTTCAAATAACTAACCCTCTTAAGTAATGGAAGGGAGTGAAAGAGTAGAGGCAAAATATTTCCTCTTAATGCTCTGGGGACACTGAATTTTGCATCAAGCCTGAACCCAACCAGGTGTACTTGTAGAAGGGGAACTATTCACCGAAGGATGTCACATCACCTGATCCGGCCAGGGAAATCCCTCTTAGACCTGTGTCCCACTTTTCCTAAATATAAAATAGTTATAGTGAAACCTGTCATTGGACACAAGGTACACCCATGACCTGTCTAGGGCTGCTGATGCCTCCAGCTGCCCTCGGCTCAGCCCAGGCCTTGACCTCGCTGGGAGGACAGTGCCGGTGAAGTGGTTCATTCCATCGCCTGGGTATCTCCAGGGACCCGCTCCCGGGCCTCGGCTTTATCTTGCTGCGCTGCTTCCTTGTTGGTGTTGCCAGAGGAGGGTAGTGTTGGCGAGTGACGATCCCAGAATAACCCAGCATTAATAGGCTTAAGCCTGAGAAGAGGCTCATTTAAAGAGATGCAGGAAAAGCCAGGCACTTTTAATGAGACACACGCTTAAGAGGTCGCATGTAAGGCATCTGCAGTTGTTTTTCACTGACATTTAATATGTGAAAGATGGGGAATGGAACAGTACTTGCTCAGCCTCTTATTGCTTTTCTGTTTGCTTGTCCCTTTTTGCTGTTCAGAGCTGAAAGCACAGACTCTTCAAGCTGTCTAGTTTCACGTTACCTTCCCTAAATATCTCTGTATCATCTGCTCTATTTCCTGTAGTTCTTCACGGTGACTTGCAAAAACCTCATTGTGCTGCCATGCAACTAGTGTAGTTTTCTTTCTGCTTTGTTTTCCCCCCCGCTCTCTGTTTAGTGTTTGTGAAAGTGTTTGTCACATGGATGTTGCGGGTAGCTGGTGGTGTTTGTACCCTTGGATACAGATTTATCTCCTAGGGAAAATTCACACATCTCAGCCCAGAGCACCTCCAAGGGCTTTGAGAGAACCAAGCTTCCAGAACTCTTGCATCTCTTCATTCAGTAAAAGAAAAAAAAAAAAAACACTTAGTGCCAAAGATGTTTAGTGATGCAGGGCATTAAAAATAAATAAATAAATAAAAGCCTGAGCCCTCTGCACTCATTTTGCTAGTGGTTCTTTGGCCTGGCTGGCTGTAGAGCCAGCTTGGTCCCTGCTTTTCCCATGCAAAGTGCCCAGCAGACCCAGCAGCGCTGCTCGTCTTGCTTTCCACAGGCAGGCCGAGCTCCCGGCTGCCTGCAGAGCATTGCTTTAGCTTCCTGGGAATGAGTGACAGCTGGTGATCCTGGACTCGACAGGTGCTGTGCAAGGAAATGTCTTTCAGCCCTGACCTTCAGGGTGTCCTGGTGTTACCTGTGCCTGACCTTACTGAGCTCACCCATGTGTCTCCTCCAGCTGTGGGCTTCCCACCAGCCCTGCGAGTACACTGTGATCATCACCTGCAGTCTGTCTGCTCGCAGCTCTGGGCTTTGGCCCAGGAGAAGCTGTATATCATGCTAAATGGTGTCATACTGTACCGGCTGCTCCGGGGAAGAATGAGCCTCTGAACTCGATTTGCCTCTGACCTGAGCAGATGGAAGCTGGAGTCTCCTGATGGGCAGCCAAAGGGCTGTGCTAACCCACTGGGTGCTCGCCCTCGCCGTGACCTGCTCTCAGAGTGGATGTTCCTAATGGCCAAAGCGAAGCCTTAGATCACTGAGGCAGGGTCAGGCCTCTGCTCCGTCTCCAGATACCGTTCAAGGCAGCGAGCTCCTCGAGCAGAGCTGCTTATCAGCGGCCCACTTCAGCCCAAAGGGCTGCCTGATACTAAACTACTGCTGGGAATGCGAGCTCGGAAGTTGCTAATTGTTTAATGCACGATGTTATCGGGGCTCTGGTAATAGCGGTGGTGCAAAATGAAGTGAAAACTCCAGCTCGCCCAGCTATCACTTTCCCAGGAACTCTTAACCTTGTGCTGCTTCCCAAGGACTGTGTTGGCCCTTCAATTACTCTGACACCACGAAAGCTGCCCCAGGGACTCCAGTTTCTCACAGGTTAGCATGGGATTGCGGTGTTTTCCTTGCTAAGATGTTGCTTCGAACTCTTATCCCCTCAGACGTGCCCTGAAAAAAGGGAGAGGAGGGAAGGGAGGAGGATACAAGCTGATACAATGAAACCCCTCCCCAACCAAAAATTTTTCTTCCCTGAAAATAAGTTATTGCCAAGAAATTGTAGTTTTTCACATGAGCCTCTCGCTCTTCTGTCTTGCTGGATCATTAGTCATGAAGGATTTAATCCAGTTCTACTTCTTCAAATGAATTATCTGAAATATAAAGGAGTTGGGCATTTTTTTTTCTGTTATTGGATGCAAAGATTTGGCAAGTGATATCTCTTAAGATGAATTTTTCTGCTTGGTTAAGAATTATTAGTAGCTGTGGTTACTTCATCTGAAGGTTTTACTGTTTAACATATCAAAAAAAGAGTATTCATTCCATTCCTTTTGGCAAACCAATTTCTTATAGGTTGCTTCCTTGCTCTGTTTACTTAATACTCAAACTCAGGCAAGTTCAGATACTGGTGACTTAATATCTTTTATCTGTAAAATGCTGCTTCTGATGCTCTTAATCCACTTTTATAGAACGTTTTGAAATTGTGAAAGATGAAAAGTGTGAATGAGTTACTAGCCATGGCATAATTCCATGGGCTATTGATAAAGATATTGGCTACAAAGAAAAGAATGTCTGAATCTGGGTGGTAATATTACAGAAATGAGGTTTTAATCCATAGCTATGGGAAGAATTTTCCAAGAAATATTTTCTGAAACTCTGAGGTGTGGCTTTCATTAATTTAAGTTTGAAGGTTAAATGTTCAAAGGAATTAGAATACTGCTTTTTGAAGCATCTTAGGATCCTAAATCTGTCTTGAAAATAAATAAATGGAGTTCACGCATCTGAATTACATATGGTATTTTGATTTTTTTGGTACCTTTTTAATTAAGTTGTACTCTGTAGTAGCAGAGGAATGTACTGTGATCAGCCTGAAAGAGTCAGCCAGACTCCCTGTTCTACCTACATATTCTAAATGTATAGAGATCATGTCTTTACCAGTGGGTGGCTGGCATTCTGCATAAGGACTTGCCTCTGAGTCAGCTCTAATGGATTTAATTCTTCTGTTCAAGCAGTAGTGGCTTACACTTCTAAAGTGAAAAGCCCTTCTGGGTTGTGTTGCTGTAGATAAAGTATTACATGCTGTACAAACCCATAGTACGCTTCATAGACTGACTTAAAAAACATGTACGCTCTCAGCCTTAATGTGCTAAAGAACAGCCAGGACCTTGACAGCTTGCTAAATAAGAGTAGTGATTTGGAACCATTATTTGCCGAGTGTATGTGTCTGGCTGAACAGCCCAAATTGTAGCCTCCGTTAGAGTAGTTGCAATTAATTACATATTGCGGTGAGATTCTGGCCTGGATTCCTGCCTCGTTCCCACATAGGAACCAAGCACAGAGCTGACAGAGTGGTGTGAAACAAAACAGAAAATTAAGAGAGAGGTGAAAAGTCTTGCCAGTGATTAGCAGGGCAGGGTAGAGGGGAGGGAAGGAGCGTAGGAGGGGAATGTTTGCTCCCAATACCTGGACCGAGAAGGCTGCTGGCAGCTACTGCAGGACATGGCTCAGGACGTCCCCACTGTCACCATCCTGTCATTCTCCCCGGCTGTCAGTGTGCCAAGCTGTGTTGTGGTCTCACCAGGCTGCTGACACCAGGTATGCAGCACGAGATGCTGCTGCTGCCATCCTGTCCCCAACTTTGGTGGCCACAATATCCTGTATCAATCTCAGGAAGACTGAAAGGCTCAGGGCCCCAAGTGCATCATATTAGGCCTGAAATTCTGTTTGTCACTTCTTATGATTGCATAGATGGAAGAATAATTAAGTGCATGGGTGATGCTCAGTCAAGTGACTATTTTCAATTTCCCCTGTGATGCATAAGGAAAATGCAATTTTATTTATTTATTTTTGCCCTGATTTTTCAGTTCTAGTCTTTTCTCTGCCAGTTTGACTCTGGATTCCTGGAAGCTACAACACCAGTTTGAAAAGCCTGTGAAAGATAATTAACACAAATAAGCTAGGTGCCACAAGCTCCGGGTCACTAGGTGGTCACGTATACTGGAGGTATTTTCAGGGGCTGCAGATCACGAAAGCAGAGAACTACTGAACTACTGGTTCATGCTTTCATCTGAATTTTGAAGAATTTGTAAAATGAAAAGAAAGATGTGAGTACTGTTAGCTGTTCTCAGATGAAAAGAAGTGAATGGGCTGTTATGGTGGAAAGCAGACAGGATCCTGTGCTGCTTGCAAGGCTGCTTCTTTCTTGTCTAAGTTACTGTGATTTGGAGGAGTATATAGCTGCTTGCGCATTTGGGGCTGAACAGACCCATCCAGAGTTATTTCTACAGGATGTTTGTCAAAGCACACAACCTGGCCAGCAAAGAGTTGCCAATCTAAATCTTTGACCCATTGAAAGCAATGGCAGCAGTCCTACCTACTCTCCGCACAGAGGCTTCAAACATGAAGAAGTAACAACAGAGTTATTACTCTTGGAGCAGGATATAAGGCATGAACACTGACAATGTCTCTGGAACATTGTAGTGATCTTTGGATAAGTTTCTTGACATCTGTCTTACTATGTTCCTGTTACTTTTCATTTTGTCTTTCTTGGCATTACTGTTTTTCTGCCTGAAAAAGTATAACCATGTGAACTAGGGGAAAAACTGCTCATGTTTTTAAGCAGCATTTCAATTAAAATTCTTTTAAAACATATTTCCTCAGAATATTCTTCACTGACGTGGTAGCTAAATCTAAACCTACTCTTTAAAACTGCTGTGTAATCAACCTTCCTCACGTAT